>CM043018.1:20894431-20984234 GCA_023690525.1 Holotrichia oblita | reverse complement strand
TCCTTACCGTTACTTTTTAGTGTTGTACATTTTTATTGGCATGCCGAGAAAGTCACAGAGAAATATAATCGATATCGATTTTAGACTTAGATTAGCGATGATTTCCACGAAGCTGTGCAAGAAAGTTATTACTGAAGTATATTTTCGTTCGAGGTTCCCACAATTCATATTTATATGATAAAAAAAACATGTCGCCCAATTCGTACAAATCACTAAGAACAAAATTAATGAAAAATTTGTGCCCTTTACGGAAGAAATCTAACAATTTAATAATTTTCGAATTGATATCGTGTGGAAATATAAGCTCGGAATCAAACCCATATATCTGAACAATAATCAATCCTTCTTCCTTTGAAATGGAAATGAAGAATCAAGATAACACGATATCACAGCAGGAATTGGAGATTGTACCGTGCCTTCAAAATCTTTCCTCATTGGAGTCGGCCATGCTTTTTTTTAATGGTTGGCCAGAGTGCATGTAAATCTGTCAGAAATGCATCATTTTCACAGTTTGGTTATGTCATATAAATGTGTATCTGTAATAATTATAGAGTAATTAAGTTCTTGAACAAATATTTATTGCAAAAGCCAAAATTGAGAGAAAATAATACTAAAGCAGATGTTGGAAATGTTGACCGTTGTTTTGAAGACAAAGTTGAACTCTACGCTTCATGCTTTCAAAGCCGTTTATTAAGATTTTTTCGGTGATGTCAGCACAAGAATTAACAATAGCATTACTAAGCTCTTCGATTGTTTGATGTCTGATCTTGAAAATCGTATTCTTTAAATATGGAAAAATAAAATAATCTAATATTGTCAAGTCTGGAGATCTTGCAGGAAAACTAAAAATTCTTGTATCGAAAAATTGCTGTAAAAACGCCATTGTTTCTCGAGATTTGTGCGCTGGAGCATTGTCTTGCTGGAAATATCCTACCGTAAGTTCATCATCATGAAGTTCGTTGATAAACGGTTGTAATAATTCGTTTCTATATCTTTCAGCAGTTACGGTTTGGTTAAAAAATATAGGCCCAATAATTCGTCTTCTTGAAACTGCTAGCCAGACACCTATTTTTTGCGGATGCAATGAAGTTTCAGTGAATTCATGTGGATTATCTGCAGACCAAATTCTCATGTTTTGCTTGTTTAAATAGCCAGAGAGATGGAACCACGCCTCATCAGAAAAATAACATTTGTCAAGAACATCGTTATTATTTACGTTATTCAAAAACCATTGACAATACTCTGTTCTCGTACCAAAATCTATCTCTTTAAGTTCTGAAACTGCTTGAATTTTATAAGGAAACAATTTTAAATCCTTTTTTAAAATCGTATGACATGTTCCCACTGACAAACCAACTTGTTGCGATAGTGTTGCGACAGATTTTTTGGGTGAGTGTTCCATTCGCTGTTGAATTCGCTTCGATTAAATTTGCTGTTCGTTTTTTAGGTGCTCCACCGCCAGGTTTACGTGTTACTGCACCTATTTCGCCAAATTTAATAACGCAAGCTTGAATTTGTTTTAGCAGTTGTGCGTCAGTAACTGGCAAATTAGGAAATTGTTGTTGGAATTCTTCTATGCACCGATTAATGGAATAAACCCATTCTCTATTTTCTAATTTTTGCCCAGTTCTATAGTAACATTGAATTATAAATATTTTATGTTCTAATTCTAACATTATAATAAAATAATTAAGAAAATATAAATGTCAATTATTTGAATTTAAGTTTGACAACTGTCAGAATTTGAAGTTCTGAAAAGCATCGCATTTGCACCAATCTATGATAACTAAACTGAAAAAAAAAGCCTACTCTAATGAGGAAAGATTTTGAAGGCGCGGTATATGTAGCCTTAATATAAATTGCATGCAAGAAAATGATAGATCTGCCTTCATCTCCAAAGTTTATCGAATTTTGTAAATACCAAGTTCTTGGCAGCTTAGGACCCATCTCAGCATACTCTGATGTTTCGCCAGTTTTTCGAGCTTTCTACGGCAGTCATTTACCATCTCACAACTAAACCTGTCAGCCTGTAGTGCTCTAAGAGCAGCCTGGCTGCTAAAATTTCTACCGAGCCGTTTACCTGCAGGCAGTGTAAAATACCCTCTGCATAGGCTTGGATGGCAATTATTTCGGCCTGAAAAATGTACTTTTGCAGTCTCTCTGCTGGAGATGTCTGTATCTCCCACTGAAACTGAAGACAGGCGATATCTTGTCAACCCCAATGGACAATGTCTGTCGATATACATGAAGATGCCGATATGGTTTTCCATTTTACCGAAGAAACTTCTGAACCCACTACATTTTGCTCTAGCACTCGACCATCAATGGTAGTTAAACATACTCGAGTATTATGCAAAATGTATACAAATTTTCTTCTTGGCAATTAATTCTAATTTTTGATGAACAGAACGAATTTCCATTATGGTTTTTTTCATGTAATTCTCGATTATTTCATAATGTGATCGGAATCGTTATTACTGAATATAGGCATTGTTTTATTTTATACTACAGTGACCATCAAAGGTATCCGGACATGACTAGATAGAGACATACCTTGCGCTTTATTCTAGCTTATTACCTGCTGAGTGTAACCATAGTTTGTTGCTCTTAGGGTGGGTTTATCAATGTGAGGATAAATAAATTAACCTGCAGATAACATTTTATTCGTAATAAAACGTTTATTGAGTGTTAAATAGAAGTTATCTGCAAGATAAAGCATTGTAGTTGCTATATTTTATTGCCAGTTAGCAATATCTGTCAGTTACTTAACCAACACTTTTATCCTCATATTGATAAACCCACCCTTACAATAACATTGCATTATATAAATATTAGAATTAAGGAATTCAATTTTCTGTAGCGTTAAGTGAGTGAAATCGTTGTTCTATATCACAAGCTGAAACTTAGATTTATTAGGTAAAAGTGAGACTCCAGCATTTGCAGCTAATTTTTTTATAGCTTGTTGTTCCGCATTCATTTTGCGATTGAGACGCTGACATTTTTCATGTCATTTGACGTTTGTACAAATAACAAAGTACTGTCAACATACCCAGCTGCTGATCATTACCTTACGATCTGTCAGACAGTAATCATTTTAATTATTTATTGTATAAAATAGGGCAGTCGATCATAAAATTATATATATAAATAATTACCAGTATAAACAATAACCTGAATGAATAATGGCCAGTATGAATTATGATCAGAATAAATAATGACCACTATGAATTATGACCACTACAAATAACATTGAGCTAGTATACCAAGGAGACGCTATAAAGCATATTTCCTGTATGTTCAAAACGGCGCACTGGGCGGGGCTTACGTGGTGTACCAATATGGCTGCCTCCCAGGTCCGGTCAACTGAAAATTGTAAGTATAATCTTAAGCCTCCACTTAACAGATGGTTTTATTTCAAATTAATTACGTCATCCCACGCCTATTAGGCCCAAGGCCCATAAATGTCATAATTTGACAATATAAATGCTCAAAATGTAATAGTTTATTTATGTACCTACATACAGGCGCACCAATTGAAATTTTCCAATTACGGCCCTGCACATTGTTTTTATGTCAAACACTGACCTCTTGTTGACGCTATTTCTACTCTTGCAACTAGGTAGAGCACAAGAAATCATTATGTCTTGTAGTAGTTTGCTATATAATATTACTGTAAGAACTGAAATAATCAACTAATACAACCATACATGACATATACACTAGAATCTACGTATTTGACGTAAAATGGGTAATGTCACAACATGATGACGAAATTTGGAATTGAAATTGATAATGGAAGTGAATCAAGAAAATGAGATTATCCAATCATAAACACCCATAAATTCGACAAATACTCATAACATACATCTTTAAGCGTTTTTATTCAATATATGTATGTATTTTGCTTTTGGTAATACTAAGGGTGGGTTTATCAATGTGAGGATAAATTAATTAACTTTCAGATACAATTTTATTCGTAAGATAATTACAATAAAATGTTTATTGAGTGTTAAATAGAAGTTATCTGCCAGATAAAGCATTGTAGTTGCTAAATTTTATCTGCCAGTTAGCAATATCTGTCAGTTACTTAACTAACACTTTTATCCTCACATTGATAAACCCACTCTAAGAAGAAGTATTTCATGGAAATTTCTAATAAAATAATTGTTACATGCATCCGTATTAGGTGAATCATTTTCATATAAAAAACGTTTTTAAAACTAAGTAGAGTATTACTACAATTATATTGATGTGTATGCACATTTGGTATTAGACGTAATTGGCCATTACGTGTCACTAAGTATATCTATGTTTAAGGTGTAATTTTAATTACTACATAATCCTTATTATGCGGAACTGGCATACTTTGATTCGCCCATAGTAGATTTTGAGTAATTTTGTTTTAAATTTTGTGCTGATATGAAATATTTTTATTATCATTGACATCTGCTACTATAAGGAACAATAATTTCATCTACTTGACGCTACAGAAGCTTAAATTCCTAAATTTCAATATTTTAATTTATGCTATAGGTATGTACTATAAAAGACAGATGTATTGAATCGAAAAGTCATAAAATTTCCTCTGGACTAAATCAGGTAGCGAAATATAAACAGACAAACAACTTGGTCAACTGTAAAGTGCCAGCGGCTGTATGCTGTAAAATATTTTAGACATGAGTATAAAGACATTAGGTAGTAATATCTTCCGCAATAGTAGTAATAGTAGTACTGTAAATACACCTACAAATAGCATTATCATAGTGTCCGCTGTAATATGTGTTAGTCGTCGTATACACATAATTTGCGATATATAAAATACTACTCGATCCTTAATTATACTAATAGATGGATATTTACTTCTTAGAAAGAGTTTCTAATGTAGTTACGGATTTTCTAATACAAATAATTAAATACTTTTATTTTACAATGATTGTATTATTATATTGTATGCATATATTCGTTTATCTGATCGATTTATAGATTAATAGGGTGATTACAAATGATTATAGATGTGGCTACAGAAAATGATGATCCTTTCGAAGTATTAATGTCTTAACGCATTATCATCTTCAACATTTTCGTGAAATATTATGCTAAGTAGATTTTTTTAGTTAACCTTTATTGTTAATTGATGGAAAATAAAAAAAAATTAAAACTTCCGCTTCTGATGAAACTGTAGATACAATCGCTAAATAAATAGTCACACAGTCTGAGTCTACAGTTTCATCAAAAGCGGAAGTTTTAATTTTCCAAGTATTTAACGTAATTGTCACCGATAAATAATGTGTGTTGAGATGTCCTCTAGGCAGACAAACTGAAAAATTGAGAAAAAGCTCCATCATTTTCGTAAATTTGAAGTTTGAGTGAGCGTAATTAGTGAACTTCGAAAAAAACAAAAAAAAAACACTATGTCGAAAACTGGCGCCTTTTCGATAAGGGAAATTGGGCTGTATGTATTGCAAATGATCTTTACTAACACGCTGTAAAGTATGACGGTTTCATTACCAGTCCCCTGTATACTGATTTGCAGTCAATCTTTACCGTTTATTACTGTTCTAAGTTTAACTACAACATTCAAAAAACAATAGATAGAAAATGTCTTTTTGAATTATTAAGAGGGCCGACTACAGCTTGACAGTTGCCACAATTAAATTTTTTCAGAATATAATGTTTTTATAATTTATTTAAACCGTATTTTAAAATTGAGCTTCATACACACATGTGTAGACGTATTTTGCATGCTTATAGCAAATTTCAATAATTAAATCTAAAAATTAATTGAATAATCTCTATTTCCCTATCCAGGTAAACGGGAATAGAGATTGTGAAGTTAATATCGAATATTAATGGATTAAATTGTATATAATAATAGAAAATATGTATATATAAAATAATATAAAATATGTGTAGAAATATGTGTATGAAATCCAATTTTCAAATTATATTGAAAGAAAATCAAGCAAACAATTTATAGTATTATGTAGATATGGCACCGCTGTAAAATAATCAGCTGATAAACGACCCTCTTAAGTATTGCAAACTACTTCATCATGTATTTTGTTGTCGTAGATAAATAATCATTTTTCAGATAAAATTGTTTCTATTGTTTTTTCATAGTATTTTATTTGACTTCGTCCCTTTTCACGCACTATAGCGAATTACTTTATATGATATAATGATACTATATACCTACGTATTGTATGTATATCAGGAAACATGGATTGACTTATTAAATAAAAATTAATTTAATTAATAAATAATAATAATTAATTTTAAATATGTATACTAATTGTGCAAATGCAAGAGGGTTGTAAGTGATACGTTAAGACTTAAAAGTATATATATTTAAATATATGTATGCAAATATAAACTGTAGTGTATTTTATACATAAATATGCAAAGCCGTATACCTGAGACGTACAGTTTACCAAACAAATAGTAAATCAGAGATTAAATCGCTATCGGCACCCCGCAAAATAGGTGATTCAATTCTTATGTCTGCTATGGTACGTATGTTTATATATGTACACTCGAACGTTTTAGAATCGACTCACCCGACAAGCGACATAGACCTAAAAGCGCACACAGAAACTTTCAACATTTAACTGGATGTTTGTAGTAATAAAGCAATTTGCTTATGAGCAGGTAAAATAGCTACGTAATGTGAAATGAATGGGAAGATCGCTGCAGAAATATATTCTTTTTCAGATACTTTTAATACCTGCGTTATTACGTAGTATAGCGTTTGCCAACACCCATTACCATTAATGACATATAAACGCAAATAAAATAATAATACAAATCAATTTTAGAACCATAAGAAAAATATTTATCGAAGTAGATAGACAGGAATCTATGTTCATCTTAAGTTTGTTTCGTTAAAAACACTGATTTTATTCGAGAATTTATAACAAAACACACAGTAAACAAATAATAATTTATTTCAAATAATAGAGAAGGTAAACGAAAAGGCAGTCAAACTGAAAACAAATTAATACACAGAAAAAACTTTTGAATTATTGGTTGGTTCTGAAGGACATTTTCTGCACCATCATGCGAACATTCATTCTCTAAAGTATATGTAATAGGGTGAATCGAAAAACACGTTTTTTTCTGCAATACAATTCAAATAGCACGGAAAACTTGCGCATAGGCGTCATTATAAATAAAAATATTAAAATTTTTTTTTCAAAATTTGAAATCGGGCAGAAGGCCTAAAGTTACCAAAAAAAGTCAAAATCCCTGTAAATTAAAAAAAATGCAAAAAAAAATAAATTTTTAAATTTAAATGAGACCCATTCTTGTTTTACTGAATTCGCGCAAAAGACCCAAAGTTGCGAGCAGCATTAGAGAACTTGGCTACAGGAGGATCCTTAAATCCAGAAATGACCCATCGGCTGAAGGTTACGTAAGAGACTTCAAAATACCTTCAATAAATTTTAGTGCAAACGACTATACCGAAGTAATAGATTGGTCAATCTGCAAGTTAACACCGCCGCCACTACTGTCCAAGATGCCAACTGAGCACATTGCGTCTTTATTGAAAGATAAAGCGCTACCAGAGTTCAATTACCTCAAATTCCCATGCCACACCCAGTCAGTTGAGAGGTGTCTAAAACTGGTTACAGAAGCAGCAGGAAAAGTGTACGGGCATGAAAATCGAGATGGTTTTATTAGAGCTACTTTAAAATCAAGACAGCTGGTGGCCACATTTAATTCAAAGTTAGAATTCAAAGGGGCTTCTATGTAAATAACCGTTTGCCTACAACGAACATAAATATGCATTGTACAAAGTAAATAGTTACTGTAAATATTGTAAATAAAATTCACCCTTGTTAGTTGGTTGCGTAGGGTGGATGTGGAAATCACTTGTTAGAGTCTTATTACAAACCTAATGTGTTAAATAAACACTCATCAGATATGGAAAACGGCGTTTTTACGGGACTATAACTTAACTTATACTATAATTTAGACCTTTTGCACGAATACAGTTAAAGAATAACAGGCCTGAAAGTATTTTTTCTGGATTGGGAAAACTATTTTGAATAGTTTTTACACTATTACAAATTAAAAATAAAACTTTTATGGGTTTTGGCACATATTTAAAAATCGTCGAAAATCATGAAATATCGTTTTTTTGCGATACAACCCGCAACTTTAGACCTTTTGCGCGAATTCAGTAAAACACGTATGGGTCTAATTATTTTTTGTATGCGTTAAGGACACTCTAAAAACACACACAAAAAATGTGTTTTTTCTAATTTTTGCATTTTTTTTTAAATTTACCGGTATTTTGACTTTTTTGGTAACTTTAAGCCTTCTGCGCGATTTCAAATTTTGAAAAATTTTTTAAAATATTTTTTCATTTATAATGACGCCTATGCGCAAGTTTTCCGCGTTATTAGAATTGTATTGCAGAAAAAAACGCGTTTTTCGATCCACTCTAATAAGTAATAGACTTTTATATCTTGCCCTCATACATATTATTATTCATGTAATTTCTTAATTACATATATACTTAGAATTATAGTGAAATTGTATGCGATAGCGATTTAACTATAGATATGTTAAGCTCACATTAAGAAATTATCGGTTTAGGAATTTATAAATGATCCCTTGCATATGAAACTGGATTTAATAGAAAAATATATTGTATATACATATAAATATCTAGTAATTTACATACAGTTGACCATACTATTTCTGCTTTGCATTCAGGTACCGCAATAAAGCATACTTTCATCGGGTTTTATGGCAGTTTGAGTCGGTTTTAAAACGTTCGAGTGTACATATATATATACATAATAAATATACGCATTTCTATATTGCAATGTTTTTGTAAGAGCGACAAACTACGGCTATACTCAGCAGGTAGTAAGCTGGCCCTGCGGCCCTGTGGAATAAAGTATTGAGTGCAAGGTATTTCTCTATCTAGTCGTGTCCGGATACCTTTGAAGGTCACTGTAGAGCGCTACGTACCAGCTTTCAACTGTTGGCTTTTGCTGAATGGAGCTAATTTTCAGTACAAGGCAAACTCCCACGTGCAAAGCAAATAAATATACCTTGGTCTTTTACGATGTCTGTGATCACGTGGTGGTTTCTAATTGCTCGCCCTGTGTTACTGAGATGTTGCCTAATATTTAATACCAACCTCTAAAATATAAAACGCAAAAAATTAAAACGTTGTTCAAGAATTTATGTAGATGCATGCACTACATTTTGTGTTTGATATGACTAAATCACTTACGATACAGCAATGTTAAATAGATGACTACCTGTAAAGTCTTCAAAAACACACAAAAATTCTTATAAAACGCTACAAAAAATTGCAATACCTTTGTAAATAGCACAATGGTATATTCAAGTATTCTTGAAGCAAATCATTCACTGTTACTTTCTATTTATAAAGATAAGTATGACCTTATCGGTTTCATTGTACATTGCGTGATGCATGACGAAAACTTGACCCATTTTTCATAAATTTTTCTGCGGGAATTGCAGGTATACAAATGCTACTTCTGCAGCTTTAAAGAATTTACGATTTCGCTGAAATACATACATATATGTATATAAATTTAAGCATAGAGGAATAGCGATATACATGCTATTGTAATATTAATACTGCGCAATTATTTATTCAGAGTAAAAAACTGGGTTAATAGGATATTATACAATCGAGAAAATATCTACTGGCGGGCAACTTTTCTCCCTTTTATCAAACAAGTCCTGTGGATGACACTTATTTTCTATTTAGTCTACGCTTTGCATAAAACTTATGTAAGTTGAAATTAGATTTAAATAAAATCATCTGAAGGAGACTGCAGCTAATAATATGCAATCTCAGCTTTAATAGCAGTAGTTTGCAACCTAATAGGCTTTATGAAACCGGTTTGAATATAATTTCGAAACAATTCTAAATTTGATTTATTACTCGCTTGCCAGGTTTAGAGTTTGAAACGAATTCGAAACAACACATATAACACCACGCTCGCAGCCTACTTGAACCTAGTTTATAAACAACTTGAAGCCAGTTCTAAACGGTTTGCAATAACTTACAACCGCTAGAAACAATTGGGAGTTTAGAACATTTAAAGTTATTACAATCTATTTGAAGTGGTTTTAAATTATTGCGAGTGGATTAAACAAGTACGCCAAGTTTGATAGCACTCCGAAAGTTTCAGAAATAAGATTTAGAAGTAATTGATTTTTTTGGTCGACTAAAAGTATAGTTAAACATTTGATATTTAAAAAAGCGAAATATTATTATTATTGATATTATATAAACTGATTAATTCCCTTTAATTTAATTTTGCAGGTAAAGGGGACGTGTTTGGTGATTCCTTCTGGAAAGACAATGCCGTCGGGCAATCCGCGGCGAACGTGCGCGCTCTAACCTATTGTGATTTGCATACGATCAAACGTGACAAATTGTTAGAAGTGTTAGATTTCTATCAGGCGTTCGCGAATAGTTTTGCGCGAAATCTCGTGCTAACCTATAACCTGAGGCACCGCTTGATCTTCCGTAAAACGGCGGACGTCCGCCGCGAAAAGGAGTTAGCCGAAAGAAGAAAAAACGAACCGCAACTGGACCAGAGTCAAGACCACCTGGTGCGGAAAATTTTCTCGAAATTTCGCAGAGATCGCTCAACACACACGCCACCGGTTCAACAGTCTTCGGATCCCGAAAAAGGTGACGAGGATAAGAATTTGGTGAGGGTCATGTCAACAACGAAGTTATCTTCGGTTGCAGAAAAGGATGATGTCAGCGGAAACGGGACGGTTACGACGAAAGTAGCACGTTCCGTACCGGCTAGGACGAGTAAATGGGGGCGTCTACTAGGGTCATCCAGTTTGGATTCTAGTTCGGAGGTGCCGTCACAACCGCCGTCCTTCACGAGGAGTTTGAGTGCTAAAGATGCCTCCAAAGATCGGCCGAGTTCGTCTTCCTCCGGTAGTTCCGGTTCGCAATCTACCGGATCTGGTAATAAAGTATTCCCGAAGCTGCAAAAGGTATCGACGACATCGAGTCCGGGTATCACCAGGCAAGACACCATAGAGGAAATCGTGGAGATTGAAGGTCCGCATAGAAGCCTTCAATTGAGGAAGATGCAAAGCTACGATTGTGGGTTGAGAGACCCCAGTACAGCATCCCTATATCAAACGCCCGTCCTAGAACCATCAATAGCTCCACCGGAATATAAGGAATTAATGACCAACTTGATGGACTTTAAAGTGGATGTCAAGTTGGAAATTCAAAGATTGAATCAGAAAATGAGTAGGATGGAAGAGCTGCTTTCGGAGCTATTGACGAAAATTACTCAAACGGGGAGTTCGTCGAGTTCTCCGCAAGGTGAAGAAGGCACTACCAAGCATAAGACGTCTTCCATGCATACGATTGCAGAAAGACCCACGGAATTGTTATCCTACAGTGGAATTCCTGAAGGTACGGGTTTAGGGCCTTTGATATTGAAGAAGAGACGATCGAAAAGTAGAAATAAGGGAACGGCACCGCAGATACCCACGCCTCCTGGGAAAATCACCTCGCCGGATAGTGCCACGGGTAGTCCAACGGAGACCACGAAAATGCTAGACGACCCAGCGTCGACTACGCCGTCCTCTAGAAAATCCACAGATTTTCTCTAGCACCAGCCTTTAGTAATGTAGTTGACGCCTGCCACTAAAGTTTAGCTAAGACAAAATATTATAACGATTATAATATTCACCTTTGTTGAATTTTGTATATACTATTATTATTATGATAATTATAACGATGATTATGCAGGGTGATTCAGAAGATTCGTCAATTGCTTCCGTTTCAAGTAATGAGAGAAATTTGAAAACTCTCACCCTTACTCTAAATCTAACCTAACAATTATTTAGTTAAGTACATTTTTCTAATTCGAATTTCTCTGAATACTTCAAATATTAACAATTACACGGCCCTTTTGAAATATCTTGTAACTATAAATATAATATATTATTCATATAAATGAAGATGAAGAACATTTTGAGAAAAAGAATCTAATCTATTTAGCTTTAGAGGTTGTACTATTTAACAATAAAGCCGTCGGATTTTTGAATATGCTATTAAATTAATGGCATTTTTCGCGGCTGCTCGGCTGTTCTTGCCTTCGATCTGTGCTCTATTATCGAGCTTCTTAGGCACGTATTTAAAATACACGCAATATATTATATTGACAAAAGAAGAAGCGCTAATTTCATAGTTAACACCAAATTTATTCTTTCGTTTTTAAACGCGATAAGGAACAAAAAAAAACGTTAGGCTGCGATTAATTTCAATATGGTGTGACTTTATAACTTTTTTTTTTTATAAATTCAAGTATGTATTGTAGAATATTTCCATACAATTTGGTGAAGGAAATTTGTTACTTTAGTTCAGTTTTAAAATATATTTACCATTATTTGACAGGCAATCACTGAAACAATTATTTTATACACAACATAGAAAGTTTTGAATCTGAAGTCACTGATTTTAATTTGGTAGCATCTATTGAAACACCATGATCCAATTTTGAAAATCTAAAGGAATTGCAGCAATATATAAATTAAATAAAAGTATATTAAATAACCAACAATGAAATAAGACTTAGCTATCTTCTTCACAAGATATCAATGCAAATGCCTCTTGAGTACTTTGTATCTATTACTTGAAATTTATGGGTGATTGAAGATTAAGGAATGTCTGGTCCTGAACTGTATCGCTGAGCTAGTACTGTTCTTATAGTTCTAACTTAGATAATTTATTTATTATTATATAGATAAGAGGACACTACCAACATAAATCTCGAACAATAAATGATAATATATGATTCATGATGATATACCTACTCAGTCGGGATGTTGGCAATCATTCTGGTTATTACTACTTTGTTTGTTGCTGTACGGAATAGTCCTGTTGTTGTTACTGAAAACCACGTCTCGAGATTTTTGAGCAATCAATTTCTCCGTCGACGATGTTTTGTAGGCAACCGTATCTTCGTTTGTTCCTCATTACATGACCGAGATGTTCAAATTTGCGAGCTTTTACAGCAGACTTCATTAGATACATGTTCTGTCTATGACATTCTTAAGATTCTACTATAAAGCCACATTTAAAAGCAGCTAATTTCTTAGTAGTTGCTTAGGTCAAGGTCCAAGATTCTACCCCATATAGTATGACAGAAAAGAACTAGCAACGAAGGAATTTCATACTTGTAGTCAGTGTAAGAAATCGGCTTTTAAAAACTGACGCCATTTTGAAAAACACGCCTCTGGTTTTTCTGTCTTACAACGAATTTCTTGTGAGTGATCCCATTGGTCGTTGAGCGATACTAACATAACCAAATAATATAATAAATTAAGCGGAAGAAAACAAAAAATAAAGTCCCTCCTTAGACGTTGGCCAATTGTTCTCCTATAGAGCTTATTTTATAGAAAATCCTGGAGATAGAGCATTTTTTTCATTTTTAGATTATCTCAGGTAAAATTCAAATTTTATTCATTCCCCCACAACAGTTTTTCCAGACATCTATTTTGCAAGCTTAATGTATAGGTACAGTGGCCAGCTTTTAAATCGACACCACCGCAAGCTAACGTCGACCTTATCTACTAATAATAATATCTACTATAAATCCTAACTGAAGGCTACACAATGTAACCCCCTCTACATTGTTATTAAGGTTTAGGAAATTCCGTAACGGTATCGATTATGCTGCTGTCCACTGTACATACATACCTATTGAAGTTTCTTATATCTATATACTCTACGTAACAAGAGTTTACATACTACAACATGTCCAATCAGCTTAAATTGTTGCAACCAGTCTTTTACAGTAATTTGGTGCCCTTAACTTACAATTTTGCTTATCTACAAACTTCATTCATTCATCCTCTGCTTTGGTGTTAATCCGAGAAGAGCCAGGCGGATTATTTTCTGTTAAATTTCCAACTTGTCGGTACCTCTTTTATGTAAAATTAACAATTGCCTTTAGGTCAATTTTTAGATCTTCATCTAGTGCATTTATAGATTTTACTCTCGCCATTTCTTGCAGTTCGGCAATTGATCTGATGAGAGGAATACACATTCAGACATGGACAGGTGAAGCAACAGTAATAAACAAAAATCGATCTTTGATCTGGCCTAGTTATATTCCCATACATAAGATCAATGTTTAGGAGACTTATTACAATAGGTAGCTGATATGATGTAGAAGTGTGTTGTATGTCTGCACCTGTATCATATCAGCCAACGACAAGGGCAATCGACTTTGAAACTAATGTTGGTAAAAATGTATTAAACCAGGCAATTTAATTAAGATAGTTGAGACATTCACTCTGACGTGAAATGGCTTAAACAGAAATGCATAATTGATTGCGAAAGTCATTGAGGATCCGTAACAAACTTTCATAAATGAATAACAATTTATCGATGAATGTATGTATAAGTGGAATAGGCAGTAACGCTTTCTACATTAATAGACAAAACTAAGTTAAGCCAGTTAACCAGTAACATTGTCCAAATGTGGACAAAAATGGAAACTGTCTTTTTCGTATCTACAGAATTTATGTTTATAGCCCGATAGTCTCAGAGCTAAGCAGGCTGTTGGAACATAATTAACAGCGCAACATTATTTACGGCAAGATATCTTTGTAACAAGGCCACGAAAATACATTTACGCAGACAATTTAGATAGTGTGAGCTGCAGCAGCAACCTAGATTGATTAATTGATTAATATCAAGGCGGGACAGTCTTTAGTTATTCCTAACATTGCGACCCAGTGGGCCTATTGTGTTATCCATGCCTTGATTTCGTTTTACTGAAACAGGTTAGTTCGATCGATCTGGCTAAAGAGCCTATTCGGTAAATCTTTCTCCAATGGCATATCAAATGCGTTTTGCATAGCCCTAAGCTGAGTCCTGTTTAATACGGGTAAGTCAACAGTTAGTCGTCGTGACGGTCGCCCCAGCCTCCAGCTACATGGTTCCAATTTAATTGATGTTGTTTTATGATCCACTTTTTATAATACTACTAGCTACGTTCTGGTAGATTTCATTTAGGAACCCTTCTTCGCTAGCTAGTCTGCAGTTTCTTGCCCGTGATACCCCTCTGTCCTGGCACCCACACCAAGGTGACCTTGTTTTGCTTGGCTAGTTAGGTTTTGCAGACATCCCCATACTAGTTTGGATGTAACCTCGACAAGCAATACCGTATAGGATGCCACTGCAGCTGCACTCACCACAAACTAGTATACTGCCTATGTTCAGACTGACTGTTGTCAAAGTTTAAAATTATGTGCATAAGTTAGTCTTGTTTGAAACATATCTATTTGGAGAGATATTTATTAATTTGAATATTTTGTTAGATACTAATTTCATTAACTATAAATCCACGAAATTTAAGTTTTTACACAATACACGCGACTAATAAAAATATCTGGCAAACCGAAATAAACCAATAAGATTCACCACATTAAATCACATCTTGGTTTGATTTTTTGAGAGTTGTTTAATGATTTTTTAAAAAATTGCTTCGATGCATCTTCCAAATTCTGAAATATTTGTAGTTGTAGTTTATTTTATCACCAGAACAAATTAGTGACTTCAGTTTCAATATTTTCACCACCAAATTTATATTTTTCTTGAAATTTTCCAGGTCACATCATATATGTATGTAGGTAGTACTTCTACGATTTCCTGGCAAACATTTATGAAAATTATTGTAGAAAATGTTGGGAATTATAATAAATGGATTTAAATTATTAAAAAAATATTTTCCTAGAAAACAAAGAAAAAAGTATAACGAAAGGGTACTAACGAAACATATCCAGGAAAAGGTGAAAAAGAATAAACAGAGAATACGTGTTTATTTTTAGCTTTCAAAGTTAGAAGTAGTTTTAAATTTCATGCAGTGGATAAGATTATGTGATCGAATGTTTTATTAGTTTTGACCAGGTTTGCTCAAAACTTCAATTACCGTTTTATGCGTCAAATATCAAATTATAATGATGATGAGTAGTGTCATTTAATTTTATTCACTGATTGGTTAGTTCATCTCAGAAATTCTATTTTAAAGAAGAGAAAGAAGATATGAATCGTTGATATTTTGTATTATTATTAAAGAATGTGCAACATTCATTTTTATCCTTGATTAAACTGTGATAACGTCATTGTTTTATATTACTTTAAGTGTTTTATAAATGTGTATAAATGTTAAAAATATTTTATTGGCAAATAATATAGAATGCTATACTTTTAATTGTGATAAGTTGAAAATAATTCCAGTTTGAACATAAAGTGCTTAATTTGTGATAAAACGTTGAAAAAATATTGTAATTCGGAAGTAAAATAAAAACTTAAGCTAAAAGATTTATAATATGAAGATAAAAAATATATATATTGAATCCGATTTATTTTTATTTAAAAAGTAGAATGTCCGTCAATCAAGTTGACTTTAAACTTAAATTAGGAAGAAGTACAAAAAAAGAGAGACTTATCAGGACCAAGTAGATCTTAAAGGAGGAAATTGAATTAAAATGTTTGCCAGTAAAATTTCTTGTAAATAAATAAAGCAATACTATATAATAGATATTGTATACATGCCGCCATCATATACATTGTGAACACGAATATCTTAACTTGAGTTGCAAATCATTCTTTTAACGATTCATTCAATTCTATTTTTAGAGTTCCACAGGGATCAAACTTGGGACCACACCTTTCTAGTTTGGTTACTGATATTTCGACCAACTTCTGACAGAACTTCATTTACCCGTATATTACTCGAATCTCTTAAAAAACTAATTTCTTTGATAAAATACTCAAGTTATAATATTCAATATATCGATGGTTGCCACTAGTTAACTGACTTAGGTTGATAAGCATTGAAATTTGAAGGAAAAAGAAACGCTCATCTCTAATTGACATTATGTTATTTTCATTATCAAGTAATGGGCTTTCTACTTAAGAGAAATCATTAAATAAGAATAGAGCCTTATGTCTACAATTAAAATGTTTAAAAAAACAAGCAAAAGAAATGAAGTGAATAAAACAGCAAGTTATATAACATTACACATTGTGATTTAGTAATACAGAAATGTTATAGGAGATATAAGATGAAAAAAAAAAACAGAAAATTATAACGTGTTTATAATGTACAGAATATTTGAATTATATACAATAATATATTGATACAGCTGTCCCTTTTTTTACTATTTATAATAAATTTCCTTTTGCTTGCATACGCATCTGATTACTATTATCTTGTAAATGCATACTTTCATCATCAGTTCCCTTCTTCATTTCAATAAATAAATAAATAAAAACAAAATTTCTTGCGACTGTTTATATGGTAAATGATTTAATTAAATATGATCTCTAAATTATCTTATGGAAATAAAAGTAATAAGTAAAATGAAAAATGATAACATCTGATAAAGTAAAGAACAAAATTAAGTTTTTAACTCACTAAATCACTAATTTCTTGTGTGGCTACGTGAATTACATACATAATATAGTATACTAATTACCATTCATTATTACAACACACAAAACATGAACATAACTAAGTAATTGTGTCTATAATAGTCTACTGTACATCATACTGGATACATCAAATATACATATTTTAAGTTTATATAATTATACGCAACTATCTAATTATTTTGGTTTGTTAATTGTAAATTAAATTTGAATAACATAAACCAACAAAATAATAGATTTGTCAAATATAAATAATAGAAATCGCTCTTATATTAATTAAAGCTTCACCTTTAATACATATGCTAGTTTTATTTTAAAAACCAAATTCAACTTCTTATCAAGTAATTAATGAGATAGCAATGGTTGAATGGGTGACACATCGCTGTCAATGAACATGATTGGGCTATTGATTAATTTTAATTTTGTGAAATTTTTCTTGAGTGTCGTAGTAGTGGCAAGAATTTAGTGTCCTATGGTAACATTAACTTGTTGCATTACTTCATACGTTCTTCGTCAGGAATTGTTGATCTCATTGTATTGTAAAAGGAAGGACAACAGAAGGTAGAAATAGTCAAATTTTACGGATAAAAAATGATAACACCAAACACCACAACGTTTCATTAAATCTGAACATGTGTTTCGAATATCATATTTGGTGTTACTGATTTTTATCTACATCTTACGAGTCCACAGTCCTTGAAATCACAGCTGAATGTTCCTTGTTAAGTATGGCCTATCTCTGAGCCGAACATTAAATCGAAGAAGTTCAAAAAACCACTCAGGTTTGTATGATAGATGGTTTCTTCGAAACCAAATTCCAGTTGTTACTTCTACATACGTGCCGCAAAGAAAGTTAAAGGGCTTAGGTTCAAAATGCTTTTTAAACAGCACTGTGTAAGTCATGTATATTTGAAAGGCTATTATAATTTTTTTGCTGGTTGATTGATCGTCCTTAAAATGAGAAAAGATTGACTAAAGCAGGATGTTGACAAGCCAAGCTGGAAGATTTTTGGTTTTATTGTTGATAACAATGGTTGCGTCAAACATAACGGTTTTATAGAGAACATCCAATCAATCAAAAACATGTAATCTAATAAATATTTGTACAGCAGGTATTGTCACTGCCCAAAAATAACTGCTGGTGTTTTAAAATAAACTAAATAGTATTTATTTTTCCTATTTAAATAAATTTAATTATGGTTCTATACACAATTCAAGTATTTAATTATGATTATTAGATCGAGAAACAAAATCAAAACCGACTGGTTTATCTATCTAACGTCTAATTACCTCGAAAAAATTAGATCGAGAGATGAATAAATCAAATCACAAAGAAAATAGTAAAACAAAGGAAATGGTAGAAAATGTATCCCCGGGGTTTCTTTCAAATAAATGTGTCGAATCTAATATATCGAAAAAATCATCTTAACCACATCGCACCTAAAATCTAACTGCTTTTTGCATTGGTGTACGCCAACAACAGAGTGATGCATCATCAAAAAAAAGTTTGAAATCGTTTTTGTGATATACTGGAACTCGATTTAATGTAAACATCAAAAATACAGTTTCAACAAGTTTAAATGACCAGAATACAACTCTATTATTAATTTTTTTTTAATGGAATAACCAGTCTTATTTTATTTTTGAAAAGTCCATAAAAGTGAAGACACATTTATTACTTAATATGTAATACGCTTGAAGGGCATATGTCATACCTCAATATAAATAATTTGCACGGATTAAACTCAAAATTAGAATTACGGATCCATTTAGCCACATGTTGTACTCTTTATTAAATGTAAAAACGAATTAAAATTTTTGGATATAACAGTGTTTTTTAGCAATTAAATAAAGGAAATATTTTTAGAAATGTTTTGTAGAAATAATAATTTGACCTACCTTAGATCACTCTTTGGTATGATGTAACACTGTACTAATTTTCACACAGTTTTAAGTTAATTAAAAAAATGTTAATTTTTATCACTTTTACAATTTATATTAAATTAAATGAATATCGAAAGCATCTTCGCCACATCCCGTCTAAAATCCAACTGCTTTGTGCATAGGTTTAAACTAATGATGTTACGGGCGACGTATTAGCAAAAAACAGTTTACAGTCGTTTTTGTGATATACTGGAACTCGATTTAATGTAAACAGAAATACAGTTTCAAGGAGTTTAAATGAGGAGAATTTAACTCTATTATCAAAAAATTCAAATATGAATATAGCTTCCCTAAGTTGTAAAATTGTTTAATGTGAGAAATAACTTAATATTTTACATTATACAAGGTGATTCAAAGAGCATAATCACGGTGAGTTTTTTTCTTATGGAATAAGACGTTTTATTTAATTTTTAAAAACACCAGCAGGTATTTTTGGGCAGTGACAATACCTGCTGGTATTTTAAAATAAACTTAAAAAGTATTTATTTTCCTATTTAAATAAAGCATATGGTTCTGTACACAATTCAAGTATTTAATTATGAGGGTAAGTGTGAAGGGTGTAGTGGTAGAGAACGAAACAACATGAACCTACTGGTTTATCTATCTAATGTCTAATTACCTATTAGATCGAGAGATGAATAAATCAAATCACCAAGAAAATAGTGGAAATGGTAGAAAATGTATCCCCGGGGGTTCTTTAAAACAAATGTGTCGAATCTAAGATATCGAAAAACGAAATATTTTTTGAAAATGTGTGTTCCCGGTGAACTTCTGCAACAATATATGGTCTTATTGTTCGATGCTCAAGTGCATCCCAATTGTAAAAGGTAAAGTACATTGGAGTAAATACCGTAAGGTTCGTAAGTACCATCATTTTTGTTCATAAATTTTAAGACGAATTAATAGATTCCCAGACAGCACAAAGACATCTTATAGGCGTCCATAAGATGTCTGAGTCCGATATTCGGGACGTCTTATGGATGTCTGTTTACGCCTGAAGGACGTCCATAAGATGTCGTATAGACATCCGATGTTACAAATGTCAACGTTTATAAGACATCGTTTTACAACGTCTTATGGATATCTGTTTTGGAGATATATCAGATATAACTGTCTAGGTTTTCAATGTATTCGAAATAACGCACTAGATAGCACCTGTTTAAACCAACAGTATTGATACATATACAGCCGAATTTTTGGATCTTGTCCGTTACGTCATGAGTAATATCAGTATGAATCGACTTATATGTCATGTTGACATTTCTCTCTAATCTACGTTAAATGGCGGTGATGAATATTTTACGTATATCTGTGTTTAATTATGCTGTTAATGACGTAACGGACAAGATCCAAAAATTCGACTGTACATATATACCTACCACAGTCGAGTCGTCTTATGAATGACTTGGTATTTCAATTCCTTGTAAAAATGGAAAATGACTAAATGAAACCAGAATTAAACTAAAACGCTGTCAAATTAAATAGTCAAACCGAGTCGATCGCCATTAAAATTATCGCATAGTTTCGAAGACGACGTGAGTTCACGCTGATTGATGTGATATGTTAAAATAAACGCTGATTGATTGAATATGCGGCGAACATTATCACTTATTAAATTATATTAATAAAAAATTTAATTGAAAATTATCAATGGTCGGTCGCATCATATACTTTTGAAACATGAACACAATCTCAAGTGCACTAGAGTGCTTAACTTGTTTCACATTTTGTCGAATTTGTTATGTAAAACGTCAATCTTAAATGTGGTTTTTAGATTTTGAGAAACGTCTTATGAATGCCATAAATGAACATCCTTTAGGACGTTCTAAAACTACGTCCATAAGACATATCTTTAGGCGTTCAGACCTAATAAGACATGCATAAGATGTCTTGTGCTGGCTGGGTTATGGAATATTTTATGGAATTATTTTGAATAGATTATGATCATTGTCTAGGTAACCTATCAAACGAATAGGAGTCTGTTTTTGAATTTCAAGCTAGGAAAATATACATGATAGGTGATAGAGATTAACAAAGTATGATGTATGGTGAAATAAATTGAAAAATTATTGAAAACTCTTAATTCAGATACATGTAACACTGCTTTAGGTAGGAACATCAGCTACCATTTTAGTCAACTCTTATGGATCCTTCTAACTCCATATCATCATGGAGAACTGTGATCAAGTGCAGTAGCACGTAGCACGGACTAGTGCTTATTGAAAGTAGCATACTAAACGGACATCGATATATCTTTAATTTTGGACGGAGCTGTATGTATATACAAAAAATTAGGATATTAAGGTAAATTAAAATTAATTAAAATTGTGCAATTTTGCTAATAATTAACTTATTAAACAAATATTTCATATTCATGGTGATGTTTTATTTATTCTATTGCTGTGACAAAAACAACGTCAATCTCTATCTAAGAGCAAATGTATATAATTGGACATTATGATTTTTATGAGACTCACCTGCGCCTAAAATAATTATCATGCCCGTGTTTTTCCTTTAAGAACAAATCATTAATATACTTGCCGCTTGTTTGTCTCAAAAGTACGTGATTGATTTGTTTTTGAAAATGACAGCTATTACCAACTAAACGCTATTTGTCATAATTTCTAATTAATTTAATTAAAAAATGGCTTTTATGGAGATTTTAAAAATAAAATAAAACGTCTTATACCATAAGAAAAAACCCATCGTGATTACGCTCTTTGAATGATCTTGTATAATGTAAAATATTAAATTATTGCTCATATTAAACAATTTTACAACTTAGGGAAGTTATATTCATATTTGAATTTTTTAATAATAGAGTTAAATTCTCCTCATTTAAACTCCTTGAAACTGTATTTCTGTTTACATTAAATCGAGTTCCAGTATGTCACAAAAACGATCGTAAACTTTTTTTTGCTAATACGTCGCCCGTAACATTATTAGTTTAAACCTATGCACAAAGCAGTTGGATTTTAGACGGGATGTGGCAAACATGCTTTCGATATTCATTTAATTTAATATAAATTGTAAAAGTGATAAAAATGAACATTTTTTTAATTAACTTAAAACTGTGTGAAAATTAGTGCAGTGTTACATCATACCAAAGAATGATCAAAGGTAGGTCAAATTATTATTTCTACAAAACTTTTCTAAAAATATTTCTTGTGTTTAATTGCTTGAAAACAGTGTTATATCCAAAAATTTTTAATTCGTTTTTACATTTAATAAACAGTACAACATGTGGCTAAATGGATCCGTAATTCTAATTTTGAGTTTAATCCGTGCAAATTATTTATATTGAGGTATGACATATGCCCTTCAAGCGTATTACATATTAAGTAATAAATGTGTCTTCACTTTTATGGACTTTTCAAAAATAAAATAAGACTGGTTATTCCATTTAAAAAAATTAATAATAGAGTTGTATTCTGGTCATTTAAACTTGTTGAAACTGTATTTTTGATGTTTACATTAAATCGAGTTCCAGTATATCACAAAAGCGATTTCAAACTTTGTTTGATGATCACCCTATAACGTTGTTGGCGTACACCAATGCAAAAAACAGATAGAATTTAGGTGCGATGTGGTTAAGATGATAGATAATTATACCATAGTGTCATTTAAGTTGGTAAGTCAAATTATAGTTTTTATAATTATAATTTCCAAAAATGTTATTATCATGCCTGCTTTCTTTGAATTCGTCTTGCGTTAAAAATTTGTTTAATATTAAAAATACAAATAGCTTTTCTAGTTGCAAATTCATTGATAACATCACTTAAATTATTATAATATACTATAATAATTATAGCTAGATTTGACAAACGACTCTAAGTCATTGCACTCCGTAAATAGTTTTTTATAACTTTTAATTTAGAAAACGACCTTTCTCCAGTAGCGACAGATACAAGGAGAGTAACAAGAATTTTGAGAGCTACATATACATAAGTCCGAAGAAGCAGAATATAAATTATTTGCTACAAAATAATTTAGAATTTCCATAGGGGTTGTGTCTTCGCTTACCAGTGATTAAAAAGTATTTATTTATTCGAACAGCTCTGCACCGTTAATGTCTTTGTCGTTTTCGTCCGCTAAATATATGTCTAAATCGAAACAGCTTTTTTAACTATTTCTTGATCAATATTTCTAATATCTAGTAAAAAATTAAAAACAACACTTACATAATACAAACCCTTGGTTAAATCGCTGTTCGATAGAATTTTTTGTGCAATCAAGAATAGCAAAATAAAAAAATATTTAAAATGATCTTTAGGGTTACCACTGTGTCTTCATCAATTTCATTGCTAATGTGCGTAATGTGTGTAATTTGCTTTATCCATTAAAATATCAAAATTTTCTCTTTTCTCTGAGTGGAAACAAATTGTATCAAATTTTGCAAAGCATTAAGACACTTCTTTTATTGTTGTAGACGTGTTCTGAATGAGTTTACTGACAACGTTTATCAAAGAATCAGCTGTGTGTCTTACATTAATATCCCTAGACTGATCTGTAGATAATTCCATTAGACTATCATGTACTTCGGGTAATTGGAAAAAGAGAGGTCTAATAGCTTTTATTCTACGTTCCCAACGAGTTCCTGATACAGGTTAAATATTAAGAGAACTGACATTTGATTTTTGTATATTCTATCTATACAGAGATGAGGAAAAAAAATTATATACTAAAGAACATTAAACCTTCATTGACTGATTTTGCAGCATCGTTTACTACTAAATTTAAAGTATGTATGAGTAGCACAAGGAACGAACGTAGCTCTAGGATTAACGGGAACAATACGGTTCTGTACCCCAGCATTTGCGTCACGCATATTAGAGCCATTATCGTATCCTTGTCATATCTTTAATATTTAAATTAACTTTATCCTATCCTAAAAAATCCTAAAAACCTTTCTCTTATATTTGCCACACCCTTTGAGCGATCAAGGAACCTTACTATAAAAGTTAACTGCTCTGTATGACTTGGATCAGGTGTACTACCCATAATAATTGAATAATATTTAGCATTCTCAAGTTCATTTCTTATATTTTTTGTAACAGCATCACCTAGGAGAATCACCTAGGCTAATGTAATGAGGCATGTGTATTTTCAGTTCAAGTTCAGATGATTTTTACATTTCTTAAGTGTTCTCTTATTACCGTATCAAACTGACCAATCATTTCCACTGCTTTCAGAAAATGGCCGTTATTGTATTCATATCGACTTGCCATTCGCTGTTGGGAGCAAAGTGATTAACAGCGCGGCATCATAAAAGGCGATATGATGCTGTCACAAAGCCATTTAAACACAACTTACACACACTAAACTACACCGCAAGAGTTGCAGTGATAGCCAGACAAGTAATACAGCTTACGGAGTCACTGCAACTAAGCACCCACCACACATTAAAAAAAAAAAAAAAATATATATAACTTGCTAGAATAACTCCGAAACGCTAAACATGGTCTCGCCAACTACTGAACAATTGTCTTTCAATAATCGCATGCCATCGTTTTTTGCTAAATTAAATAATTTTCGCTGTTCGCAGTCAATTGTCAAATTTAATTTTAAACGGTGGCGCAAATCAAACCAATTTGAATAAGATTTTAAATGAGAAGTAGATGTTTCATGACGTTTTAAGTTAATTGAAGAGTGGATCCAATCACCGTATCCATTTTTACTAGTAAGAGATAGGTATGTATATCAGAAGAGCTAAACAATTTATAACAAAAGCAAAAAATTGCGTTGGCCTTGTTGGAGTAAACTAACCATCATCCTATTAACAAGATTTGTTAAAATTCTAAAGTAATAAGTATTTGAAACTTCAAGCAAAAAATTTTCACGAAACGCGTATCTGCCCGCGCGTGTGTAACGTATTTATTGTAATTGTTTTTTCTATGCATAAATGCGCCCCTAAATGAAGGCGCCTGGGTGAAAACCACGCACTACATGCTTATCAGCTACGGCGCTCGGTAAACCGAAAAGACAAGAGCGGAAGTGATATCTAATGAAACTAGATGATACTACCTCTATTTTCCTTGATTAGTGAGTTACGTGATGACAGAGAGAGTAATAACCGAATATATTGCAAAATATGGTAAAGATAGGACTGTCGTCGAATTTCTTACGCAAGTCATGCTTGAAACAACAGTATGTATCTCAGTGATGTATTTGATTATAATTTCAAACCTTTATATTACAAATTTTAACATTAGACTATAGCTAATTGCCTGCTATTTTATGCTGGTAAATGAAATTTAAATTGTGCAGTCAATGCAGAAAATCAATTACCTTCAATTTTTATGCCTGCCATCTATTCAAAAGTGCTGGAATTTCATAAGCAAGACTATAGTTAACTGTAGTCACTCTACTACAAAATTCTATTTAACCCTTACTGTTGCCTTGTTCATCTATCAGCTCACAGATGGCACTTGTAGTACTAAGAATTAAGTTTATATAAATTAGTATGCCAGCAGATGCCGCATGCAGTATACAATTTTGAATTTGATTTGGATTATTTTTGTTTGGGTGACCATACAAGCAGGGATTTTGTTTTCAGCTGCGTGGCCCTTTATTACAACTAGAGAAATGTTGATCGTTGCAGTAGTTGTTAAAACTTTTAGTAGGTCGCTGTTTTCCATAAGCGGAGATAATTTGATAATTGGGTTTCATACTGAAGAGTCAATTGCAATTTCCCGCCTTCTCCTGATGCATTCTGATAAACAATTCCTCTACTTTGTGAATTATTTGCGTAATATCAAAGAGTCCTTATTGGAATGTTACGAAAATAGTTCGAACAGTCTTCTATGTATTTTTCATACTAGCAACTAGCACCTCAACCTCTTCTCTTCAATACTTATATTGGTTAACACAATTTCTAGTTGTTTTTGGTTTATTTCTGAGCATTTAAAGCAAGGACAAATTTAAATTTAATGTCGACTCATCCGGTGATCAAAAATCGTGCAAGTTCGAGCTCTTTATTTTCAGAATATAAAGAAAGACCACAGCAATTAGCTTTCAGCTTGTTTTCTTTCTTATGTCAGTTGGATTAGCTGATTTTCAAAGATAAATATCTCGGTTTTTTTTTTCTTACGAAACGACGAAAGCTATAAGAAATTAAAGAAACCTACAAGAAATTAAAAGGTACAAAGTTGTAACAAAAAGTTGCCACTCCCCCATTTTCCCGTTTCCAATACCGTGGAATAATGCATTTAATAGGGAGATATGGCCTAGCTTTCCAACTCAACCACAAATTAACTTCAACACGCTTCTACAACACTTTCAGAAGTCAAAAATATTACAAGTTTGTGCCTTGGTTCTGGATCAGCAGTGATGCCAACGTAATCACGCCGGGTTCCTGTTTGGCCTAAGGCTGGACACAAGGTCCGTTAGCCTTCTTATCCTCCTCTGGGGCACCACAGCAGATTGAATGAATTGCAACAGTACATGAACCGAATGCAAATTTTGAAGAAGAAAGTAAATCGAAAAAAGAGAAAGAATACCAGGAAAAAGACCAGGTAGAAAACTCGGGAAGATAATCATGAGAATTTGTGGAAAGAAGAGAAAAGAGGGAAATAAATTGTCATACCACCGTTATTGCTTTGTATTCAACTGATTGTCTCTTTTTAACTAATCCAGCCAAGCTTAAGTTTACAAAACACGTTTAATTTGTGATAATGTCCTTGATCCTTTTTTGTTGTAGTAATTTTATATTTGTTGGATAACTAGATCAGTCTATCAGTACATGCGCTTGTAAAATTTGGAAGTGAAGCTTTATGGTCAATCTATTGTATCGAGGTGTTGGCTAAATTCATAATTGTAAGTTAGTAGTAGTAACAAGTCAAATGGAAAATAATTGAAATTAATAGAGCTATCTAATTCGGTTAAGTGGATATAAATAGTTGCTCAAAGTTATTGTAATGATTTTAATTTTGTGGTGACGAGTTAAAAAGTTTTCTATGCACATAATAATATTGCACAAGTTGTTAGTTATTAATTTTAAGTATATCCATTATTCTTATTGCGCCACACTAATAAATTCTATTTGAACAAGCAAATCGAATTTTCCGGTTATCTTCCTTCATTCGACCGCAGAAGCTAGCACTTTTGATGTGTTATTCTTCATCTATCCAGACGATTATCTCTCGAAGATACAAACTTTGCTCTTACTATCCGCTTTTCTTTCGTAATTCTTCCGCCCAAATCTTATAATGGTGTCCCTTTTTTTTCTCCTTTACCAACTCGAACAGCAACGATATCCGGAACGTGGTGGAGTTGTCGAAAGCATCATCCGTCGCACATTCTCGTTCGAAAATAATTACCATTCCGATCACGAAGACGCGAAATGAACGGTTCCTACGCGAGCACACAACAAAGAGAGAAAGGAAGAGAGGATAGAAGGATTTTTTTGCCGACAATAGGAAGTTACAGCGTTATGTATGCGAACCAACAAATGTATCTGGCGATTATAATATTAAATTCGCTTTCGTCGTGTCCGTCTGAGCGTAAAAATGTTACGTTAACGACGCGGACAAATTGGAATATTCACGTTTACGACTCTCGTCGAGGATTCAGTTCGGTTTGATGTAAGCGTAATAGTAATAATGAGTTCTCCTCTCTTTTTCTATCATCTCTCGCATTTTTAAACGCGTTAAGAGTAATATATTGTATGTATGCACAACTTTATTGGTGTTTTGTGATCGTCTTATTAAGCATCGTTTTTACTAGAGTTGTGTTCATTGTTGGATGTTTTAATAAATTTATGCTTGTTTTACTTTTGTTTTATTTGTAAATTATAATTCAATGACACAATGTGCCATTTTATACATTTGACATTATAACAAACTGTGCTAGTATTTCTGATGGCATTTATGAACTGGTTTACATATTATTTAATCACCTCAGAATCAAACCTGACAGTCTGTAGTGCTGTTAGGACAACTTGGCGGTCAGGCAAGATTTCCACTGCTCCATTAACCTGCGGGCACTTTAAAATGCCCTCTGCGCAAGTCTGGATGGCCATTATTTCGGCTTGGAGGATGGACGGATAGCTCTCTGGGCTGAAGGCTTCGCCCTCGGTTTCTCCATCGCTCCAAATTCCAATCCCCATGCCATTTGGCGTTTCAGAGGCATCCACAAACCAGGGGGATAATTCCCGTTTCGATTTATGAACGAGAACTTTTGCGGTTTCTCTGCTGGAGATGTTTATATTGTATCCCCTACTGATGGACAGTGGTGCCGTCTGTTCGATGTAGGTGAAAGTGCTAATGTGATCCTCCGTTTTACCAGAGAAACCCCTGCACCCGCTACATTTTGCTCTATACACGCCTAGGGCTGTTTCCGACCACAACACGAGCTGCAGCAGAGGAAGCTCGAGGATCGTCTCCATCGCCGCAGTCGGCGTCGAGGACACGGCCCCCGTGATGCCTAAACAGGCAATCCTCTAGATCTTACTAAGTGCGTTGGTCGCATAACCCAAACTAGCTTTGTGGTACCAGACCAACGATGCATAAGTTTCATTCAATTTTCAGCTTTTAGAGCATCCCTCTTGAATGGACAAGTTTTCATTTTGATATAATCTCCTTAAGAGGATATCTCTGTTATCCGGGCAGACGAGATGTATGTGTTTTAGATGGTTTTCACATAGATATAAACTACATCGTATACCTAAATCTAATAGTTGGAAAGTCGCAGCACCAACATAGGTAATTATCGTGTCTGTGAGAACTAATCTTTATTATCAAAAGGTATAGAGAATAGTTAATCTAAGCAACACTTTAATTTTCAGAAATTTATATGTATGATTTGCTGGATTGAAAAATCGACTGTTTTTCGTATACCAGTACAAGAGCAGAGAGCTCGATAGTCGCAGAGGTAACAGCATCTAGGCTGATACTTACGATCTGGTGTTCTAATCTTATCAGTGATGTTTATGGAAAAGTCTCGCTAGATCGGTACTCCGATTAAGCAATCGTTTGCTGTTGGAACATAATTAATAACGCAACATTATTATGATGAGGTAATGTTGTAACAAAGCCATGAAACACACATTTATGCAATTTATACAGCAAGAGCTGCAGTGGCAAGCTGCTGTATTATTGCTTGTCACGGTAGGAAATCGCTGCAGCTGCACTCATCACAGAAACAGAAGAACATCTGGTTAGTCCCTAAAGTGCGAGAGAGGAATGTGGTATCCCAACGTTCTGTTTATATATTTATAATCAGTCAATAACACAGTCAATGTTCAAAAAATTCAAAGAGAGATCACTTAGAAAATGTATGGGTATCAACGCGAACGAAGAATTTTGGGGAGCAGTGTATTCAGGTGCATACATACATGTTACTAAAAATTGCTATTTCAGAGCACTATAAATTTACCCAAAAATCTCAAACAATCAATTTCAATATCGATTAAAAACTTAATTTCATTTTGTGTATTAAAATGTCACTTCTACATTTAATAATAATTATATGAAACACTACTATTATTTTGTACGAAACCATTGGATTTGTTAATTCGTTAATTTAATTCGTACTGTTATTGTTAATTATCTCATCTTGATTGTGTGTATCCGGTTAGTAATACTACACCAGCTGCAGGAACAATGCCCTCTGAGATCAAAGATCCGATTGGTAATTGAATTAATTAACCTGTAAGAACTTTTTTTTGTATTTGTTGTGAATTTAATTCTTGCGAAGCGGGACTACTTTGTCACGTTCTAGGCATACAACATCAAAGTATGTAGATTCAAATTTGGGCATTAAGTGGTTTAAGATAAAAACGAAATTGTATAGAGTGACAAAGTTACTTGGAATTTGCGGTTTTTTCATAATTATACTAGAAATACAGCGCAGACGCCCAAGAATGAACTATTTTCTTTAAGTAGTATTATGACTTTAGAGCCAAATAAAGAGTCTCTTTTTTCACAGTCGAATAGAAAGAGAAATAAAATGTTCAGTACTGATTAAACTTAAACAATAAACGCTAACATAGCAATTAATTTCTTACCAGATAAATGTTTATTTAGATACTGAACACTCAAGACAAGTTACTTCACATATGATTTCAGTAGTAGTAGGATTCATTCAGGAAGGCACATCATCACTTTCATCGTCAGTTTGAAATGGATCTTGCTGTTCTGAGTTATTGTACTCATCATCACAACTAGTACAAATAAAAAGTGCTTCTTGACTGTGTCTATTGTAGAGACCACAAATTCATTTCAGTCATATACATACAACACCGTATCCATTCAATTCTGATGTTCTAGTTTTTCCATGAATATTTACAGATGCCACATTTGTTGGATTGGATCTCTCTGATTCTGACAGAAACACTTGGTGGGTTTGCAGTTTTTTTGATCTAATACGGTTGCTTGAAATCTGTAGAACACACTTTATGTAAAGTTTGTCCCCAGAGTCTATTAAATAATTTAGGAAAGTACTCACTTAGAATAGGTACATGATAACCAAATTCTGTTTGCTAGACACTCAGGATTGTATTCTATTTTTACTTCATGTACTCAAACACACTGGTTAATATAAATCCTTTAACTTTCCTTTAACTGTCAAGATGAGCAAAATACCTAGCTAAGTTGTTCCCAACAACAATTACCCTTCTTCCAGGTTCTCTTATTCGAAGACGTGTAGAAGTAAAATTTGATTAAACCAAATTTTAACTACATTTGCGTCAAATCTCTAGTAGTCCACAGATCGACATGTGATGTCAGAAGCAGAGGAGAATGGGTTAGTAATGGTTAATAGTACATGACATACACATTAATTGGGATCGAGACCATCTCAGATTCGGACAAGTTATAGTAATAATAACGAAGAAACTCGCGAAAATGTACAAAATTTGCTTATTTTAAGGAAAAACATAAACGCAACATAGTTACAGACCTGTAAACAAGTAAAAACTTGAGATTATTTCTTCAAAAATTCTTTGATTGTCTTCTGGGTTAAACTCTGTCCTCTGTTGGATGATCTGATAACGCAAGATCGGCATCGACGCTTTCAGCCTATTGAAGTGCCATATTTTTGTAGTTAAGATATCTCGCCCGTATCTTCATCTCCTCCACAGTCTTCAGCATTGTTAACCATACTGTTAATTTCCTCATCGCTAATCTTCATCAGAACATCTTTATTGCACTGTTCATGAATGTCTTCGTTGTTGATTTTATTTTGAATTTGTAGCTAGTGGCTAGTTGAACTAGTTCGTGCACATTCTTCTGCTTTGGCACTTTTTTGAGGGAGTCCCCTTAAGCCAAATAAATTTGTTCACGACATTTGAATGGTGGTAGTTTTTTCCTCATCCGATACTGAAGCAATCTAGTTAAGCTACATTGTTAATGGGACTTGCTTTAATGCTTTCCTAGTAGACATTCCTTCGTTGTTGTAATCAATATCTGGAAAAGAGGTAGAAATATGGTTTTAATATCACCACTGCACAGTTATTTGGCAGCTGGGTAAGATAACGTATGATCCAGTAATAAAATACCTTTTCTTAGCAGTTCCTTATAAAATCATTCACTAAAATTGTTGGCAAATTGTTGATTTTGATATTTTTAAAAGCTCTTGGTTTTTTAAATTTTCAAATAAGCGAAGAGATTAGTTTCAAAGAGCCAGAACCATTCCAGGTCGCCAGAATTGTAGGGCTCTCTCTTTATATATATACTGACTGAAATTCCGCAACTTCAGATGAGACAGCTCACAGTTTTTCTGCACTAATGGTAAGCTGCCTTATGCCATACTTTTTCTTCCATCTGTCCAGCCATACATTTTCATCAAGCTATCAAAACTACAGAGAAAGAGCTTTAGACGACTGCCTATAGTCTCTCTTCTTCAAAGTGTTTCGACTAATACTACTGCATCCACTCCTTCGTCTTTGATTTCTTTTAATTGACTAGCCGTTGTTCAAACGTATTATTGCATTAAATTGCACTAACACAACCCCTTTTAGAGCTAGCGTAGAGACAATTGATGGTAACAGGTGGCTCTGATAATGTGACGAGTTACTAGCGAACCCATTCAGTTGGGCCAATAATAAATGATTAGGTCGGTTAACCTTGAGACTCGGTTAATCCTGTTAATAATATCTAATTCTCTTAACGAATTCCAGCACTATCTGACGGTAGCTGACTAGATCTTTGTCTCTAGTATTATTTACAGTATCCAGATGGCGCTGGCAGTAGGTAGATTTACTGTATTTGAATATTAAGGCAATATTAAAAGGGCCAATCTGTTGGTTAAAGATAAAAATGGAGAATGTAGGGACAAAAATCTACAATTACCACTTGACATAATTTGTTCTACTATTCATTCTATTTCTATCAATATGCTGCATATTAAACTAAATGGGCTCCAAAAGTTGTCGGGTGATTTTATAATTGTGAATTTACAATTTTCATTTTGTTAAACGCATTTCACGAAATATATCCACCATATAAATTCAACTAAGTCGTTATATATGCATGCTCGTATATGTGCGTCCGAAATTTATTATCTTGAATTAATTTTATTGACCACCTGTCAATTACGACCGAAATTTACATCTTTGCATACAGAGCTACAGATTTCATTATTAATTTCTCATCAGCTTATTGTATGGATTACCACCACCATCAGTACGTATGTGCGGATCCATCTAATCGCTGTTACATGTTGTAATGAATCAATGCATAAATGTAGCCGCACATATACATGCATTCATATACGCACATACACGTATGTAGATACAAACATAATATTATTAACGATAGTGTGTACTAGAGCTGATAACGGCGCTGTAAATTATTGTTAGAGGAATCATCGCGTCAAAACCTCGATATCCTGTTTAGGGGGTCGATCGATATTGTGTATTTTCTCGTTGGAAGGAGATAGAGTGATACCTAGAGCACGTAGACAGAGAAGGAGATATAGTCGAGAGCGCTCAGAGTGTTCAGTTCTATCTACATTCTGCTTTCGACAATGATTAACTAATGGAGTAAATAACCGGTAGACGCGCGAGTCTCTTGTTTTCTGGCAAGAAGTTCGCCGAAATTGATTTCAAGGAAGTGTATAACTATAGCGCGATAATGTGCGTAGAGTTATAATAATAATTGTTGGATTAAATCGATGTGGCAGTAATGATGAATGGGTTAAGAGGAAAAACAAGATCGTATATTAGAATGTGAAAGAATCCTGTTATAAAATGATTTATAGTAGAATTAAAACGAGGTGATAGATAAATGGTACTGAAGTAGTCATGACCTTTCCGTTTGCAATTTTTGCAAATTTATTTTTGGTTCTGACAGTCTTCGTCCTTTTACTATTTTATTTTAGAGTTATGCTCTCTTAACTGGAGCAGTCGTTTTCTTCCAAGGTTTTTCCGCTCATGTTATTGATTGAAGTCTCCTTCACCTGGTTACACGATCAAACAAGTTGTCTATATTCATCTAGACTATCCATTGTTGTTAAACAGAGTAATAGAACAATAGTTATCAGTTCTATCACCCTCGATTTTTTTAGAGGAACGATGCTTCTGATAATCCTTTGTCCACGATGCTAAGTACGTTGGCACGTTAGGACAAACTTGTACATATCTTTACGTAAAACAGTTGACAATATTTATCAGGGGAGAGTTGTAATTTAGAGCTAAATTTATAACATTGCATGACAAAATATTATGGAGATTGAAAATACTTACAAGGTTAAAGCATGCAAACAAAGCGAGATGAAAAAAGTTTTATTACAAAATTGACATACGAATTGCATAGCTACATATGTACAGTCTCTTTCAAAAGTAATGTCTCCCCCAGCCATCGGGTTCATATCAATAATACCTTCCACTTAGCGTATTGTATTCATCGGATATCTTCGGCTAAGAAAGAGGCTACAGGGGATACGATACAGATCGAACATGTATATAACCTGTGTAATTATAATTTTAAATCTCGATATGCGTATTTACCTGCTAGCGGTAAAATATAGGACTTTATTAAACCCTACTTTTATACCTGTGATGGTCAGTTTTCCTAAATATGTAATATATAATGTATACTTTTAGTTATTGTTAGTTTTTCAGAGTTTTATTAGAGACAAATTTTAGTGTATATTACAACAACATACGTATTAGAATATTAAAATAATATCCATTTTATTGAGGTATACACCTTTATTGATAAATCTTACAAGAAATCCGTCCCAACAAAGATCTTTTTTTATAGAAAACAAATAACTGATATATTGAAAATCCATTATTATGCCTTTAATAGTGTCGCTTCGAAGAGTCTGGTACATCGTTAATCTATTTTTATGGTTCTATTTCTATGGTTTTAAATATAGTAGATAGTTGATAACGCAGTTAGACAATAAACCTGCTTACATTAATGCCTAGTTGTGTAGTTGTCATTATAAAATATAATTTTATAACATAGTAGTGCTTAATCTTTAAAATCATTGAATATATTCCTAAATATTAGATTTACATATTGGTTAATTTAAATTTTCAAACATTTTCTGTGTTTAATTATAAGTGGATTAAATAAATCGGATCAAATCGGTTTCTTCTCTGTTTAAGATGGTGGAACCTAATGTGAGATTTTAATAAACAATTGAATGTACTGTTGATTATAGTAGGGAAACATAATACACTAGACAAAATAACACTTTCTTTAATAGATATACATATGTTAATAATAATAATAATAATAATAATAATAATTCATGCCTTAGCATCCCCCAACAGCTTGCGCCAATTACAGGGGGCATCAGCTGGCCACGAGTTATTATTACGCCTGCGGCTGTAGACCGACTTAAGATGTAACCTTTCCGCATTTGCCATGGAATTTGGAAAACTACAGAAAACCAAACTCAGAAAGGAAGCACCGGGGTTCGAACCCGGTACTGCCGGACTACGGTTACTACTGGTTAATTACATATTAGAAAAATCTTGTAGACTCGGCAAATGTATGAGCGTCGCCAATCTTCAAGAGGGTGTTCATAATGTTTGGGAAAATCTTCGCGGGCAAAATTATTGCAAAAATATCGTGAACTCCGTATATTGCTATATTTGTATTATTAATTTTTTGGGAAAATTCTTAGATAATCTAAATTTTTTACACTGAGAGAAACGTATTGTACAGAAGCTACAACAATATGTACATATGTTATCACAGGTAAAATAAAAATTACAAGAAATACTAAGATTATAATATGTTTTGTAACAAATACAATAATTTTTTCTATTGGTAAACCATTTTGCTTGTTTAAAACATGCAAACGCGTGCGTAAATCGATCATTAAAACACGCGCGTGTTTTAAAGTTATTAGGGGCAACGTCAACAATTCAAAAATAAGTGAAGTATATAAATGTCAACTAATTAATCTGTCAAAACAACCTTTTACAAATAAAAACTTATTAATAAATGTGTCAAAAACTGTAATGAGATGTTTTATAATAATTCTAACGAAAAAAACTCTTACTTTAAAGGAACGTGAAATGTGCAATTGATATTATATGAAAGAGTAAATCCTGCACTTGCTATATTTCAAGCACTCCGGCTTCACTGTCGTGCTTGAAAAATCGGGCATGTTTTAATGACCCTATTGTCCACTCATACTTTAATATACTATTCTTATTGTTGTAAAATACATTCTGGTATTGGGCATGATAATTATTATACCAGTGCAGATATATTTCTCTGTTATACGAGAACGACTAACCAAAATGACAGACGACAAAATAAGTAGTAAGTAAGTATATAAAACAAATAAGCTAAGCACTCTTGCTTCCGTAAATTCACGTAACTGAGCATTTTAGATACGGAGGCTAATTAAATCGTTAGAACTTATTCACCTTCCATTTTAGATATAGGAACACCTAATATAGATTAAAAGTAATCTTTTGTAAAATCAGAATATCTAAGGAAATATATACCGTTGCATTAAAAAAAAGCGACTTTCCCAATTTTGAAGGTTTTTGTAAGCAACTGTCTTTAAACACTCTGTATAATATTGCAGAGAAGAACTTCAAACTCTGTATAGTTACACGATATCAGCTGTGTGTATGCAAAATTTCATTGGTCTCTTCTGCTCCTACGTGACGTAATATCACTATAAAGTAAGATCGGTATCTGTCACTTATTGAATTGCGAATAACTCAAAAGGAATGGTATCATATTTAGGTATAGCATGGGATACATGAAATATGTGTAAAATGTATCTTAGAAGCTGAATTTGTAATTACATTTATAGCATCCTATTTAAAATATCGAAGTTGATGCCCACTTCCGGTTAACAGGAATTCAAATTCAATATTTTTATACAAAAATATTTTCACGTTATACTTCATATTCAGCCATATCCGACCACAAAATTTGGTTTCAAAATCCCGTTTTGTTTGTATAATACTTTTAATAGGCCGTTCTCACCAACGCCGTATATCAGTTAGGAGTATTTGTTTTTACTTTGAAAGAGATCCTTGTTGGGACGGATTTCTTATGAGGTTTGTCCATCAATAAACGTGTATGCCTCAATAAAATAAGTATTATTTTAATATTAAAATAAGTATGTTCTTATAATATGCATTAAAAATTGTCTCTAATAACAGTCTGGAAGACTAACAATAACTGAAAGTACACGTTATATATTATATATTTAGGAAAATTGACCACCACAGGTATAAAAGTAGGGTTTAATGAAGTCGTATGTTCTACCGCTAGCAGGTAAATGCACATATCGAGATTTAAAATTATAATTACACAGGTTTTATACACGTTCGATCTGTAATGTATCCCCTACGGCCTTTTTCTTGCCGAAGATGTCCGATGAATATAATCCGCTAAGCGGAAAGTATTATTGATATCAATCCATCAGCAGGGGGAGACATTACTTTAGAAAGAGACTGTACATATAACTGTAATCTTTACATACAATTCGAGCATGTGCACCCTTGGTCTTGGATATTCGGTGGCTTTCAACTAGATTGCAAATTCTAACAGTTATGGACTATTTTCTGCTCAGAGGATTTTGCGGTTGATCTCAATGTTGACAATGCAATTTAGATAAACGCATACAAATCTATTACGAGTATGAATCGTAAAATACAACGGTACCTATTCTATTACAATACATATACGTACTCCCTTTCAACTAATATTTGCCATTTTAACTGCCAGAGGTCGGGCTTCACCTTCAACGTAGCAGCGGGCTCTTAGAACTCGAAACACAATTACATAACGCTGTGACGTCCTTGGAGCGTAGTTGTCGAAGGTTTGTTTGTACGTAACAGCGGTACTACATGTAGTATACTACAGAAAGTTTCGGTTTCTAAACAATAAAACAAATTACAACTTTAATATACTTATAATGATAATCAATTAGCGTACAGCGTACCTACAGTATTACTTTTGTTGAGAAATGTGTATGTCGTTCCTGCGACTAGTTCTGCATTATTATTGATTTCATTTCTACAGCGTATAAATTGTTTATGAGGTTAAAGAGAAGTTCGGAAGATTGCCACTATTACCGAATTAATGTAATGGCATGGGAATTATGTCGTAATCTAGGAATTATCTAATGTAATGTTTGTTATTTGTATTAGTCAATAAATCGTAGGTAGACAGCGTAGAACTAGAAAGGGTCTAATGATAAGTTAACAGGGTACAAAGATAAGAGATGATGGTAAAACAGACATAGAAATATTTAGTAGAAGAAGAAAAGCCTATTCTAGAATATGAAACGCAGTAGCAGTTTCAGCTATGCTTTACAGCAGTAAAACTGATTCATTTTACAAGACTATTGAGAACTAAGCCCAAAAAAAGGGAAAAGAAGCAATGAAGTAAAGAGGGCTGTCTTCTAATGCTCTACAAACATTATTCGAATGATTCCCTCGCATAAGCTCATGACATTTAGATTTAGATTTAAAAGAAGTGTGATATTGTGCTGCGATCTATTGATCTATTGCGCCCCATTACATGAGCTGTAAGCTGCTGGAGTATGCCCGGTTTCAAAGCTCCCCATCTAGTCTAAGAGCTTTAATAAATTGCAATAGCTGTGATGGCTTTAGAGCAGGTATTTCCTCTTCGTCCATGACGTCTTTACCGAGATAATTAACTCGGGTTTCCGTGATGGTGGTGCAGTAAGATGTCAGGTGCTCTGGATTCTCATTCTCAGCTCCGCAGAACCTACAACCGCTATTCTGTTGTAGACCTATCCTTTTCATGTGTTCCCCAAGGTGACTTCTCGGATATATAGTCTATTTTTCCTTAGTTCTTGCTCTGTGCTTATTGTAGGTTCTAAGGAATATCTTGGAGTGTCTCAGACCAGGGATTGTTAAGTTCTGTTTTGTAGGTGCTCATCCTTATACCACCGAACGGTTCCGGTCCCACAAGTAAAGTTGTGGCGGCCTTTTTTGCAAATAGATGCTAATAGATATGTCCTGGTACACAGCATAATGCAACTCTGTTTTCCTCGGCTAGGTTGTTTAATCTGTTAAGACATTTCCAGCCTAATTTCGAGCTGATGGTGTTAGAACTCACCGCTGTTATGGCTCCTTGACTATCTGAGAAAATTTCAATTCTCTGCTTCCGTCTGTCTGCTTCTGTCCAGGTTCAATACAAGCTCATTAGTTTCAGCTCAGTTTTCCAATACATACTTTATGCAGACTAAAACAACAAAGCATAATTCTCAACTGCCACTTGTATCACTACCCTTGCTGCCACCCAAAATTGTCAGTGTCCTCTAGCTACATGTCTTGGATAATGTCGCTGCAGATAAAACAAACGGTAGTAAAGTGTACTGTCGTTTTAAAAACTCATTTACTGAAGAAAAAAGTTTATGTATGTAGAACGTGTCTCTTTGCAAACCTCTGAACGCAATGTGCTGGTATGGTAGATTTTTCAGTGTATTCTAAAGCTGTTCTAAATTAACTTTGTCAAACATTTTTTTTTATCTTGTTATATTTTCTTTTTAAATTAATTAAACTGATTGTTACTTTATAGACCATCAAGAATGTATTGTGAGTCACACGAAAGTCTAAATAGAATTTATTGAACTTGGATTCACGTACGTACGTTATCCATGGCATATTAATTTGAAAATTAACTCCTATCACCGTATGCTAAATTTCTTAATAAATAGAATAATCTACGATTCCAAATTAATTCTAAAAACAGCTTGTAAAATCAATTAATGAATAGTAGCTTTAGTTGTAACGTGAATTAGTTACCTGATGACAAAGCGAAACATGTAGATAAAGTAGAGCAGGTCAATATAGATCAAAACGTTGGCCCAAGTCTTTAAAATTAAATTTGAGCATTACTTGTTTACGAAATAGTTCACCGACGTTACAGCTGTGCGAATCAACGATCACCAAATGGACGTACGTCAAAAGATACACACATTATGACTTCACGTTGCTTTGAATTTACGGGAACCTAAGGCCACAACTCAGCCACAAGCCAACATAACTTCAGTATTGCAATCAGAGTACTAGTATTATGAAAGATTCTTGCACCGTTAATATTGCTGCGCATCTCGATTATTAAAGTGAAGCTGTAAAGAAGACCTTTTTACTAGAATACCTAAGTGTGGTCATGCTTGCCATATATTTTTAAAGATTATTGGAAGTACTATGTATTACTGGTCTTTAGGTTCTGTTGGAATATTGTTGTTTAGTAAATTCAGATGTCCGTTTTTATATTTTAACAGCTGTCATTTTAATAACAAATTACTGCTTTGATGGCTGACGATCAATTTTTATTTAGAGAGGTGGGGGGGAGAGGGAGGAGGGTGCCAAACACATGCTTCCACTGCCATTGCCGAAATCTTTTGTTTTTGTGCAGAAATGATCGTGTAACAGTGAATAGACTACGTGCATCACTACGATTTTCCAATGCTCATGCAAAATATTTCGATCGATAAAATTCCTGATGGCCATTAAATTTTGTCAAGATGAATGCTAATTATGAAACACTATTTTGCTATACCAATGATGATCACTTCAGAATCGAATAAAATTAATTTTGACGGGTTTCATGTTTCACTAGAATAAATCTTCTCCTTACCAGAGAGTAGCCGTTTATCATTTACGTTAACTACAACTTGTTGTCAAGTAAAAACCCTGAAATAAATAATCCCAAAATTTGTAACAGCAGTGTTACACTTCTGTCATAATTTATATGTACTGCAGGACACCTACTAGTGTACGTTCGTGCTGAAAGTAGCACCTTGTCGCTTATTTTTTTAATTCATAAGAGCTGCTTTAATGAAATCCTTAATAATTAATGGTGTTCAGAGCTTTGTCGTAATTGGGAGCACAAAATAATAAGGCCTGTTTTAAAGTAAGCGAAACAAATTAACGTTTGACAGCGTACCGCGCGACCGAACGCCGGCCGAAGCATTAGCCGTTAAACAGTTGTTAATTGCAAGAGAGGCTAATTATAACGGGAATTATTAGTTAATCCAACAGCGTTTATCGACGACCTTAAAGTTTTATTAATATAGATCTCGCAGCTGCTCTATTGAATTGTGAAATTATTATAATTATTTTATACAGGTTAAGTGATTCAATTAACAACGCAGCAGAACGGTTAGCTATAAATAATAATTACTAATTAAATCGGGTTTGAATCAATATTATAAATAGGAAATAATTGATAGAAAGTTTAATAACGTGACTATTTGTTTATTTAAAAAGAAAACACGCAGTATTTAATTGCGATTATATTAGTTAAGCATCTTGGTTTTTCTAACAGTTTAATGTGTTTTGACAGGTCGTGTAGTTAAAAAATAGAATACCTCAAGTTGATCGCTAGAAACTGCTGACATGATACACACCTACTAATATTTAGCATAATGTAATATAATGAGTCAATCAATAAGTGAATGTAAACAAAACACAGAAGAAACGCGAACGAAAGTAAAATCTCGATCCTCTAATAATTCTGAGATAATTAGTGTACATTTGGACGAAATATCAAATTACAAATGCGAGAGAGATAGAGTAGACGTTATGGACCACTGCCAGGATTATTTGACGTTGACAAATCACAAAATATGAATATATAACTTCTCATTAAGAGGGTTGTCTACCAGCTGATTATTTCACAAATATCTGCATAAATAAATTCTTTGCTCGATTTTATTTTAATATAATTTGAAAATTGGGCTTCATACACATATTTCTACAAACGTTTTACATATACATATACAATTTTGTCTATTAATATTCGATATTATCCAGTAAGCCATGGTGCCGGTTTACTGATACTTTAAAACAGATGATTCAGTTGCGTAATGCAGCCTTAAAAACATTCCATAAAATTCGGAATGATCGCAACTGGCAATATTACAAAACGCTTACGAATTACATTAACTCGGCAGTGAAAAGGGAAAAGAAAGCTTATTTTAATCACCTTTTGTCTAAAAATAACAACAAAGAACTTTGGAAGTCGTTAAGAAGTGTTTCACTCCCAAATAGGAAACAACGTAATTCCATTCCTGAGTGTTTATCTAGCCCTGACGATATTAATAATCACTTTGTTCAAAGTGTACCTAAAAACTCGCCCGATCCAGAATACTTATCTTATTATGCATCTAACAGATTTGATGGTTTTTCTTACGAATTTTCACTTTATGATGTATCCCTGGAAAAAATTCAGAACATAATTACTGGTATAACCTCCAATGCCGTTGGAAATGACGGCTTAAGTCTTGCTTTTATCAAATTGTGCTGTCCATTCATGTTACCTTTTATAGCTCATATCATTAATTTTTGCTTAACCGAATGTGTGTTTCCCGATGCCTGGAAAAAGGCTATTGTCATACTAATCCCTAAGGTTAGTAACTCAACTGAATATAAAGATCTGAGACCCATCAGCATCCTTCCGGTCCTCTCTAAACTTCTTGAAAAAAATATTGAAAGACAACTCCGGCAATTTTTAGACGATAATGCATTGCTTCCAGAAAACCAATCAGGATTTCGCCCTGGTCATGGTTGTACTACCACACTGTTGGACGTCAGCGATGACATATCCGGGCGACTGATGGAGGTTCCTTAACATTTCTCATCTTGCTCGACTATACCAAGGCATTTGATACCCTGAACTGTGATCTTCTATTAGCTATTTCACATTTTCTTGGTTTTAGTCAAAACACACTTACATTTTTCTCCAGTTATTTAACAGGTCGCAACCAGGTGGTCAATATTAACAACAACGTCTCCACTAAACTTCAAGTGGATACAGGTGTGGCTCAAGGAAGCATCTGTGGGCCTTTACTCTTCATTCTCTACACTTCCACCTTTGCTAAACATTTAAATCACTATAAAAGCCATTTTTATACTGATGACAGTCAGCTATATCTCTCCTGTTTGCCATCAGAGGGTGGAACTGCATGTTCTCTAATCAATAAAGATCTCACTATTCTTGTCGAAGTGTCGCAAAAACACTGTTTTATATTGAATCCAAGTAAGTCAGTGGCGCTTATTTTTCGTAGTGGTAAGAGAACTCAGGATGTGACTGGTTCTTGTTTGTTTTGTGTTGGGGGGAGTGCTCTGGATATCAAACATAGTGCACGCAATCTCGGGCTGATATTTGATGTTGATATGAAGTTCAGGATTCACGTTAACACTAAAATTCGCACTGTTTACGGGCTACTGAGGACTATTTACGGTATTAGATCGATACTTTCAATGGAACTTCGTAGACTCTTGTGCAATAACGTAGTTTTGTCGCTATTCGATTTTGCTGATGTTGTTTATGATCGTTGCCTGGATTATGAAACATCGAGACGAATACAGGTTGTTCAGAACGCTTGTCTTAGGCTGATTTATGGGGGGCGTAGGTATGACAGAATATCTTATAGGTTCAATGATGCCCGTTGGTTTAACATGTCAAATCGCAGGCGGGTGAATGCAGGTGTGATGTACTTTAAGATCCTAAAGTTCAAATCTCATCCTTATCTTTACAACAAAATTTGTTTTCGTACCGACGTGCATAATTTAAATTTGAGGCACAAGAACCTTCTAACTGTACCTCCACATACCACTGCTGGTTTTCAGAAAAGTTACTCCCATGGCATGGCAACCTTTTGGAACTGTATTCCCGATAGAATGTCGATCTAAGCGTATCGCAGTTTAGAGATGTTATTAAAAGCAACTAAGACAGCTTCTCTTAAATCGTCGATTGTTTCATATGTTCTTTTGTATACTGTGTCCTTTAGTGCACCCCACAAGAAAAAATCCAAAACTGATGAATCAGAGGATCTAGCCGGTCATTCAATGGGTGCATTTCGTCCTATCCATTGATTAGGAAAGTTCAAATTTAAATAATTTCTAACATTCAGTTGATTGTGCGGAGGCGCTGCGTCATGTTGAAACCATTGCAGCATTGCTCGGGTTCTTAAATTTAAATTATCTAACATTTCCTCGAAATCTTGTTGTAAAAAATTAAGATAACGATTGCCAGTTAGTGATCCATCAAAAATAAAAGGAGGAAGAACAGTTGATCCTATAACACCACACCAAACATTAAACCCAAATTTAATTTGTGGTCTCCTATTTTCAACGTGAAGTGGATTTGTTTGAGACCATATGTGGTCACATTAAACATTCCACAATTTATGAAACGAGATTCATCAGTCCATAATATTTTCATTGAAAAGTGTGGATCGTTTTGACACTGATCTTTAAACCATCTACAAAAAGCTATTCGTCTGATGTTATCACCTTCATGTAAAGTTTGTGATACTGATAATTTGTAGGGACGAAATTTATGCTTCTTCAACACTCTGACAATAGTGCGTTGAGAGGAGCCCATTTCTGTTGAAATTTGTCGGGTCAATGTAGATGGATTCTGAGCGACACTTGCTAATATGTTTATTTCTCTATCTTCATCCATCCCTTTTCTTGATTTTGGTTTAATGAACGAACCATAATCTTCTAAATTATCCCACAATCTCTTAAAAGTAGGTAGCGACGGCTAACTTTGATCAAAATAATTTTCAAAATAAATTTCAGCAGCTCTAGTAGAATTTTTCTGGCGCTGAATGTAACATTTAATCATACCACGCTTTTCTACGTTAGAAAATTCCATAGCCAATGCAAACTTATGATTAACGGCTGTTTGCACCGCTTATAGTTAAGTTACAATTAAATTAATTGTCAATGTTTGACAATTAATAACTTGACTTAAAAATAAAAATTAAAAGCTCTCACTTCTGTGACTCAACGTGAAAGCAACGAACACTATTGTAACTCAGATTTTTCGGTTTCTGAATTACAAAACACCAAACATTTTTTTTTAAGTTTATAAGTATCTTATAAAGTGAACAATCATAGATGTGTCTATATCTTCTTTATGTTTAAAAATAACCACATCAAACCTTATATCGTTGTAATCATCAAAAAATGAGCTTCTTAACGATGTCAAAACCAACTATGATTTCCATTTTAAAAAACAAAAGTTTGTGTCATAACTCGATAATGGTGAACGAAAAAAAAATTTGCTACATAGTTTTATTTGGCGTAAAATTATCTAAGACTTTTGTCTGAACACTTTTTTTCTAAAATTACTATTAACGAAGCCTGTTTAAAGAAAATCGTAAAATTTAGTTTTCTTTGAATATCTAATAAGCCATGAAAGTTATCGGAGAAACAAAAGCAGTTTTAAATCAAACTCGTAAAGCTGCGCATTTTTTTTTTCCATTTAAGGGTTTGTCTATCTCCAGTAGTTTCTGAGATCCCAATGCTAAACATTAAAAAAAGCTCACCCTGTATACAATACAAAATAAAACAAAAGTGAAAATTCAAATACAAAAAATAGGTATAAAAAATATATAATACAACTTACTCAAACTCGACGTTTCGCCATTAATTTAAGTGACTTCTTCGGGAGAAAAACTAGATGAGAGGCGCCAGAAGGTCACAGTAACTCGATGTTTCAACCACGCTAGAGGCGAAAACCTTCTGACAAGGAAAAGGTGGACGTGCGGGAGTATATATGTATACAGCTGTGCAGGGAAACGGGTCGGTGAGCGGTGATGAGTAACAGTGATCACGGTTTGAAGAAGCAGAAAGGACGGGTTTCCAAATACTGCAGAGTGGGTAACGAATATCACGATTGAGATTCTGGGGATGTCTCCGAATCTTGATAACTTCCTTTACCTTTCGTGGAAAATAGCGTTGAGACTTGCTTAAAACAGATACCTGGTCAAAACAAATTTTGTGGCCCGTATCGCTAAAGTGTTCGGCTAAGGCTGAGTGTGTTTGACTTAACGTTGTAATATTAATTCTATGCCGGTGGTTAAAATTCAGTGATATGGTTAAACTTCCGTGGTCGACCTTTCATTTGTTTACTAATTTTGTAGGAAACCATTGTTAAGTTTTAACATTTAATATAAATTTAATTTCACTTTTCGTTTATTGTGTAAATAAATCTTTCAAATTCAAATTTGATTAAATGGTAATTACAATTCTAATCGTACAAAACATAAATGAAGAAGTAGATGTAAGCAAGTCAGATTTTATTGTATAAATATTTCCCAGGATTAAATAAATAGTGACGTAAGCAAACACGCGATCTATATTTTGTAGCCTGTACAATCTCGAATATAAATATTGTTTTAGTACTACCTCTAAGGTCAGCCAACGATGGGTACAAAGAAATTACAGAATTTATAAGAATTCTAATCTCAACCAGTTCTCTCTTACGCCAGTTCTTAACAAAGTGGTTGGAAAAATTATGTGATCAATAACATTTGGACATCAGTGTATAATGTTGCAATTTATTTTCATATCTCTTCGTATGAGGAAAATATTTCAGAAAGATGTGAGTTCTGAAAGGAAATGTACATGAATATATGAAATACGTAATGTACAATAAACGCAAATATGTATATGTATGTAAATCTCCCAACCTACAACGGGATTTAGCGAATAAACAAGGAAAACAAATTTTAAAATAGAGATATTTTGTAATAGCAAAAAATACCAAATCATACATCAGCTCATTCTATGCATATTTCATTACTTCACTGGATATAAATTCATATTCGTGTTGTTGCACAGAACTGGTAGTATCAACTGAATCGCCACCAGCGCAGACAGTTAATTTGTGTATTACTTTCGATATTAAACAATGGGGAAAATATAAAGCCAAAATATGGGGAATGGTAAACGATATAATAACCGCTTCGCTTTCATCGTGATTTATATTTTAATTACTGTTAACCGTTTATGTACGCCGTATGTGAGATGTTGGTGCACGAGCGAGACCGTTATATTTTTTATGTTTTATTTGTCAGCACTCGATTTGTTATGGTTGTAGATTTATTGAACGTTCTTACTCTGTATATAAATGAGTTTGTGTTAATACATTTTATATTTCTGCTTTTGTACATTTTTTAATTTGTTAATCCCTTAATTTATTTCGATGTAATTAATACCTAAAGCTATCTCAAAACTGAATTGTATAATCAATTTATTTTATTTTAATGTATACATATACAGCTTGGTGCAAAATAATGCAGTAATTATTTAATACCTCTAGCGAAATTTATATACATAGCTGCACATAAACTATTGAACGAAATGTTTATATTTGTCGCAAATTATGTATTGAAATTAAAGCTAAACTACGAGCTTTTTACCACTTTACCAACACCTTCACATTTACTTGAAAGCTATGATTTATACAGAGACGATAGATACCATCCTTGCCGGCTGAAAACTGTTGCAACGAGTGTGCGCTCACGGTCCTGCTTAATCACTACATTCCCAGAATATAAACTCCAAAGGCTCGGAATTGGAACGAACCCGCTAATGAAAAAATGAAGGCAAATCCACGTTCGTATAACTATGAAAGTGAACAGGCAATTTTAATATCAACTACAACAGAAGTCTTTGAGGAGTATCTGTATATAGAATAAACCAAGATACAAAATGATGATGTTTCAATTATTCTGTATAGGTACTTTCCTTCATTAGTTTTCGAAATATTTTTACTTTCAATTTGTGTGTTCAGAAACAAGGAGAATATTTAAAAACATTGGTTACTAATCTATAAGATATTAATCCTACGCATGCTGTGGGGGCCTCAGAAGCCCGTTCATGTTTTTGACTCAAAGATATCTTCGCTGTAAATTAATATTGTTTAGAAACGGGCCGATGGCCGCAGTGGTTAGGCGGCTGACTATTGTTGTGAGAGGACGATAGGTGCCGGGGTTCAATTCTCTGGAGGGACGGTGACATTTTTTCAGAGAGTTTAATCCCGGATCGACTTGCCATTCGCTGTTGGGAGCAAAGTGATTAACAGCGCGGCATCATAAAAGGCGATATGATGCTGTCACAAAGCCATTTAAATACAACTTACACACACTAAACTACACCGCAAGAGTTGCAGTGAAAGCCAGACAAGTAATACAGCTTACGGAGTCACTGCAACTGAGCACCCACCACACATTAAAAAAAAACGGTCTTGTGACTTTCCTTGTGGTTAGGTGATGCTTCACTCAGTTCTTTATTATTGCAAAAGACTTTTGGAATTTAAACTTACTTAAAAATCTAGCATTACGTACCACCCGGGTCTCAAAAGCCCCTGCATTTACAAGTTCCCGCTCGTTCTAACTTGTTGGCTACTGCGCTGGTAATTCTATGATATTGCGGAGGTCCATGCAAGTCATGACATGTTCGACATACGTATGTTATATACGGCGTCTACTTGCACAGACTTCAGTTTGCAACAGATTTTGTGTGCGAACGGTTACTAATTCTTACATAATGTCGTACGGATATAAAAGACCGCTTATTCGGCGTAAATTAGAAGAAATAGCACAACGGATAAGCGGATATGATGGGGAATTACTTGATGAAAATACCCTATCCACAAATGATAACGAATCAGATTATGTCGAAGAAGAGATGTCAGAAATATCAGAGAGTTCTGCTGACAACAAAACTCCTGCATCTGCAGTAACAGTTACAGGCAGTTCGTCATTACGCATTTATACATCTAAAAATAATTGAGAATGGTCTTCGGAGCCAGTGCAACTACCTGGAGGATGAGCAGCAGCTAAAAATATATTCAAGTCAACTCCTGGACCTACACGTTTTGCCAAGGGAATGTGCGATTCAATTGAGTCATTCTTTATATTATATTTTCGTAAACCATTATTAGATATCATTTGCAAGTGGACAAATAAAGAGGGAGCTACAGATTTTGAAAGATAAATGGCAAAACCTTGAAATCGAAGAATTGAAAGTGTTTATTGGGATCCTGATCGTCATCGGCGTATTCAAGTCCCGAAATGAACCAGTAATACAGATGTGGAGTAAAAAAGACGGTTGTGCAATTTTCAATCAAGCAATGAGTAGAAATCGATTCCTACCTATCGATACCTAGACTTATTACGTTGTTTATGATTTGACGATGTTGGAGCACGAAGAGCTAAACAAAGAAATAACAAACTACAACCAATTCAGGAGTGTTTTGATATCTGGAATTTATTTCCGAGGACGTTGTCCATTTCGACAATATATTCGCTCAAAGCCAGGACGTTATGGCATAAAATTTTGGGCAATTTATGAAAGTGCAACTTCTTGTGTTTGGAAAATGAATATTTACAAAGGGAAAGAAGCTGGAGAAGAAAGAACTGTGAAACAAGGTAAACAAGTAGTAAAAAGTCTTGTAATAGGAATTGAAGGCAGTGGAAGAAATATTACATGTGATAACTTTGTCATTAGTTACGAGTACAATGCACCATGAACAAAAACACGATGAAACCAATGAAAAGCTAAAACCTGAAATAATATTGTCATATAATGGAAGCAAAGCTGGAGTAGATATAATGGACTAGATAACGAGATGTATGTAAAAAGGATGACAAGAAGGTGGCCACTGGTTGTTTTTTATATGATCGACGTGAGCGTTTTAAATTCTTTTATATTGTGCAAAGCTTTTACATCCAATACCATGCAACGTCGTCAGTTTATTATAAGTTTAGGTAAAGCGCTAGCTAAAATTGTCGGTGTACTATACTATTATAACAATGTAATATCTAATATCTTATGAATAATTTACGGTGTTGTTTAATAATAAAAATTTTAAGTTTCATTGTTAATATATGCTTATCAAGTAATCCTCCATTTGATTTAATCAGTGACAAATGCTAAAAACAGACACAATTATGAAACTAACTACGGGCGCCCTAGGCCTGGCCGGTAGTTGGCAGGTTACAAAAGTATTGGTATATTGAGGTTAAGTACAACTTTCTAGTAATAATTATCCTTGAAAACTTGATAACTTAGATATACATTTCGATAAAATAATTTTAAAGTGAATTGCTAGTCTGTCCACCTAGAACGTCGATGCAAGCTTATTATCGTTTTTTAAGTTATTGGGCTGTAGTTCTTACTGATATCGAAGGCTTGCGTGATCCGAGTCTCTATTATGAGGATTTTGACCGCATCACCTTCTGTCAGGAGGTTTTCGCCTCTAGCGTGGTTGATACGTTGAGTTACCGCAACCTCCTGGCGCTATTCACCTAGTTTTTCTTTTGAACAAGCCACTTATAGTAGTGGTGAAACGTCGACTTTGTGTCAAAATAAAAATAAAATACATAACAATATACATTATGGCAAGCACACAAAAATATTGGGCTACGTAATTAGAAGTATCAGAATAGTACACATAGCTTTTTTATATAGCTAATTAATATTTAGAGTGATAACCATCGGACTTTATAATGGTTCTCAACCTATTCGGCATTTTATTTCTTTTTGTTACATCAGAGGTTATCGCTTTCCATTCTTCCAACAAGTGTTGTTTTAACATTTCTTTATTAGAAATTTGTGTTTTGCTATGACTAATTTATTAATATTGGCTATAAATGCTCAATTCGATTAACATGAGGTGACTGAGGAGGGTGTTTTAATTGATTTCTTACATTATATGAGAGCCATTCCTCAGCTTTTTGAGCGGAGTGTTTACGATCATTGTCCTTTTGAAAGACGAAATCAGCTCCTAGCCCTAATTTTTCTACAATAGCTTTTAAATTCCTCGTCAATATATTAGTGTAATGAATATGATCCATTTTGCCGTCAATAAACTCTAATTTTCCAACGCCAGTCGTCAACATGGATCCCCGCACCATAACTGAACCACCTCCTGTAGATTTTCGGGATTAAACGCTATATTTGGTGCTCGTCCCACATGTTTTCTTCTAGTGTCAAATAATTCAAATTTTGCCTCGTCGGTCCAAATACCCTTTTTTTATTAATTATACTAACTCGGCGCTTTTTCCTAGATATACGTCCACTATACCCCTGTTTCGTATTACTCGACGAATAATTTCGACACTGATTGACTTTCCTGATGTTGTTTGTACGGCTGCACACACCTGTCGGCTGCTCAGAAGTAGATCTTTCATAATAACCTGCACAACTTTTTTCTTGCTACGTTAATATGTTTGGACGTCCAGTACGCGGCCTATTAGTTAAACTATTGTAAACAGCGAACTCATGCATGATATCCTATATAGTACTGCGTGGAATGCCCGTATCTCTGGCAATGTTTCTTTATGAATACCTTTCTTACTTAAAGAAACAATTAACTGGCCAAAATTCTGGTAATAGACTAATAAATGAAAGAAGAACCTCCATCGGCAACATTCATCCAACGACTAATGATATAATGTGTCTTCCTGGCGAGGCAAGTGATTCCCCGTGTGTTTCAATGGCGTAATCCCCTCATGGCCAATGGCATGGTGCACAACGTTACTACTGCAGACTTTTATAGGCGACTTACAAGGAAACACAGGCAAGTGGTGATGTCCGATTTAAATAAAATTTGGTGGGTTTGTAGACTAATGCAGTGTAAGAACAATTGCAACTTCCATAGATGCTAAATCGCCCGTTTTTGAGGGCTGGGACGCCTTAAAGCCAACCCTACCATTCGATATTTCCTTTAATATCTCCAAAACTATAAGACATATAAAAAAAGACAAATATATAACTGTTTTATGAGTACTAAAAGATAGCGACAATAGATTTTAAAAAAATTAGGGGGTGGGGGTTGATTCTGGAAAACAAGAACTATGACAGGCAAACTATTGTCGCTATCTTTTAGTACTCATAAAACAGTTATATATTTGTCTTAACTTTTTTTTGATATGCCTTATAGTTTTGGAGATATTAAAGCAAATAGTGAAGGGTAGCGTTGGCTTTAGAGCGCCCCACACCCCGATTTAGCATCTATGGAAGTTACAGTTGTTCTTACACTGCATCAGTCTACAAATCCACCAAATTTCATTTAAATCGGTCACCACCACTCGCCTGTGTTTCTTTGTTAGTTGGACCGCTTAGACTATGAGCTTTTATACAGTAAGGACTACTTTTTAAGTAGTAGTGGTAAATGCCATACATATATTGAAAATGAAAATTGGGAGACTCCGCGGGGTATTAGGATAATAAATCTCGTAAGCAGATTTGTGGATGCCCATTCTGAAGATAAAGTCGAGCGATTTGATAGAAACGCAAAATCAAGTTAATTGGAAAAATTACCATATCTACAATAAGTTTGTGAGAGGTGTGGATTTGATTGAATCTCTTTTAGCCCTATATCGAATCAAAATAATACCAGAAAAATAATATATGAGTACTTTCTTTCACATGGGCGACATGTGTACATATGGTTGTTGCTTCGTTGATACACATATAAGCGTGCTTCTAATGATTGTGGTATCTTTCCAAAGAACGCAAATAGGACAGCAAATCAAATGACTCCTAATATCCGGCAATCAACCAGCTAAAAAAATCAAACCCAGAATTAAATTAAACTACTTTACAGACATGATAAATTAGGTCGCTTCTTCTAATATAAATTATTACTATTAGATGCAAAATCTATCTTTTTTTGGTACATATTATTTACATACAATAACAACAATTAAATAGGATTTTCGAAACTAATAAATATAAATTTCATTTAGTAGTATTCAGGCCATAGAGGGTGAAACAAAGATCATTATTTTTGATGACGTCAGGCGAAGTCTAGAGCTTCTCGAACTCAACCTGACAGGAAAACCCGAGAAAATGCTTGTGCTAGTGGAGGTATTGCCTTATATATAATTCTCTGTGTTCGATTGGATAAATAAGCATGAGCATAAGCGCATCCCCAGGATATTCTACTTAACGTAACCTAGCAATAAGTAGCGAATGGGACACAAACACACAAGTATCAAAAGCTTTAGGGGAATCAAGAACAATAAGGTAATAATTATCTCTTGATTAAATTTCTATAATTCTAAAATGTAAAAGTACTTTGTATAAAATAAATGCTATCAAAAGATACTTTAGTATTGTATTATGTACATATTAAATAAATATTAAATAAAGAACAGATATTAAGCAAAAAATTGTTAGCTCCTAAATCGTGTTTAATAAATCAAAACAAATCTTACAGTTAACCACAAACATGACAGTTAAATTCCATATACAGAAATGATGGATATGGTTAACTTATCGAATATTTATATATTCTTCAAGTTTTTATTTTCGTATCTCTTCCGTTAACGCGAAACGTTGGAAGCAATAATATTTCTTTTTTTTGCGTAAACAAATTCTCTATTGATAACCGGCAGAGCAGAAATGACGAAGGAATATATTACAAAAGAGGATATTCGAGAGAAATACATAGGCATGGCAGTTCTGAAAATGTATGTACATGTGTACGAATATTAAAGGAAAACTTTTTATAACAGCATTGTATGTATGTGTGTACGATATTTGAAGTATTATATTTCATGCAAACTACTCTTGTTTGTAAATCTTTATGCCAGCAAAATTTTCAATGGAAACGTTTGACAAGTTTTGCGCTTTTGATCGTTTCAAAAACGTTACCTACTTCAATTTTAGTAATTCTATAAAATTATATATATTTTTTAAATGTGTAAAACCAATAGGGGTCCGGTCGAAACGTTTATTGATTACGGTGTACTGAGACATTCCACATCTGTTCACAAAAATTCAATGCAGAAATCACATATAAAATGTATTAACACTGTACTTTCAATTGAAAACGAAACGTAAACTTAAATAGTGAGCAATACTGATAGCTCACGTATTTCCCGTTTAAATATTTAGGCGTTTTTCTCGCTTCGAAAGCATTTCTAATACGATTTCTAACGCTGTACCACATCACAAAATACGGACGCATAAAGAGAAACAACGGGAAATGAGTACGAGCTAGATTTTCTAAGGATTGCGCGATGTTGAAACGGCGAACAGATCAATTTATAATACAAATAGGTTCAATTTAATAGTTGATTGACTCCAATGATAATAAATACTGCTTCTCACAGTTAACGTTAGCGTTACGTGTTGAATGTTAAACTAGTATTAAAGTCGACGTCGAAATCCGCAATGATGAAGTAAATTTTATTATTAAGGACGCCCGTTAAAAAAATCTAACGAAATCGCGGAGAGCGATTTTATTAGCTACCGTGTTGTGTTGATGAATGGTGTTTTACAGTAGTAGCATTACGGAAGTGATGAATGATGTTATTTACTTTCTTTGATTCGTTTATAATAACATTTATAACATTCTTTAACGGGTTCGTGTAAAATATTTGAAAAACATCGCATATTTTGTACATTTTTCTAAGATTGGAGTGGGAAAAGATTACAGGTTCGAAACTAGTTCTCTTGCTCGGTCCTGTATCTTATTATAAAGTAAATATTCTTACCAATCTTGTTTATAAAATTTATAATATCTTCTGACTTGATGCGTTTCTAGGCCTATCGACGCGCTTGGGAGTAAGTTTTAGAACTTAAAACCAGCTAACATAAAGCAAACTACAATCGTGTTTGCTAAAGATCTGATCATGAGCAGCCCTGTACTGAGGAAACCTGATCTAATATTCCATTTTAGAATCATCTGATTTATCATCATCTTAAACGATCACATCAACATTTCTCTTTTTGTGGCATTGGTAGTAAGGTACTGACGCACCATAGTAAATAAGCAATTGTGGAGGAAAAAAGTCTACGACTTCTTCTGTGTTGCTAAGAGATTGAACGGCATGCCACCCCATTTGCAGGATTCTGAGTTGTTAAATAGTCACTTAATTACCTCCTTCCCCAAATCGTTCATTGAGTGTGGTGATTTATTTTTTGACTGATACTTAACGTCACAAATACGTGGACATAATATGTACACGTATTTGGAATACAAACCATATTTTTTTCATTATATTAGCCACTCCAATGCTGTGGCTGCAGAGTAGTGTTATTTTTGTGTGTGTAATAGATCATAATCCGTACAGTTCGCAAAGATTGTCTTAAGGAAATTCTGTTTAACCTACGGTCTACCCTTAGGCTCCATTTTGGCTCCACCTTTGTCCTTCATGTACACTTTTGTTTGATCTAATTATAGAAAACACTATCAAATATGGTCAGCAAGTAAGCAATTACATGAAAGGAGTGGATGCCAACCTAAGAATTTTAAATCCTTGTAGAACGTATTTATCCACCGAAACTAAAATATGTAGCACTGGGTCATGCGTTTGTATTGTCGCCCTTTATGTAGTGTTCTTCAGTTTATGATCCATGAATTGATTCAGGATATATTAGTCCACTGATCAAATTGTTAAAAAAAAAATATATTTCAAGTATAAAAATAAACATTTTCCTTGCAAGATGATAATTCTTGTTAAAACAGCTTCACAATCAATTGCAATAAAATCAATGGCCTTGAACGCTGCTTTAATTTTGTCAAAATTGTTACTGTCAAGTTTCGCAATGTTGAATTCAACAACCAGAGAAATATGTAATGGACTCCTTGCAATTTTTCATCTGCAAGAAACCACATCTAACGGTTGAGTTAAATGTGTGATGTTTGGAGAAGCAGTACAAATATAATATTATTTTCTTGATATTCTTTAATAACCTTCTTTTATGAATTAGGTTCTCTGTAGTTTTCCAAACTTCATTCATTTGAAATATCTCGGCTATTAAGAGAGATAGGACCGAAATCTCTTCGGTACAACACTCAGGGCGATGAGCACAATCTTTTCCACCTCTCGGAGATCGAAAATTCGACAAATGCCCGGCTGGATTCTTTTCGTTTTTTTTGGAATATCTCGGCTAGTAAGCAAGATAGGACCGAAATCTCTTTGGTACAACACTCAGGGCGATGAGTACAGTCTTTTTCACCCCTCGGAGATCGAAAATTTGACAAATGCCCAGCTGAAAGCTTTCGGTTTTTTTAAATATCTCGGCTATTAAGCAAGATTAGCCCGAAATCAAAAGGCGAAAGTTTGCCCTCTCGTTTTGGATTAACAAGATGAACCAACTTGCCCAGAGCGAAGCAGATTCATCAAACGGTTCTCGAGAAAATTTCGATGAAAATTTAGTCCTATCTAATGTGCCCTGCTCGTTTGGCCTCTCGTTTAGATTAACAAGGTGAACCTTTGCCGAGGAGGAAGCAGATCCATCAAACGGTTATTGAGCTAGGTAACATTTTATGATGAAATTGTTAGAGGGGTTTAGTTAGTTTTTCCATTGGCTGCTAACCCCACTAGCTCCACGATCATCTTAATTACGTTTGATGAAATTGTTGACCAGAAAAATTTATCCAGAAAAAAATGTAACTGTCACAGCGCTCAAACGAGTTAATGTGCCTTCCTGAGGGTTTGTCCTCTCGTTTAGATTAACAAGACGAACCAACTTGCCCAGAGCGAAGCAGATTCATCAAACGGTTCTAGAGAAAATATCGATGAAAATTTAGCCCTATAAGGCGTTAATGTGCCCTGCTGGGCGTTTGGCCACTCGTTTAGATTAACAAGGTGAACCTATTTGCCGAGGAGGAAGCAGATCCATCAAACGGTTATTGAGCTAGGTAATATTTATTTGATGAAAATGTTGTCCAGAAAATTTATGTGTAACGGTCACAGCGCTCAAACGCGTTAATGTGCCTTCCTGAGGGTTTGTCTTCTCGTTTAGATTTGAACCAATTGCCCAGAGCGAAGCAGATTCATCAAACGGTTCTAGAGAAAATATCGATGAAAATTTAGCCCTATAAGGCGTTAATGTGCCCTGCTGGGCGTTTGGCCACTCGTTTAGATTAACAAGGTGAACCTATTTCCCGAGGAGGAAGCAGATCCATCAAACGGTTATTGAGCTAGGTTATGATGAAAATGTTGTCCAGAAAAATTTATGAAAATGTAACTGTCACAGCGCTCAAACGAGTTAATGTGCCTTCCTGAGGGTTTGTCCTCTCGTTTAGATTAACAAGACGAACCAACTTGCCCAGAGCGAAGCAGATTCATCAAACGGTTCTAGAGAAAATATCGATGAAAATTTAGCCCTATAAGGCGTTAATGTGCCCTGCTGGGCGTTTGGCCACTCGTTTAGATTAACAAGGTGAACCTATTTACCGAGGAGGAAGCAGATCTATTAAACGGTTATCGGGCTAGGTAATATTTATTTGATGAAAATGTTGTCCAGAAAATTTATGAAAGTGTAACGGTCACAGCGCTCAAACGAGTTAATGTGCCTTCCTGAGGGTTTGTCCTCTCGTTTAGATTAACAAGATGAACCAACTTGCCCAGAGCGAAGCAGATTCATCAAACGGTTCTAGAGAAAATATCGATGAAAATTTAGCCCTATAAGGCGTTAATGTGCCCTGCTGGGCGTTTGGCCACTCGTTTAGATTAACAAGGTGAACCTATTTCCCGAGGAGGAAGCAGATCCATCAAACGGTTATTGAGCTAGGTAACATGTATACGATGAAAATGTTGTCCAGAAAAATTTATGAAAATGTAACTGTCACAGCGCTCAAACGAGTTAATGTGCCTTCCTGAGGGTTTGTCCTCTCGTTTAGATTAACAAGACGAACCAACTTGCCCAGAGCGAAGCAGATTCATCAAACGGTTCTAGAGAAAATATCGATGAAAATTTAGCCCTATAAGGCGTTAATGTGCCCTGCTGGGCGTTTGGCCACTCGTTTAGATTAACAAGGTGAACCTATTTCCCGAGGAGGAAGCAGATCCATCAAACGGTTATTGAGCTAGGTAACATGTATACGATGAAAATGTTGTCCAGAAAAATTTATGAAAATGTAACTGTCACAGCGCTCAAACGAGTTAATGTGCCTTCCTGTGGGTTTGTCCTCTCGTTTAGATTAACAAGACGAACCAACTTGCCCAGAGCGAAGCAGATTCATCAAACGGTTCTAGAGAAAATATCGATGAAAATTTAGCCCTATAAGGCGTTAATGTGCCCTGCTGGGCGTTTGGCCACTCGTTTAGATTGACAAGGTGAACCTATTTACCGAGGAGGAAGCAGATCTATCAAACGGTTATCGGGCTAGGTAATATTTATTTGATGAAAATGTTGTCCAGAAAATTTATGAAAGTGTAACGGTCACAGCGCTCAAAGGCGTTAGTGTGCCTTCCTGGTAGTTTGTCCTCTCGTTTAGATTAACAAGGTGAACCAACTTGCACAGAGCGAAGCAGATTCATCAAATGGTTCTCAAGAAATTATCGATGAAAATTTAACCCTATAAGGCGTTAACCTGGGAGTTTGGCCTCTCGTTTAGATTAACAAGATGAACCAACTTGCCCAGAGCGAAGCAGATCCATCAAACAGTTCTCGAGAAAATTCCTAGATTATGCCATGGTTTGTCACGAGAGGACATCACATTAGGGCCATCTTTATTTTAATTAATGGTTTTCAATAGTACGGGTTTATTTCTTGTCGCATTTTGAGTATATTTTTATGGTAACGTTCACAATACGACTGTCGATTTTGCTAAAGACTCATTTTTTATTTTTTATCAAAAAAGGTGTTCTTCAAAAAGAAAATCCATAAAAAAAAGGCCATTTGTTCTTCTATATTATAAAAAAAGTAAATTTCAGTGTAATTTGAAATATTTAGAGAAAAACGGGCAACAAATCATACTCTATAGAAAACATCCTGGGATCTAAGCGAAATATTACATGCCCTAGTTTCTCAAATATATCTTGTTTGCGATGAAATTTCCGTTAAAACGATCTCAAATTAAAATATTTTTTCTTCTTTTCCAGCGTACCTAATAATTCGGAATAGAAGCCTACGGTTTCCGCGAAAAGGAGGGGATGGACGACTTATTTAGAATGTGTCTACGGTGAGTTACATTTTATTTAATTGATTTAATACATTTATTAATTAATTCAATTATTATTAAACGCTAAGATATGGACTTATTATTAAATATTATTATTTTGTTTCAGTTGAAGCACTGCCACTGCCCCGTCGCCCTCGAAGTTGATGATGAAGACGGGATGGATTCCCGGATATGCAAGGTAGGAAAGCTTATTTATTTACTTATTTTAATCAATTTAATTTTATTATTAAACTAAATTGTTTATCCGATTTTAATTTTGATACCGGATTTGACTTGAAAAATTAATTACCCTTGAATTGAGGCTTTAATTTTGCCGAAATAAATATGTCATATATGCGCGGTGATCCTATTGTAACTTGCGTCAATATTTTTCGGATTTGAATGAATCCTGCGCGCTAAATTAAATTGTTGAGTATCGGAAATCTTTATCGCTTTTAGTTTCGCGAAATAAAACAATTTTTTTAACCTGTTTGAGTTCTGGTTGCACCCTAAAGGTGACGTTAGGTGAAGCGCTATTCGGAATTTAGCGGTAACTCACCTACAAATGCGGAAATCTTGTGTTGATCTATAGCCTCAGGCGGCGTAATAGCTCATGGCCAGCTGATGCCTCCTATTATTGGTGCAAGCTGTTGAGGATGTCAAGGCATGAATTCTTATTATAACTTCGAAGCAATGTGTTTGGGTAAAATGTCTTCTATTAGGACTTTTGCTCCTTCAACACTTTTCAGTTTAATGGAAACGTGATGGAGGGAGCGAGGGGGAGGGGAGGGTGGAACTATTCGAGTGCTTGGAGGATCTGCTTTGCTCAGATTGTCTATAGATATTCCGACTTGTAAAGAATGTAAAAGGAAATCTAATTCACGAATTACTATCGCCAAAAATTTCAGATACTAGCTACTATAATTGTAATTGTACTAATTACAGATCATTGTTTCAATATGTCTCGTCCTTTGAACATCATATTGCAATTGATATTTTCGGATGGGGTATCTTTCTGACAGCTACATTATCATTTTATATTTTTCAATAGCAGAATGCTTAATTGCCAACTGAGGGTAATAAAACCGTACGCCTGGTATCTTGTATTATCAGAACTTATACCAAATAGATAGCTTCACCGACTTCACACATAATATTAAAAAAAGTATTTGAAACCAAATTATTAATAAATAAACAATGCAACAATTTTCCTTAAGTACCTGTTTGTTTATTAATAGGGCATATTAGTAGTAGTGAGAAACGCTACAGACCTGTCGGAACATATTCGATCAGACGAGCTCGAATCTGATCCAGCCAATCAAATTGTAACATGACGGAGAATGGCGGAGAGAGCAATTCTATCCAGAATGAATATTGACTGCGCTGTTTCGTTCGTGTAACAGTCATACTAATAGTAGTCTCTAAGTCATTATTCATCGCCTAACAAGTTAGCATTAATATCTTTACGTGCATACATAGTTCGTAGTTGTTTCTAGATCTATGACTAGTATTTACTCACGCTATAATGCCTGTTCAACATCGTGATCAATATATCCAATATGTGAACAGTTATAATTATAAGGACATCTATTGATTATTATTTAGTACTATTTCTAATTGAGTGCGATGTTTATATTTTACTGAATCGTAGCGTTCTTCTACTTAATCGGTAGAGTAATATTACACGTTCTGAAATTGTGGTTTTGTTTTAATCCGCTTAATAATTAGGTATGTAAAACGCACATACACGACTAACTGCACCGACTAACACACAGAGCAAATTACTAGATGCGCCTGTATACATTAACACATTCAGGGGGGTTATTTGGAGTATTCCAATCATTTAGATTAGATATTAGCGGCGTATTCGAAGCTAAATCACAATCCCTGCAGTGTCATACATATTAGTGGTTTACGTTGTATATATAGCATAATGACATAATATAGATGAATGCAAACGTATCTATGTAATTACACGTGTATATTTATCTTGTTATACAGTTTGTGCATCCGCCATAATAACATAATACCAACAACGTTAATGAAAACCTGAATTAGCTGTAGATAAATATAGAATGATATTAATATTCATGTGACCTATTTATTATATCATGTGTGAAGGTAAAGGAATCAGATTGAGATAAAGTATCTGTATATTTACATATTGTTCGGTTTTGATTAAAATAGATGCTTTTGATTGCTTGAATACCTTTTTTGTTCAGTTTCTTCCAGGCTGTGTTCAGATTTAACTATTTTCTACAGCAAACCTTTCATATTTATTGGTTGTTTTATAACGAAGAATAGCTGTAGGTATTCAGCTGAAGCGCCAGGCGCACATTGCTTTAAACCAAATAGATTATGCCGCGTGCGCATTAAGAAAGTCTAACTATTGTATTGCCTTAACGCGTTTGAAGAATAAACGAACAAGATTATATAAACCGGAAGGTATGTGTCATGCTTACATTTATATTGTTTATCCATTGTTTATAGTAATAAAAAGTGTATAATCAATTAAACTAATAAACAGGAAATCAAAGATATATGGCAGGAATTCAAACTTAGACAGTTGTAAATAGTTACCCATTTTAACTTATGCACTTAAGTTTGCTATCGACACATAGATGGTGCGACAAGTGAAATTAAAATTTTTATGCAATTAAAATGTTGATATTAACTTGGTCTTTCTAAGGCTGGATGCGGGTTTACAAGCCTACAAGAACTTTCCTACCTCCGATCATGATAATGTTTCATAAGTCAAAAGTAATCAAGCTCAGCCTCCACTTGGAATGTGACTCAGAAATTTCAACATTACGTTGTAGCCTACTAAAGACTATTGCTTCACTTTGAGAGGAGTGTATAATGTGGTATTACCGTCGGCGTAGAAAGCGTGTTCCGTTGCCGAAGAACTGGGGAGCCCTGAGATCTCGGTCTCAAGAACGTATTAGTTCATCTCTTCTGATGGTAACGGTTCCACCCTCCTGATAGGAAGACTGCAGTCGATAGTTCCACTAGGATTAAATCCAACTCTAGTGAGTTAAATTTGAGCGCAAATTAATAATTTTGTGTGTTAGGCCATGGTACCACACAATGTTGAATGCAATAGAAAAGCCAAGAAATATCGCAAATAATTTGTGACGGAAACAAAATACTTTGTTTTGGATTATGTTTTTCACGAAAATCCCCTCATTTAGTCTACTGAGTGACAAATATACGGCCAGCTTCTGCAAATAAGAAATAAGTCTTATGGGTTAATAATTTTGAAGAAATGTCTTCTTTTCAGATGATGAATATATTAGTTGTCCTAGCGTACAGTAGGAAAGCACTGTAACTCTAGAATTAATAGAACTGATTATAATTTATCAAAACATTTTTAGGAATGTTTTTGAATGCAATCTTAGGGTCGTCGTTATGTCGAATTTTCGTGTCAAGTTTACTGAGTTTAATACTACATGAGCAGCGTTCAATTGTTTAAAGAAATTTTCTAACGAATCCTCAAAATCAAGTTGCTTTTCGTAGTGTCAGCGAGCAAACCTTTTTTCCACCACATATGCTGCCTAAAATCGAAAAGCTCTGTCCCCAATCTGTCAAATAAAGCTTTTGTTACTGCAATTTGGGCCGTAAGTAAACTTTTCGTCTATTGCTAATCAATAATTTAGTACGCGCCGGAACAGAAGAGTTAATTGAGGAGCAGTCTAGGTGGTGATGATCGAGATGGAGTTACTGAGTTACTTAGGAGCGATCTTTAACGAAACAACGTCACCAATTACTTCTGCTAGCTTTCGCTTTTCAGAAAACCGACTCGAATCAACGCTTGTCCAAACAGCAGCGTTAGAAATTTGTTTCAAAGGATAATCAAAATCCAATAGGGTTCCATATGAGAGGCGTGTACGAACAGAGGGTTAGAGCAAATATTACCAGATTACTCGAAGTACAAAATGATGGTTGTAGCTGAGATGGAGAAGGAAAGAGTTGTGAACTGGTCGTTAATGACTTTCAACGGAACAATGTTACCAATGAGTTTTGGTAATTGGAAAAGTCAGACAACGCTTTTAGTGAACCGATACCAATCAGCAGGAAATGATAAATTGGCTCCCTAAGATCATAAAAATGGAGTCGTAGTTAGTTATTCATTACTTATTTAAGGTAGCTGATGTTTGATGGGTGATGGTGAAAAATAGCACAAGCAATTGAGAACTTGAAGCTTTAACATTAGCATTGGTATCGGTCAAAATCCCTCAGACAATAAAATTTTTATCGCGGTTTTAATCACTATTTAAAAAGAATCCTAAATGCATAAAAATTAACAACGTCCATTAACATCATAACCGGGATTAAAAGATAACTAATTTGCTATAGAAAATTTCTCGTCGCAACATAAATGATACATTAAGTTTGTTAAAATCATCTTGGATAAAAAAGGAACGGAACGTAATCGTCGTAAAATTAAATTTCACCAAGCTCGCCGGGGACCATTAATTAACTCTATTATTTGTATAAATATGTTTTAGCATATTTCGTTTTCGTTCTCTGGTACCGCGCTACTGTCGGGCGAAGTTCAGAGCTCGTGAAATTTTATATTTGTAGTGCCGTGTGGTACTGTTACATAAAGTAAAAAATCGATTATCAGGACAAGCCAGGCTTTCAGGGGTGTGAGTTTCAATATTTTATAAGTACTTATTCGGTTCCATTCCACTTTCGTGTTCTTTTCGCCTTCTCAGAATATTGCATATATAGAGGTTGTTGTGTGTATAAATTTATAAGTAGTATATAAAACTGGATGACTGAAATATATATAGACTGATTCTCAAAAATTTCTTTTTACTGTTGGCGATGAAGACGAACTACGTATAAGAATGACACGAGCTTTTATTTTAGTAGCTAGATACCTTGCTAGAGGATTTACGGATGAATGATTCTGTATATGTGTTGTACACAATATCGTTGTAGGATGTGCGAAAAAATCAATGGCACTGACAGCTATACAAATTCGAATAAGAACTTTGGCAATATTTTATCCAATTCAAAAGTTTAGCATTTATTTCAGATATTTGTAAACATCTCCAGTTCTATTTTTAACTATAGTAAGAAGCAATAAAATTTTTAGAAGTGATAAAAGATATTGGAACCTGAATTTGAGGATCTAATTTTCAACGAAAATACTTTCTTTGAGGCTTTGATTAGTTTGAGATACATATTCACGTAAATTTTTCGAAAACGGAAAACGGATTTTTTTTTTTGGAAACCTACATCAATGTTTGAAAGTTAAAAAGAGAACATCATTTTATCGAAATTGCAAAAATTGCTGAAAATGTTTAAATAATCTAGTTTTAGCATAAATTTTATGAAAGTACTTTTTCCATGCAATTGCTGCAAATTATTAGCTGCATTCAATAAATTTTGCAAACGCTTCGGCTACAAGCTTAGCACAGATTGCTGTATGTTTTTGTACAGTTTTCTAGAATAAATGCAGCATATTTGATGTTTTTTCCTGCGGAAACGCTTGTGCATCTTGTCTCGTGACATGGTGCTTTATCGGTTCATTGTTTTGGTACAAAAGAGCAGATGGTTATATGGCTTGTAAACTTAAACATTGCATGGCTTCTTTTACATCTTTCGTTTAGGAGAAATTCTGCAGGTATTTCACGCTGATTTGTACACGCACGTACATACATAAGACTGGACGTTTGCAGTTCTCTTGTAAGTTTTACTGACGTAAATCAGTTGTCCATTACAGTTCGTATTTACAATAAAGCTTGCTAAATATCAAATTGATTTTGTAGATATATTCAAGCTTGTAATGATTTGGGTCATTGGTTTTTCTAGTGTAAATAAGTCCGTTGACAATATAATGCATTTTGGCGTCACATAAGGACATAACTTAGAATCCATATCAAGCTGGTTTGCGTTTGAAATAGATTCTAAAAGAACAGCGACCACAAAATCCTACTAAAGATTCATCCACTGTTGTAGATTTTGGCAAAGTTGTAGTTTGAGAATTCAAAGCAAACTTGTCTAAGACTTGCCCAATGGAGTCTCCAGCCAAGCTTCTCTCGTTTTGCATGAAGGAAGAAGTAAGAAACATGCTTAGGCTATTGTTGGTTTAAATATTGGTTTTGCAGTGCCATCAGTGTCCCAAAGTAACCACACAGTTTTGTGATTTGATTTGAAATTACCGACCATGCATAAAATGGTTAGTAAGTCTCATAGGATTTCCACAACTTGCATTCATCTCGGTTACTTTAGCATTGGTACGATCTAAACTAAAATAATATACAGTTCAGTAATTAGAAAACGCATAGAAGTTGTGCTTGCTATTTGCATCACTCATTCCGTTATCGTTTTTATGAATTAGGTCATGACCTCATCATCGTCACTATCCAAGTCGTCTAGGTAGCCCATTAATATTTAATTGAAGCTGTTATTTTTATCTAAAAAATTTATTTCAATGAAATGAAATTTCAATGATCATTGCTTTGTCTTGATGAAAACGTGCGAAGGATACTCGAATAAATTACTGTCGTGTTACCTTACTTTATTCCTGTTTAATAACACGAACACCGCCAAACATGTTAGCCTACCTTGATCTGGACTCGTGTCATTTTGAATTGGAGAGTTTCTGCTGTCACTAAGAGCTGCCGACAACGACTGCTACTTGTTGAAATTAATTTAATAAGCAAATAGGCTCGTTGTCATTATAGAGACGTTATAATCCATTTAAGAATTTGTTGAGATGATTAGGCAATAATTTTGTGCAGTGCGGCGTTGGTGTTAAAAATATGTTCTGTTTATCAATAACCTCGAGAATATTAGTGTCGAAGTAAATTGTTTTGATGGTCTTCAAGCTTTGATAGTCCTAAGGTAAGGTCTTTATTGTACTTGATCATATCGTTGATGGTTTAAAAAATCGAAGCTATCGAGTTTAGATCATGATTCTAAGGCTATCAAACCGATGGCCCTGGACCATCGTAATTGTGGACTACAACCCTTGAAATCATGATGAAGAACCATTATTAGCATTAAGACTCGAAGGAATTTTTTAACTCTTGTATCTCTATTCTTATCACAAAATTTGGTAGTTTGTGCTAGAACTATCATAGCGCTTCCAATTAGAAGAAAATCTGTTGTCAACTTTAAAATTTCAATCACTATGATCATTAATCGCTGGAAGCCTTTGGCTTTCCTGCCATATTTTCATTTATCTTAATAAACGAATATTACATTTCCATATGTTTCTAGTTAGGAATAAGATTATGTCCAAAAAGAACACGAAATCTACGCAAACATGTTCATCAAACAGTGCCCACTTTCCACAATGTTTTATTTCAGGGTAAAACGTTTACAATGATTTGGGTATAAACCCTTTTAAGTTACAACGTTTGAAAATAATTCAAAAGATATTATCAAAACTAAATACACTTGAAACAGGCATTTGGTTACGATACTGGTGATATATTCTGGAAATTCTTTTTTTTTGTTAACTCTAATGTTTGCGGATCTCTCAATTTGCAATTATTGCAGTTGGAGGTACATATTTCAATCTTGTTTAACGTTCGTTTGTTTTTTCAAGCTATAGATTAAATTAAGCTTATACGTTTGCACTTTCATTAGCGTATCCATACATACGTATTCGCACTTCTAATACGGCTCAGCGATTTAATCTATATGTTAAGCAGATTCCGCCATTAATCAATGCGTAGAATAATCGTGTAGAGTACTAGTCCGCTTCGTCTAATTTGATCTACTACCACACCGTACATTATTCTGGGCTAATATACTCTATCAACGCGAATGTCCGCTTGAAATTGGAACAGCTGAAAATAGTATAAAAATGCCAGTATTGTATGCAATGTTCAAACGTCCTTTTCAAAGGATAATTCCACATGTATGTACATATGTACTCATAGTGAAAATGGCGCTGGTTATTTTGCTTTTTTGTCGATAATCGATAAACTAATTATGAAAATTTTTCAGTGTTTGGACCTTTTAGATTGGACATCTCGATTCGAGTATTGTAGCTCAATTAAGAGTTTTGTTTCGATATTACATCAAATAAATAAACTGCATTTCGTAGTGTATCGCAATATTTACATGTACAAGGTGCACCCTAGAATCAAAATAAACACTCGTAAACATGATTAACATTTAAAACACTCGAAATCCGCAAAACCGCCACACGTTCAAATCGGCTTTTGCTTATTTTCAATCGGCCAGTTGAGTTGAACCGTAGAGAACGAGGCTCTCACCCTTCGTGATCTCGATCGAGCAGGTCCGCAGGAACGAGTGGGGAGAGCCAGCCGTAACCTGTTAGTAGGCAAATGCTACCGAACCAGCCGTCCAGATGGAGCTTTCGCGAAAGCCGGGTTCACACAAAGGCTTCGCGATCAGCAACGAAGTGACCGACTGAAGTAGATATTGCTACACAAACAGAGCTTCAGTATGTTAGCACCAAGTTAGCGGAGATGGAATTACTAATGGGTATTCACATACATGTTTAATACGATAGATGGCAGGGGATTTCGTATATATTTCTGTACGTGAAATATATATATATGTATATCTACATATATCTATGTACTTAGAAGCGAGGGTGGATTATCGCTGAAATTTAATAATGTTAATTAATAGAAAATTGTCGTTTATTTCACCGTTTTGTATAGAGGGATGGAACCTTCTACACATTTATGTCAGTAGAGAGATTTTATTAATTACTAAGGGTTTTTAACGGATGTAGAAAGCCCTGCGTTATATTAAGTCAGAGGCTACGATGAATCTGTTGACCTAGATTCGCAGTCTAGTTGTTAGAACCGCGATAAATCTAATACCATTAATTTCAATACAGTTTCTGAGTGCGGAAAGTAATAAGGTTAGGTAACTAGGTTAATTTCATATTCCTAGTTACTTGCGAAAGTAATTATGACGGTGATTTTAATAAATATTAATTTAATTTAATAATACGATTTATTTTAGTTTTCTTCTTGGATTCTACTAATTATGTTTTAAGTATAAAGTATTTATTTGTGCTAAATTTGGTAGTACATTTTTAGCTTTTCATTTTAAGTAAATTTTTAATTTGTAAATCGGTTTTTGTACCAATCACAAAACAAGTTGCATTATCCACAAAGATGAACATTGTGACTACGTTCAGCTTTGTTCTTTGCTAGTGGCCTATGAAGGCATTCACCATTTTTTGATTGAATTTTGATCATATCTTCCAAGTATTCATTAAGTATACGCCACTCATGTGACGATTATAGTACAATACAATGTGTATAGACTCTATCACAACTCGCTTATTTTGCATTGTACCAAATCTTTGCACAATTGCTTTTTGGTAGTGTTCCTGCGTGAGTAGAGAGGAGACAAAGAAATTTATTATCTTTTCAGCCAATACGCGACACGCGAGATGTTGACATCATTATAATTTCAAACAAATTTACATGAAATTCCTCTGACCGTTCTGTCGAATTCCTTTTCTGATGGAAGTTTGTTGTTTGATGTGTTGGTCCTATTCACGGTACCTAAGGAGAAAATGCCTATTTTTCTTAAACGGGATGCTAGAGGAAGATTTGTGTAAAAGTTGTCAAAGTAACTAAATTTCCGGTTGAGTCCAGACCATCTTCAGTGTTATGAAAGAGCTCATTGCCTCCTATTTCAACATACAGGGTGGTGCAACCAAGACGGGGTGGACAATTATAATTAAACGGTGAGGAGTTTCGAAAAACATTTCCGGGATTCGATTGGGGACTACATGGACTACGTTTTAAAAACATTTTCGTTATACACGGTGATCGAACCAGTCGCTGACGAACCAAACTTATGTTTTTTTTTAATGGAATACTCGGTATTAGAATATTCCAATCGATTTTGCTAATTAATACAAACAATTTGATATAACATTAATTGGCTCCAAAACCCATAGTTACCCAGAGAAAAGCGATTACAGTTGAAAAATCGCTCCAATGTCGTCCATTTTATACCAAAACCGGAAATGAATATTAAAAAATTAAGTGTATCATTGAATGTGCCATACTCTTGACGAAATGGCCTTCATTCAACTTGAAATTATTCACCATTATACAGGATGATCGAGTTTTGTAAATCCAATTCGGACTTACTTTTTTCAAATGCAACAACCTGTATTTTATTTTTTAAACAGCACGTTACCAGCTTTCCAAAAATGCCATACATTTTACCCTTTTGACAGACGGTTTTTTAGCAAATTGATCGCAAATGTAATTTTTTGAAGTTTGTTACGATTAAAAAAAAATTATTGGTGACAGATCAGGTGATCTCGGTGGCCACGCAATTGGCCCGATCCAGTGATTTGCTTTCCGGTTATCGAGATAAGCTCTTACGTTTCCGTGGTAATGTAGGGGAGCTCCATCGTGTTGTAACCAAAATTGCTCTCTTGCTCTCAAATTTAGAGTTCCTAGAAGTAGTGGCAACTCATTTCTAAGAAAATTTAGATATACTTTGCCAGTTAACCGTTCTTCAAAAAAGAAAGGTGCTATTACACGCGAGCCAATTAGTCCACCATAGACGTTTATCGACCATTTACTTTGATTGTCAACTTGACGAATGCAATGCGGATTTTCTACAAAATAATAATGCATGTTATGCCGGTTAACCATTCCATTCTTTTAAAAATAGCCTCATTAAACATTAAACGATGAAATTTACATTATCGTAAAATAAGAATAAATTGGCATAGATCATTCCATATGAGATGGATGATATTTATATTTCTTTAAATCCTTTTGATGCTGCTACGTTCAATGCCAGACACTCTTTCAATTCCAGCGGTACTTTCTTGAGGATTTTCTTCAACTGCTAATAACATCGTCAACTGGTTTGCTTCTTTTGTGACAGGTTTGTCAATTATTTTACGTTTCGTAAATGCAAAGTTTCCTGTTTGTAATCTCTCTAATAAACTTCGAAATGCATCAAGTCTTGGCTTTCTTTCGCATTCTGAATATCGGGAAGCATAATATATTCTATTAGCCAACGGTAGGCATTTTTGGTATTCGCCCAGTATAAACACCATATTTACCAATTCTTCTGTAATTAGAGCCATTTCTATTGAATAATTAATAATAAATCACGAACAAATTACAAATAGAGAATTTATCGTTTTGACAGGGATGACAGTAACTGATTCACTTGTTAAGTTTTGCAGCATTTGCATTAAAGTACTAACTTGATTAGTTTTTTGATGACTTTAAATGTTTAAACGTAACAAATCCAAAAAATTACATTTGCGGTCGCTTTGCTTAAAAACCGTCAGTGAAAAGGGTAACATGTGTGGCATTTTTGGAAAGGTGATAAAGTGCTGTTTAACATAGAGAAATAATATATAGGGTGTTCCATTTGAAAAAAATAAGTCCGAATTGGATTTACAAAGTTCGATCATCCTGTATAATGGTGAATAATTTCAAGTTGAGTGTAGGCCATCTCCAATCGCTTTTCTCTCCGTAACTATGGGTTTTAGACCCAACTAATGTTTTATTAAATTGTTTGTATTAATTGGCAGAATCGATTGGAATATTCTAATACCGAGTGTTTCATTAAAAAAAAACATAAGTTTGGTTCCTCACCGACTGGTTTGATCACCATGTATAAAGAAAATATTTTTTTAACCTAGCCCATGTAGCCATTAATCAAATTTCAAAAAGGTTTTCGAATTTCCTCATAGTTTAATTACAATCGTCCACCCCATCTTGGTTGCACCATTGTACGTAAAGCTAATTACACCATCTGGAATAGATAGCTTGATTCCCCATTTGAGTGTGATGGCCGGCATATTTTGCTTCAAAATATATCTGCCTTTACTTGCACAAATCTAGTCATTAAATTACTTTCCAGTGAAACTGACTGATATTTTGACAATAAGGTATCAATAACAGGTCTGATTTTAGTCCCTTAGTGGTAGTTTACTGTTTGTATTGAAATATATGGACTGGCGACATTTGCCAAATCTCTTGTCACTTATTGCTTATTTTGTTTGAGTAAAACCTAATTTGCTTGCTTGCATGCTTTAAATAGACATGTACTCGTATAGGTAGATACCTACTCTTAGATATTTACAAATGTCTTTCTGAGTAATATTGGCAGGTTAATTTAGATCTCTTTACAATGTATACAGATTTAATCCATTAACTATTTTTTGCAGAAATACATATATCGCAAAAAGAGTATTTAACGAATGAAATATGTGAGTCCTGAGGTTTTGCAGATAATTGTTTACTACCTCTGAATACTATAACATCATGATTCAATACCAAAGTTTTTGCTACTACGAAAACGTTAATGCCGGAATTAGTCTTTTTGCTAGAACTTCTTCTTATACCTTTGCTGTATAACTATTGAAATTAGTTATAAGCTGTTAAGCTTATGTTGTTAAATTTACTGGTCTGGTTGTAACTAATTTGTTCTTTTATTTCTTGCTAGAGCTCTTAATCCCAATCTCATCATACTGTGGTTGATATATTTGTAAAGGGCCCTATTTTTACATAACATAACACATCACACCTTAACTATTTGTATTTGCTGCTCGTTGAACAGATATAACGTCATTATAGGACAGGCGTGATCTATACGGTTAACTGTATCTGGGTTTAATGATGACCGAGCGTTTTCTAAATAATAATTTTGAGTTGGTGATTGCCATAAAAATACAATTTCAAGCCAAAATACATACATGGAGAATATTTTTGCATTCATATAAACTTAAATATGTATCGTATGTAGTTTTATTTGAAACGAATTAATTATAAGCAAGAGATTGATTTTACTCTCAAGATACAGCAGTATCTTCGTCATTCTAGAATCTTCGAAACCATAGTTGTGATTAGCAGCTAGTAGTCGCAGCATAGTATACCACTATGTAGCCCGTGAAACAAGAGGTACTGTGGAGTTCCTTCTATTTTTTTGTTAGAACGGCTGCCTAACGTACTAAAAAATGGTCTTGAACTAATTTAAGATTCTATACTTCCGGGAAGGCAATAAATTTCCTATCATTTACCGAAGTATTTCGCATTTGTCTGCTAAGTTTTACAAAACTTTCTTAATTAAATGGAGTACGAAGATAAGTTCAAAGTCTTTTCTTGTGGGGGGACAAGAAGCCAATAATTATTTATGCTTTATCTTTTGCCTTGTAATGAGCTTTTAGGGGAATATACAATATTTAAAGGTTCCTGTAATATTTAATAAATTTGCATACGTTTATTTCAGGGTTGCGTAATTCTATTTATTTAGTTGTAATTATTATGTAGATTAAAACATAGAAACTTGTGGTAGACTGAATTTACATAAGAATAATTTATATATTTCAGATTGAGAGGATTTAAATTAATCAGATAAAACTATTATTATGGCTAATTATTTTAAGTAAACTAACTGCTAGATGTTGTAGATGTCCTTTAAGTGCTGACAGTATTTTGTGTACAAACATTTTTTCATTTCACGTAATGACCGTGATACGCCGTGTGGCCATAAGACGCATTCCGGAGACGAACCCTTGACAGTCGCCATGATGGAGTCATACACATGACACACGAAAAATTCTTGCTTGAACACACTATGGCTAGATAGTAGCTATAGTAGCGATTGAAACGCTAAAGAGCCTATAAGTCCAGACAAACTACGGTTAGGTAGTAAGCTAGCCTTGCTGCTCTTTGTACTGTACATATTTGATGATTTGTCAAAAGAGTTCTGTTATCAGTATTTGTTGAAAAACAAAGTTTAGTAATAAGAGACAAGAAGGATTCATTCCACGTGTCTGCTTTAACAACACCTTTGTAAAAAACGTACGAAAGCCAAAATGAATGTTTCCTTTCATTATCGTGAGGAATACTACATATTATGAAAAAATAATTAAAGCGCTATAGCGAACTTGGATTATCTTGAATTATCGAATAAAAAACAAATATGGGCAATAAATAGATATTACTTTAAAATAATATTAATAGTTACTTAATTTGTATATTTCTATTAATTTATATTTCCAACTTTCTATTGGATGTGTATGCCAGTGGAACGTAATAATACGAGGAGGACCTGTTTTCGGAATCGGCAACAGATGGCGCACGACGGTTTAAGTGGATTCATTGGTCGGAAAGGGCAACCTTTTTTTACAGTAATTGTCAAACTAATGTCAATAGTTGTTGCTCAAGAGTGTGTTTTGTGTAGCAAGTCAAGCGATTTCGCAAAAATGGATAAAATCGAATTTCGTACACATTTTCGACCATCAGCTTCTGGGGAGCGAGTTCGACTTGTGGCCGCATAAGCACAAGTGACGAACCACGTAGTGGACGCCCAAAAACCGCTACCAACGATAAAAGGGTCGACAAAATTCATGATGTGTTAACCGATCGCCGATTGAAGCTGAAAGAGATAGGAGAGACAACAGGTATCTCAGAGGAACGTATTGGCCATGTCCTACACAAAATTTTCGGCATGAAAAAGCTTTCGGGGCGATGGGTACCGCGTTTGCTCACACCGTAGCAAAAACGAAATCGGGTGAGCGGCTCTTTTGTGTAGCTGTGGGGTTCTCTACACCCATTGCTAGAAACCTTCTCCTCGCTAGGCCGTCACAGTGGCACAAAACATGAACTGGGGTTTCTTCCTCTTGACAAAATCTGCAGAGAGCATTATCCGTCAGGCCTACGTTAAACATATGCCTATTCAGTCTGCAGTGAGCGGTCATCAGACTTACTATCATTTTGACAGTCTTCCTGTCCTTACTCAGTAGGTCTTCAGTAAACTCAGACCTCTGTTCCCTTGGGAACTCCTTAGCCTGTCTTTATCCTGGTGATCCAAACCAGCTTTGAGTCAGCACTTGGGGAACTGATCGCTTTAAGTGCTGCTATATCATATGTATCAATACTATGGAATCCACTAGCAAACAGCAAAACGCAGGATACAGTTAGCGAAAGAAACGTGGCAATAGGTCCCGCTTTGTTGCTTCGATCACGTCAGCTTTTTCGTATCTTTACACTTTTCGACTATTGTTGCTTTACTGTAAATTTAGCCTAGTGGAAAACAAGTAGTTACGGATATTTAATATTCATACAAAAGTTTGTAATAATTTTCTTTTACCTGCACTTCTAAGTACGCCACTGGTTTAGTACTTCGCAAATCAGACGTTCTTTGGTTTGCGTACTTTCTTAAAGACGTGGTTCTTGATATTAATTGCAAATGCGACACAGAAAACAAGTTGTTTCAGGAATTATCACATTTGTAACGGTTTTCATTACCAATTACCACACAAATAACGATGATGAAAATTCTAATCGTCAACATTTTTCTTCGTATCTTCGTTAATTTCGAAAAAGATTGAAGATATTAAATTGTAGTTTTGTATAATCTCGAAGGCAGAACTGTTTAGAAAAGTACTAAAATACTTCTATAATTATATTAAAAATGAATGAAATTACAGATAGAGCGATATTTCAACATTTACATCGTGTTGGTGCTGTAATTGAACAATTGATGTAATAAATAGAGAATAATCCGATAACCGTATCTGTCAATTAAAACTGTCATCCGTTTCATTACTTTTTTATAGGCATACATATGTATACATGTTTTTATTCCAATCGAAATAAAATTATACGGTGTCTCCTTTCTCTATATAGGCATACAATATGGAAATGTATCATGCAGATATTTTCATCTCATAAATGTATGTATATGCATTACTGTTCAATAACAGTCATTTGGTCTAGCGGTAGCATCTAAGTTCCACTCGTGCCAGATGTTCTCCCTTTTCGTCTATTCAAAGCCCGGAACGTATTTCCGTCCTCTTCAGCGCGGCGTTGGTATCGATTTTTTTATCATCCTTTTCTAATATTAGGAAGATACGGATTATTGCTCTCGCTTTGACGTGCCTTATCGCTGTTTTCATACCGCTGCTTATACGGTCTTTCATCTCTTTCCCTCTTCATCTACCGACTTCGCTTAAAATACAAGTTTAAAGTACAAGTTATGTCGTATTCTTTCTCCTATTATTCCCCGTCCCTTTTCCTCTTCTTTATCTGGCTGACAATTTGGTATTCCTAGATTTATTTTTTTGTTGGCGGTTTATTTTATCATCATCGGATACATTCCGCCTTGTTGAACGACATGAATTTCCGATTTTGATAACTGTTATTGAAATGTGATGTTAGTATGACATTGTTTTTCTATTTCTTCTCCTTCGTAGGATCTGGATTCTCGTGCTTTACTACCGTAGAATGTTTGTGATTTCATATATCAAATGAGCTGTAAATATCAAGTTTGCGTATGTTTTGTTCGAATAATGGGGTTCAAGCAACATTTGAATGCATCACGTCTTTTATGTCATATTTGACATATTTGAACGAGTTCAATTACATTTCTGGCTGATAATTATTTCATTGTTATTTGTTGCAATGATTATCACATTATTGTTTTCAAGAGCTTTTTACCAAAATGATAACACTTTTCGATTAAGATTATTTTTAATTAAAGCTATTTCTCTCCAAGGTTCTTTCTAAATTAATTCATGACAGTCAGTTGTTTGTTGATCAACAGTTTAGTTATCTCTCTAAAAACACGTTTTCGTCTCCTTGGGAATATGCCTCTGTGGTGATCACGCCAAAAATGGCGAAGAAAATCCATAAAATGGTATTGGACGACCCTCGAGTGAAAGTGAGTGAGCTAGCAGATATGATAGGCATTAAGAAAAGGCCCTATATCGTAAACTTGGACATGCGAAAGCTATGCGCGAGATGGGTACTGCTATTACCCACAATGGAACAAAAACACGGTCGTAAGGATGTTTCAATCGAATGTAATTTCACAACAATAAAGCAGTCAGTTCATAATTACGGATGAAACATGGGTCCATCACTTCAGATCTGAGCCCAAGGAATAGTCAAAACAATGGACTGAAAGGGGAAAATGGAGTCTAAAGAAGGCGAAGAAAGTTTCAACTGCCGGTAAGGGCATGTCGTTAGTTTCCTGGGTTAGTTGATTATCTTCAGAAAGAAAAAAACAATCAAAGGCGAGTATTATACGAACTTGATGATTGCAGCAGTGCAATGATGAAATCACTTCAATGAAATGATCGGAGGAAATAAATTTGAAAATCTATAAAAAAAGTACCCTCCTACGAGTCACTCCGTATACAAAATAGTTGGTATTGTGTTTCAAAGTAGCCAATAAGAGTATTTCTATCATAATATGATACCAAATTTGCACTTTCAATTACTCAATCGATTAATCACAAACGAGGGGTGCAAAATCGGCGGTCCACATCTCACACAGGATTCGGTTCTGTTAAAACATGCATTAGCCGAACGGGCCATGTCACTTTTCGTACCCCTATACAGCCTATTCGGGCGATGACGTGACGGGTTTGTCGCTGATTCGCTTTCATGGAAGTTTACCGGATTATTATATGATGGTTTTTATGTTCGATTTTCAGCAGCTCGATGCTAGGAGCTTCGTTCGTGTCGCGAGCCACGACACAGCCGACTACGACGGCATGGCAGCGACAAAGAGCGAGCGAGACAGGAGAAGCGACCGTTCGATAAAACATAATGAAATTCTGTTTTCGCTCGTAAAACTTGGAACAAATTGAGAAAGATCAAACGGGGAACGGATTTATTAAAACCGTTATCTGTTTTTCGAGGAGAGAAAGAGATAGAAAGGAATTATTGTGGCGAAGTTTATGATTATTTTTCGGCGCTCACGCTCGAAGACTTACGCTTTCGTTGATGTTTTAGTAATTAGAAGGCGATTAATTTAGCGTAAAAGAGTAGCTCGATGTGATAGCAGCTTTTTTTCTAAATGGAGATAATATCTGTCTGATTATCTTCTTCTTTTACTGTTTATCGTTTAAAGCTGTGCGTATTTGTACCTGTCATATTTTGGATCAACTGGCTCAGAATATATAGACAAAGTGTACCTAAAACGGCCGGCTGTATGTTATATAAAAGTGATTACAAAATATATCTTAGCGTAAATTGATGCAAAATAACGTGCTTCACAGTTTAAAGAACGCTAGTAGACTTAAATTATAAAGTTATCTGTTGACTTCACCGCAGCTCTGAAGTTTTGCGCTGTGGGAGATCTTTAACGAGAAATGTATTTAACGTCTTATTTAAGATCAAAGTTAGGCCACATTTTTAACAGGTTCGCTGTTGGTACAAACCGTGGTGCAAACTATATGTTTGTAATTGCCTTTTCATAATATTTCCTATCATAGCAGAAAAATTGATTCTAGAGAAAAGAACATGAGCCAGTTCGAAATTAATGAATGTATTGTAGTATGAGTAAGTAACTGATCTCGAAGTGCGGTCAGGCATGTCAAGCATTATGCTAAGAAAATTAACAATATTTAGTTGTAAAGGTGAGCACCGTGCAGCAAAAACTTTTGTAAAACTTCAACAGACCTCCGGGGACCGTATTTTGTCAAAGGACTTCTAAGAGGAGCTTCTAAGTGGGGTAGAGTTTGACTCATGCCACATCAGCTTTTGAACAATTAATTGCGGATGAAAACATCCAAATTGAAGATAAAATTCTGGCAAATTTACTTTTTGATAGCCATGGAGAAATATCTACAAAGAGTGTGCCAACCACTTAACCAAAAGTTTTACCGAGAAGTTCTTAAAAGACTTCGAAAAAGGCGCCGAGGTATCGTTATTAAAATCGAAACTTTACCATTAACATAAGCTGCAGTTGTAGGTTCTGTTATGGGAATTATTTCTCAGAAGTTTTTGGCATATGCAGTTGAAAAGCGTGAAATGTAAATCCATTAACATATTCTGACGCCACAACATACCCAGGTTTTGTATTTTCATGGAGAAAATAATGAAAATGAGATATTAAAAATGCTTGCCTATTAGCTCGAGTCACTCCGGGAATCATGATTTTCAAGCGAGTTTTCAGATTTTTTAGTAGTACTTGGGCCACCAATCCTTGAAATTGAGTATGTCCTTAGAAGAAATTTCATTTATCGTAAATTTGGCGTTAGAACTTGAAGCAGCAATAATTTCTGTGTAACTGTGGACAGACTAGATTCTATCGAGACATCTTTTGACCACACCAAAATCATCATTCGGAAGAAATGCGTGAGCTCTTACGGGAAAGATCTGTTTCACCTTCTAAAATCTATTGGTCTCAACTAGAGCCATACACATACGTACTATTGTATGGTTCTTATTATGCCTGGAGCAATTATCACTCAACATGCGTAATTCTTTGACTGTGTCAAGTATTTGCTTTTTAATATACTTCATTAGGGCTTTTATTAGCGATCCCTCCATGATATATATAAAAATAATTTTATCCATTCTTACAGTTATGAATACTGAATACGTTGCCTGATAACTGAGATAAATAGAACATTTCCTGAACAGGTATTTCTAGCAAATGGACATTTTGCATGAAGTCAAAGGTTAATACCGCCAAATCATCACGAATTTTGCAAGTTCTTCACACTTGCAGCATGAATCTACTTGAGGACGGCCAAAATGCAGATGATTATAATGTTCATGAAAGTATTTAACATAGTACCTCTAACGGATACGAGTATTTTGATTTTTTTCAGTGAAAAGAGTGTACATAATTTCTTAATTTGAGCCTTCCATCAAGGTAATAGTAATCCTTGTTTGAGTAGTGTGTCTCTTTGATAGGAAAAGATTCTATGTATTGGCGTATTAAAATATTTTCTGTCTCTGGTATCGTATTTACTTTGATATTAGTTCCCCTCTTATCACGGGGACTTAAATTTTGTTTGAGTAGCTGTTTTAGACGTTTAACTTTTTTTGTGCACTTCCATGGAGACTAGTAAAAGCGTTTTGGCAAACTTTCTGTCTTCGTTCTTCAACATAAACGTAATGGAATGCATTTGTGGGTTTAGTTTTTCTTCGAACCTCGTGCATTTCTAAAAGACTTTGTAAGTAAATGTTTTGCTCATCTTTGGTATTGAATTCCAAATATAACTTATTGAAATTGCTCAGTTTTTGCTCATCACTCAGATTTTCATTTGATCTTCTTAAAGAGTTAATAAGTTAAGAAAACTATCTCTAATATCTTCGTAAAATATTCAGCGACAGGCTTCTCTAATCCTCTTCCCCTGTACTACATGTCCCTTGTAATTTAAATACTGCTTTCGTTTAAATCTAGAATATTTTATTACGTTCCGATAATAATTGTCGGTGTTTTTAATCCCTCTTTTCCTTTTATTAGGAACTACTTCTTCTTCACTTAACGAATTTTCACTTTCTACGACTTCCATTATTCACAGATAATAACGTTCTGTACCCGTTCGGTTTTCTGTTTGCTAGATATTTAAGGTCATTTCGACAATCCGTCAAGCTGACAGTTTATTGCAGAAAGGGACTATCTAACGTTACTTGGTCCTTTTCAACAATAAACGAGATATTAAGTGCCGAAAATAAATGTGATTGGCTTATGAACGATGGTTCGTTTCTACACCAATCTAAATCTGCAATCAGAGAACTCAAAAATAAAGTCATTTCAAAATCGCCAAAAATGTTAGTTAGACTCTTTCTGCAACAAACGATTCAATTACTTCACTGCAACAACAAAGGTAATTACTCATTTCCGTACATGATTTTAAAATTTCTACCTTGGCTAAGTCAGCAGAGCTAAGGTCTATATGTGTTTTATGAATTGACGTGGCTTTAAGTGGAGATGTCGCACACTATATGTGTCATTGGTCAAAATCGATTGCCTTATATTTGTTAGTCGTCTATGCTACTCTTGCATAGTGGCCACAATCAAGAAAACGGCTAACCTCAGTGGACATTGCTTAAGAACATTGCGTTTATTGTTTATTATCATTAAAAATAGATTCATTAAGCAAACCAACAAATAGTAAGTGTGTCAAAGTAATCGGGAAATATTTGAGGTGCTCTTTTGAAGCTACGGCAAAAACTTAAAACCGCATTACATTTCTGGTACGAGGTCTGGCAGGTAAAAAGAGGAGGGTGGGAGCAAGGACCATCTCCAATGGTATTTCAAGCGGAAACAGAGACAATAGATCTCTTTTGTGCATGAGAAAGTCTAAATAAAGACATGCAAAGGCTAAACATCTATCTTGGCAATTATGGCTCAGTAAAAGCTTTAATCACATAGCTTTGAGACCAAAATGGTATGAAAATATCAATTCAACTTTATATAATTAGCCATAAATGACAGAATATCTCTAATATAGCTTCCAGAACACTGCAATGCTAAAAAAAAATATGGTGAATGATAAAGGCAAACTTAGCAAGGAAGCCCAGCAACGGGACTCTTGTCTTTATACCTCCCACTAAACGACGTATGTACAAAGTTGATCAGGGCATATTCTGATCTAGTGATGTCAGAAAAAGCAATGTTTCTCGTTCGAAGATATCAAAAGCTTCACCTGTGTCAATCGCAGGATCCATTAGAAACATGGGATTGGAGGAGAAGGCAATATTGGAACTATGTTATCACCACGAATCACTTAGTCGCAATGAGGAGTGGTGCTTTTGAATCTAAATGACCTTTGTACAATACACTGCAATAAAATTAGAAGTCTCATTAACTCGTCGAATAATCTGTACCTATGCGCGGCAGGAGAAATGTTATCATCATTATTTTTAATAAATGAGCAGGTTACCGTTTCCCAATTTTATTTTTACCACTCAGAATGTGAGTGAAAGATTGAACATTTTGAGTTTAAGAAGAATTTTAAACATTCTATTCATATTTTACACGTTATTACAACTTCAGTAAAATATATTCACCAACCATCACTAGACGCAGATTGAAATCTCTTAGGAGCGACTTTAATGGCTCGCACTCTACACGCGCGGCTTAAATATATAACTATCGAATTTTATGCCGCCCGAATAATAATAAACACGTATCGTCGGCCGCGCTGTTACATCTTGCACCATCTCCGTCTCAGTCCTCTCAATATCGATACCATATCGTCTCTTCTTCTTTTCGTTTTACGCAGCAATTAAGCAGTCGGTCTCGTTTTACTGCACCATCACGGCGACATCAACATATGAAGACCATTTATTAAGTATGTGCGCGTTAAACATTGCGTATAGCGGCACCACCATTAAAAAAACAACGCGTACAGACGTTGGGAGAACTTAAATTGAGCGTGGGTCGTTCGTTCGTTCTACACGGACTAGCGAAGCCAGATGGTCTCGAACGTGGCAGATTACGGTGTTGTATGAGGCGTACACTATAGTCGGAAAGTTTGGGAATAGAGCAAAGTTCGAATGAATCTCACAGAGAAACAATGTTTCTTTTAACTCTGTAATTCAGTCGCCTGCATATTTTATTACACCTCACAGAAGATCAGCACTTCATGGCTAAAAATCAGTTGGTTTATCTTTCGGAACATGATTTGATGATGTACACGCTAACAATGTCTGAGGCAACCTTTAATGTTATTTAGATATTGAGTCCATTTCAAGGTTAAATGACCTGTAATGATTAAGAATTTGGTGGTGTCTTTGACAGAGCACTGTAGTTTTCATTGAGACTATGAACACTGCTACGCCACATGTTTTATTATTATCTTTTTTTTTTACACTTACCTAATTTTTGAAATAACACAGAAGCAAATCTATACATTTCCATAAAGGTGGAATACCGTTGTTACTTAAAAGTTGACAAAGGATGACAGACCATGACGGAATATTTGCATTTCAATAAACTATGATATTCTTTCCAAAACGGTTTGTTCAATTTGCTAGATTTTGGTCTGACATTACGTAATATCAACATGATACCTTGCTCCTTGTTCAGACATGCACTATACGCCAAACAAAGAGCATGTTGAGCAGATGGAAAAAACCGAGATAATAACTGGGGACTTCAGGAAAACCCTTGTGTAAGTAAGAAATTGTATCTGGCTCCACTTGCCAAAAATATATAGTATACTGTTGTCGACTAGCGGTAAAAATAATCCTATTTTGTCTTTCTGTGACATCAATTTGGGGATGATAGTACGTTTAGTGTAGCGGCATACGACAAAATTTAGACCACAGACAGTAATTTATTTTGAGACAACCCATCCATCATTACTAACAGATATTAGTTGCTGTTCTGCGACTGCAGATGCAGTTTAAATAGATCAACTGAAATTAACTGACACAGGACATTGATATTTTTATACAAATCCATTAGTGCGGCATTGGATAAATTGGACGACTTACAATGAGGACAAATTCTGCTTGTCTTTACAGAGATGCATGACTTGTAATTATAGCTAAAGAAGTAACGATGTGTTCTATTCTATACCATATGCAGTTTGGCAAAGGATCGCATCCACGCTAGTATTGGAAGCATCGTACTTAATTTTTATCATTAAGTGCGATATTTAATAACTGGATAGACCATAACAACTCAAATTTTGCCGGGTTCACTTCTTAATCTCTCTTGACCAACAACAAAATCTGAAAATTTAAGAGTAAGATTTCTTATAATTTACTGTTAATTTTTTCACCCATTAAATGTAGTTTTAGGGCTAGACTAAAGTCCAACAGGGCACTCGACTAAATTCAAAGGTACCTCTTCTTTAAACGGAAAAATATTATTCTTGGTTCAGATTCTTTATCCACAGAAATTTGGGAGAACGCTTGTTTGAGTTCAATAAATGATATGAATAGGAAGCGTTCATTGTAGATCTTTGTGATAACAGAATCCCTATGTAGCATTAGTTAGGTGACAGTTTGATTTGCTTAATAATATTAGTACGGCACGACAGTTACAGGTAGGACAGTCCTTGTGATTCGGGGTTAGAATGTTGCCAATAACGCTTATGAAAATGTCTCGCTAGATCGGTACTCGGTAACACAGAATTTACATCAAGAGCTGCGGTCGTCAATAGTCTCGATAAGCAATACAGTTAGTTTACTAAAGTGTTACCTATAACTCTTGTGTAGACCTATATATTATTTATTAAGATTTGATTTTTGACTTTTGAGGTTGCGATTTCTATTGTGATATCGGTACTTTCAAATGTAGTCTTTGATTGCAAAATATCTTCCATCTATGTTCCATAATAGACTGGTACACTAGTACTTTATGTAGAAATTAGATAAATATAATTAATAAGAAATGTGGATATAAATGCAGTGTATAGACTTAGCTTATGATAATAGTTCACAGTGTTTATGTTATTGATAATGGGTCTCTACAAGTTGTTCCATACAGCAATGTAAGGTAAAATGTTACACATTAAAGAGGTACAATGTGTTTTTTTTTTCATGCGTGGTATGGGCTTATTTGCAGCGACACCGTAAGCTGTATTACTTGTCTGGCTTCACTGCAACTCTCGCGGTGTAGTTTTGTGTGTGTAAATTGTGTCCAAATGGCTTTGTGACAGCCCTTTATAATGCCGCGCTGTTAATCACTTTGCTCCCAATAGCGAATGGTAAGTCGATCCGGATTTCAACTCTCTGAAAAGATGTCACCGTCTCTTCAGAGAATTGAAACTCGGACCTACCGTTCCGCCACAACGGTAGTCAGCCGTCTAACCACTGCGGCTATCGACTCCGTTTGAAAGCGAAAGCTAATTTTGAAGATGTTCCCCCCTTACCTTTACGTTTGTTAATATAGAAAATTACATCAATTGTGTTGGACATCGGAGGTAAAATGAACTCTACTTAACCAGCATTATTCAAGACCGAAAATTCCATCAATTAGGTGACACGGATATGTTCCGGCCCTGGTGGACGACCCGAAACTGTAACAATCGAAGATGAATTGAGCGAAATCTTCAATTAACCATATAGGCGTTTCGAAGCTTCTACAAAATTTGACCAGTCAGCCGCCTTAAGACTCAACCACGCACAGGTGTTGTTTCTCTGCCGTTTTATGTCCGTTTAAGATTTATTATCTGGAGATTTATAAGCCAGATCAAAATATTGTCAAAATCTCCCAAAAAAAAAAACAAAGATCCTATGTTTCTGAAAAAGGTATTAGTTACTCACGAGGCAACTTTCACAAGATGAGGAATTTATAACTAGAAAAGTAATCATTATTAAGCTTTGAAAAAGCCGTGCCGATCAAAAACAAGACATTTTTAGCACCAATTTTCTATAAATATTTGGTGCGATATTATCGACCAATATTTGCATTTTTTATTAAAGGATTCATACATTATCGCTTAGATAGTCTACCTCATAGTGCAAGACAAAATATATTGTTAACACAAGATGATGACACACTTTTGTGTGTTGTTTTAAAATAATATGAATTAGCATTTTCGAAATCGATGAATAGGTCGTGGTAGTGAATTTTCCATTGAATTTTCACCGGTGGAATCACATGTAGGTTTTAGTATGGCCTATGAGTTAGAAGACACCTTGTATATACTGTAGTATTGATGTAATTACAACCAAGATATTTTCCGCTCATATGATCTGCTGTCCAACTTTAGGGAAATGTACAAATTTTCAAAAATTGTAGTTTCGTTTAAAATAGATTTAATATTTCAGCAATCGATTCTGCTAAATTGATTTTATCAGTAACACCTTTCTATTACCTACTTTTGCCTACTGTGTTGCCATATGTCAGTCTTCAACGAAATTTACAACTAAACTATCTTTGAATTCCTTCGAAATTGATTTATTCAGTGATGTTTCTGGGAAAGTAATGTTAAGCCCACTAAAAGCGATTTTAAGCATAAAGAAGTTAGTCGAACTACTTCGTAAAATTGTCTTTCTTTTCCACGAAAGTTTCATTTCATTTTAATGGTTTTCTCGTTTCCTAATAGCCAATAAATGAAGCGTGTCGGTCGCGTGTAGCTTTTTTATTCAAACAAATAAACCGCAGCGAAAAAATGTTTGAGTACCGCTGTCATATGGTAACCTGACTTGTTCGTTTACGAGTAACGGAATTATCTAATTAGGTAACAGTAACCTTTCGTCCAGACGCTAAGATTTATTATATAACAAGTATTTTGCTTCGACTTTTTAACGTCGCTGTATACACCCAATTTCTTCGTTGACGTGTGAAAAAATGTTGTAACAAATTAAGCGTAAAATAAGTACGTACATTGGATACTTCAAAGAGTATACACGACAACAGTAACGGTTGCTAGATCTCATTAGAATAATTTACTTTTTGGAATCCATTCGGAAACTTAAATGCTTTTAAATATAAAAGTAATTAATCTTCACGGAGCATGCTGACGTATTTATTACCTTCGATGTAATTTATAGTTCTGGAGTTTAAATAGGTGTACTCGGAATATGTTACTTAATTTAGACATAAAAATTAGTACTACTACTAGATTTTATATTTGTACTATTATAGAGAGGTGACTCATTTGGCTTAAGATGGAAGGTTATATCTATATATAGTTGTGGTTCTTGGAAACAATAACTTTACTATATTTAATAGTATTCATGTCTAACAGCATGTTTATTTGAAAAGATTGGTATTATATACAGTGGCGTAACTACTTTCGGGAAGACGGGCCTGAGCAGCAAGGGGTCTAATTGTGTTGTTTATGGACCTGTATTATTAAACAGTTACGTGCGCACATTCATATAACATAATAGAACACATGACAAGTTACTGCTGACCTACACTAATATACAAAAATGGGGCTGAAATAACAGGATCGGGCTGTATAGAGTTCTTGAGCTAATTTATAGTTGTTATCGGAAATAGCATACCTGATTCCGAAAACATATGCCTAATCTCTACATAATAGTTGGCACCTGTGGTTTAAATTGAAAAGATTGCAGAATGTACTTAAATTAATTAATTGAAATTCGGAAGGTGTCCCATAAATTGCGTGTAGCTGATGGTATTAATAATTCCTCTAAGAGTAAAGTACTGTAAGTTGATTTACACTAAAACATCATCTCTTATATAGACCATCCTCAGTCATCCAGTTTGTGTTAAGGGTTACTGATAACATTATTGAAGCTAGAGTTCGTATCAAATTAAGCTCTCTGGTTATGATTTATTATAACAGATAATTTGATACAGTCAGTCATCGTATTTTGCTTGCAATTATGCGTCGTCTGGGAGTCTAGAAGTAGCATTATCAAAATTTATCAACTTTTTAGGCTTAGGTCTATTTCTAACAAACTGCTTTGCTAATCAGACACCTATAAAAGGCGACATCAGCGACAACTACGTTTTCTCTCCTCAACTTCAAATTATTTTGCAGAATTTGTTTTAACATTAAAACACCATTCTTTTTTTTATTTTGTCCGCAGCTATGTTTCCATCAACTACTATTTTTGAATTTGTACTAAGAGTAAAAAAGTGGTCTCTGGATATTACATTTGTGATTCTATTTACTCGAGTAATTTTTGACTAATTTTATAGTATTTTAGACAAGACAAGGACGACCAACCCAAAAATCGCTTTGATTTTATTCACGCTTGGAAGATACTCCTTTTACTTCAACGCCTCGAGCATTGATGCAGTCGCTAAGCAATTTGCAAAGGCCTGCATCCAAATACATCCTGATGTACTTTTCCACAGGTCAGTGTTTTAAGTCGCTAAAATCTTCTTCAACAAACAGGTGGATTATTCGACTTTACAAACCAATAAAAAATTGTCATTTCTCGATTCTAAGAAAAGATATTTTTTTGGAATTATGAGGTACTGAATATGAAATAATTTTATCTCGAATTGCCTCTCTTTCATTACGTCCATCTATTTCACCAAATTTTCGTCTTCTTTTTCATTTCTGTCATTATCATCTACTTCAACCACTTGAAACTATAGTTATAGTGGTTCTTCTTCGTTACTGCTCGTATTCGGATTCTGAAAAACTTGAAGCGAAATCTTCTAGATTGAGATATTTCATTAAGTCTTAACCATCTATTCTTGTTCGAAGATATTATTTCCTTCCACAAGTTGCTTCAAATAGGAAAATTTTATTAGAATCAAATAGGAGAGATAAGAGAAAACATTTCAAAAGGTAAAATGTTTAGTATGAAATTGCAACTTAATTGGAAAGTTAGATCAGAATTTAAGCGCAAAAAGGTTGAAAACGTAAAGGAATGCCACAATATAAGAAACCAAAAAAATGCCTGTAATAGGGCTCATGGTATATTGTTGGAATCATTCTGCAAACGAGTGCAATAAATAAAGCTCGTGTATTAGAAACAGACCACATGGCTTCGATCTTTTTCGGTCTTGTCAGCGTTCCTCTATTGTGTACCAACCTCCGACAATGGACTAATTCTAACCTCATTTTTAACAACCCGCGGCGCTACTTCCGACCTTGTCCGCTAGATGAAATAAGGTTAGAATTAGATCATTGTCAGAGGTTGTTATATAATATGCGGTACCACATCCCAATCCGAATACCTACTCAAAGGGACATTTCCGGTAATTCGGATAGAATGTTATTATTTAAAAATGAAAATAATTTTGTTCATTTAGGCGAGGTGGTAACAAAATTGGCCTAAAAATAAAATTATGGCTGATGCCCACCCACACATTCAACGATAATCGGCGCTGATGGTGTGCAGGTCGAATCATATACAGCTTCTCTGTTTGCCACTACGAATGAAGGAGATTTTATACACAAAATTGGCATTTATACAAGAAATAGAAGATGCAAAACGTAAGTGTATGTTAAACTAGTGCGTGTGCTATGGACGGGACAACCATCGATAGAATCGTAACCTACAAAGCAATGCAGTGTGTATCTACGAAGGTCAGGTTCACTAAATAGTCCCTTTGTAAGTAACAAACTGATAATGTCAACATTGATGTGATTGCATCATTCATTTTTTTGGCTATCAAATTTCGAGATATGTAAACAAATTTGACAACTTTTTACTACACATATTTTTGTCAAAACATTCTAAATATTGTGCACTATCTGTCCTCAAAATTATTCACCGCATTGCGAGAACACAGTGTATGTGAGGGGGTGTGAGAAAGATGGCGGTTGTATGGGGACCTCTCGGTTCATATGACTGTCCTAGCACTTTAATTTGCGAGCGTATGTGTGTTCAGTATAAAATTTTAGTACTAAATCCTTCACACCGGCAAGATTCACATGATAGATTTATTTAACCTAATTGCGAAATGTAGCAGTAGCACGTATATCTGTGATTTGAGCACTTTGCTATATTATTACAGAAGTGATGTGCTTAGGAAACTCATAAGAGCGCCTAGGACCTTTTATGAAATTCAACAATCGACGATATTGGCAATTAATAAAAAAGGGAGTATGAGTTTCCTACAACTTTCTTATCATTACTTTGTGATTACTGTACTCGATGAAGAAGAATTCGAGGTAGTGGTTTTCAAATTAAATATATATATCAGTAAACAAAATAATTCCGGTACTGGTAGTTTTGGTAACTTCTCAACATTCAAGTCATTTCTAGAGTTTACTGAATCTGATGAATCGTCAAAAGTGTTCGAATAATAGGACAAATTGTGTCTCTCGAGAAATTTTCTTTTAAGATATAAATTTCAATCGACGAATGAAACAAATAAAGCGTAAAAATCTATTAGCATACTATCCAAAACACTCGTTTCAATCTTGTGCTATATATGAATATCGGATATTTATTGCGAAATATATACCCGAGACAGACAATAATATGAAATTGTGGAAAGATTGATCGACAAACTGTCCAATCAAAATTTTGCAGTTGTGTTTCATAAACTATTCAGTAGCGTGCTTCATTGTCACATATAGTCAATTGTTACTACATCATTTTCGATAAATAATAGAATTAGCAGTATTCAATATATTATACTTATAGTCGATTAAATATGTAGGAACTGGTTATTACTTCATATATTTATACTAAATTCTTTTACGGAGTATTAACAAATGAATAGTAGTATTGATAATTAAAATACTTTCTAACTAAACCTCATTTACAAGCAAGCAAAAATCTTATCGAAAACTTACTTATTGAAAGAGAACTCTTTGTTCGCTTTTCTTTCTTTAAAGTGGCCGCATAAGTGGGTCGTGATAGTCGAGGTGAAGAAGTAGACTTTATCAACGCAACTACTCCAAAATTTTCCCTAACCTAGTACAAGTAAATGTTGAGAAATACTTTCCAGAACTGTTGTTCTTGTTAGAGTTTCTTACACTTCCGGTATACGGAATCTTAGTTTAGTGCAGAGTGGGCTTGAATCCTTCCTGTTGTATACATATACTGTTTTGTCGATAAGAATTGAACTTAAATCTATCTAAATATGTATATGAATAGACTTTTTTAATTTGAATGTATACAGATGTACTTTTGACCAGAGTTATTTTAGACATGTGAAGCATGAATAAACAAACTATGATAATGTTGAGTTACTATACTATGTACACACAGAAAAATGTTTACTAAGCGCAAGTAACTACTACTTAATTTAAGTAATTCTCATTCTCCTATATACGCAAGAAACTATTGTTTTCTGTGAAATATTTCACTTTCTTGGAAATCCAAAGATATATTTTCTTGAACCAAATAACTCTCCATCTAATCGCACCGCGTCAATGATAACTAACAGTTTAAAATCAAGAAATTTTTTGCTTGACCTTAGAGATTTTTAGAAAAACATTTGCTGTTGCGAAGAAAAGTCATCGTCATATGTCAAATAAGTATTCTTGTTCCAAGAAAGAACTTACTTCTCTGAAGAAAATGAATGTAAGAAAGTCAACTTTCTTGGCCTTAGAAAACACTTTCTCAGTGATAGACTTTCTCTTTCTTTCTCCTGATAAAACCCCTTACAAGAGAGGCAAAACGTGCTGACCCTTCAATTTTACCCATAATTTTCCATCCTTATCGTTGTCACCCATTCTATTCCTGGAAATGATTCATTAACTATTATATTATACTTGTACTTTTAAAAATAAGATCATATACGAATTATATGTATGTACATATATTTTTGCACGTTTAGATATTCACTGAAGGTCGTGAACTTCTTATTTTATAAACCTCTACAACAGATTGGATAAATTCAATTCTTTATTGCGCGGTAGTACATTCATAGCGCGAGTGAGATAAATAGCATGCGACTTCACTTCGAGTGTGAGAGGGTAAGATCGGGTTAGATTGTCTTGTATTCGGATTCTGTTCAGCTTTTTCCGGGGTGTGGGCGACCTGCTGCTGGTGAGATACTGCTGTTGTCTCTCCATTAACTATAAACCGACAAATAAAACGTTTTCTTAATTATCATTTCATGGAACGTCATCTTCAGATTTAATCGATTCAAATGGAATGAAGGAACAACATTATTCCACTGCAATAAAAGCGTTTCGTAACAATTTTATTTA
>CM043018.1:20552478-20893931 GCA_023690525.1 Holotrichia oblita | reverse complement strand
TGGTAACGAGGACTATAATAATCTAAACCATCTAACCATGAATCACAATCAGTTACGAGCCGAAGCAGAGTTTTATTGTAGTGAAGATGAGGCTGAAACAGAGCAGGATGAAGAAGATGATTTGCCTCTTTCAACTTTTTGTCAAAACGTCAAAAGTTGATTAATGTGAAATGTAAGTGGCACAAAGGAGACTTGACGGATCTACCTAAAAATGACACTTTTCAGTTTTTACTCCCAATTAGTTTCAGTTCCGAAAGTCATTCTTTTTGAATATTTTATTCTAATGCTGACTTCAGAAATTGTTGAAATGATAACAAATTTCACGAATATCTATGCTAATCAAAAAATAGACAGAATTTTGATTTGTCTCAAGAGGAGGTGCCTTTGCCAAGACGCTGCAAGTATTGGAAAGAGTCTGAAGACGTCCACAATTCATTAGTGGCAAATGCAATGGGAAGAAACCGCTTTGAAGGACATTTCTACTCATCTTCATTTTTGCAACACTTACAATTTACGCGAAAATTATAAATTAGGAAAAAATTCGTCCTCTAATAAATAGCTTGAAATGAATCTAATATTTTAATAGATGAATCTATGACATCGTATTTCGGAAGATATGGTTGTAAGTAGTATATAAGAGGAAAAGTCAGTGGTTTGGTTATATGCCTTAGGTCGCAGCACCAAAGCTAGGTTACTGGTTACAGTTTGAAATTTATGAAGGCCGTAGAGGAGATAACGAAAAACAAGGATTAGGGGTTGGCGAATCCGTGGTTCTAAAATTTGCCAATAATTTTGAACATTATTTCGGGTAGAAATTTTCTGTTTTTTTGATAACTTTTTTACAACATCACGGCAAAACTAATCCGAAGTTTGGGAGAAAAAAGATTTAGAGGTACAGGAATAGTCCGCGAAAACCGAACAGATAAGTGTCTTCTCAGGGTATCTAAAGAAATGAAAAAACGGAGTCGAGGGGAGATGAACTGCGTAAAAGACAGTGCGAATAAATTTGTTTGTGTAATGTTGGAAAGATAACAGTGTTATTACAACAATGTCAAACGAGTACCGAAATGAACCCAGTACAAAAATGTCAGAGGTACTCTGCAAAAGAGAAAACAAGATAGAGATAAATCAACTCAACGTAATAAATTCATGGGAGGTGTCAACCAACTAGACAACCACGTGTCCAATTACCGGATTGCTCTTCGAGGAAAAGAATTGTATACACTGATTGTTTATTGGATGATTGACGTTTGTGCTACCAACGCCTATTTACATGCTAGACAATTTGGATCTACCAAAAACAATTTACAGTTTAGAAGAGAAATTGCAAGAGCGCTTTTGAGAAAATTTGGTCAGAACAGTGAAAAATTTGGAAGAAAAGAGGCTGTTGTTGAACGTAATATTTTTGCTAATAGCATGCGTGTCATTATCACAGGACAAAATAGACTCGGATGTGCAATTTGTAAAAACAAAACCAATTACAGCTTGTAAAATTTGCAACGTACCATTGCATGTTTTGCAGATTACCGTAAAGAGTAATATTATTATTTTTTATTTCTTTTTTATTATCCTAAGCTGTTTTGTAATAATTTATTTATGATTAAAAATTGAGTTTTTGTGTTTACTTATTTTTATACAAATAAAGCACATCTAATGCCCAGTGGATCGTTAACGACCCACTCCTTATTTTTGAAATAAACTTTAAAATTTTTTTAACATTTTTTCCATGTTTATTAGTGTCTTAAGTCACCCTGCAAAAATGTTTATCATGTTAATTAAACGTTTTTAATTCTGGGCATTAATGGATTAACACGCAACCAACACCTACCCACTATGACAGGACAGTTAAGGAAATGAAACAGTACAAAGGAGGATATCAAGCAGTGCTGTAAGATTCTGGAACCAAAGAATGGAACCAGGCAAAATAATACGTGTGACGTGAAAAATTTGGGAACGAACCATAATGGCTATTTGGAGAAGAATAAACATTTTGTACACTAGATATTTAGCCCTAAACATTAAATATAAACATCACACATCTAATCATGTTACCACAAACACATTTAAACGACTATCAATTGTGTCGATAGCTCACAGTTTCTTATATGTAGATTTATTATTTATTTATTATTTCATGAAAGGTGGAAGAAATCAAAATTTATATTTTGACAAGCTCTAATTTTCAGAATCTTTTAAATTGTGTATTACTATTAATTGCAGTTGTATCGATTACATAAAAAAAACATCGTTGATCATTAATAATAATTATTGATATCAGCATAATGTGAAGTTGTAAGTTCATTAAAAACCTTGAGTAACCGATTTCTTTAGCGCAAAATCAATTTTTTTCAAATGTAATGGTATAATCAGGTGTAGAATTACCTGTGCGGTGTAATAAATATTGTTGTTATTGTTTGAAGAATTATTCTGATACGATGTCGAATTAGAAACCATTTTATTAGTACAGCAATCGTTGTTCACGATTCTCATTTTCGAACATACATTTCACTATTATCCACTCTATTGACGCAATAAATTCGCGCGGAATCTCCACACATTTTCACTTCAAATCTTAATAATCCACTATTAAAGAAACAAATTTTTTTGTCGTGCACAAAATAACTTTTTCTTTTAATTTCTTTCGTTTTCATTATTCACACCATGCACACAGATGCATCTTTTGACAAAGCGCACACCGTGGCGAGTAACAATATCGCACTTACTCGAATATTACATCGGTGTGTAGCGTAGTATTGTTTCGCGGCAGGGAAACTTTTTAAAACAGATATCCCGTGAAATTCACCGTGTACGGAGCGCAGAAGAACAGAAACCAACAAACGAGTACGTTCTATAGTAAACTGCTGTCAGTTTGAGTGAGAAGCAACGATGCAGACGTTACTAATTGAATAGGAAAAAAGGTATGACTCCCACCTGTCCAATAGCATGCACGGTGTGTATACACTGTACACAACGAAATTAGTATATGGGTAGGCTGCGAATACACATGTGACAAATAAAACGGAATTTGTTTTTGTATAAGTGTTGCCGTTCAGGTTCATTCCGCTACCTTTTACACGCCTATTCGATGCGAATTCCTTGTTTGATTCTATTTAATTTAAGCCCAAGTACAAAAGAATTTAGTTACGCGTTCCTGTGTGTAACACTTCCGACGTGAAATCCTATTGAAACCTTTTAAAACGTTTTCGTTCTTTGGAAGGGCGAAAACCCTAATACACAACACAGTCGAAAGAGAAAAAAACACTACGGGTGTTTGGAAAGTTCTGAGAATAAACTATTAAGAAGGTTGAAGAAGTATTGCGAATAGGAATTTTTCAGGTGTAATCAATTGGATTACAGTTTTAATTCCTCGTTTTTATTTCTCACAATTAATTTTATTCAAGAGACTTTGTTTTAGATCAACAATTGTTAAAACAACAAGTGTTGATCCTCCCTTTTCATTTTAAAATTTAGCCTGGAAATTAGCTTCCAGAATGAGAGATAAATTGCTTGAATCAAAGCGCTTATTACTTTCCTTTCGTAATTTTCATAGCTTAAAATGACTACTTAAGAAAGCCAATAAGTCAACAGGTCAAGTCGGATCTCTGAGTTCATACACAGCTAAAGAGAGAAGCTGCGGATAATATTTATAAAACAACAAACACAACTGTATTGGTTAACACTTTTAATAAAGTTTTTTCAACACATTTACGGTTAGAGTCAACTCTATTTCAGTGATGTGGTATTAGATTTCATTTTTTAGACCTGGAATTGTAATTGATCCAAAAGAGCCAAGTTGTACAATCTTGTCGTCTGATTCTTGTTTCCAAACCGATAAATTATTCAACCCGCAAATTTACTTTGCAATAATTACATGATCTCTCTCGCTATGTGATAAGTCTTGTTCAAAGTAAACCTCTTTCGCGTCAACATTGTCCAGTGGGTGCCAAAATCGACACCAAACTGTTACTTGGGCCTACATGGGTAATTCATGAATGACATGAGATTGTTCTTGTTCCCAAATCTGTAAGTTTTGTTTGTTGACGTAGCCAGTTTGGTTTGATGTATTGTACCCCCTGACATGAGTTGTAAGCTGCTGGAGTATGTTCGTTCTCAAAAGCTTCCCATCCAGTCTAAGAGCTTTTATAAACTGCAATAGCTGTGATGGTTTCAGAGAAGGTATTTCTTCTTCGTTTATGACGTCTTTGCCGAGATAATTAGCTCAGGTTTCCGTGATGACGGTGCACTATTCTGTTTTAGACATGTTCTTGTCATGTGTTCACCAAGGTGACAATGCCCTGTGTCTCAGATCAGGAAGATTCTTCCAGAGTGATGCTTTGAGCCTCGCTTCTCTATCTTTAAGTTCTTTTTTGGGTTCGGGTCCCACAAATAGAGTTGTGGCGGCCTTCCTCGCTAATAAATTAGCTTCTGATTGCAGTATGTACTGGTACCCAGCATAATGCAATTCTGTTTTCCTTGCCTGGGTTGTTTAATCTGTGAAGACATTCCCAGACTAATTTCGAGCTGATGGTGTTACAGCTCAGCGCCGTTATGGCTGCTTGACTATCAGAGAAATTTGCAACGCTCTGCTTCCGATAGTTCCTGTCGAGGTTCAGTTAAGCACATCTTCTAATGGCATTGATCTCCGCTTGGAAGACACTGGGGTATATGCCCATTGGCTCGGAATATTTGGTTCCTGGCCCAAATATCCCTGCACACGTAGCCAGCTAAGTGGAATGAGCTTCATCTGAGAAGATTGTTTTGCAATAAAAATTAAACTGTCTTCGCGTAGCATGGTCAATTCTTGTGACAATCGAATTTTGCAGGGCTTAGAGTGAAGATGCTTATGTAAAATTCATTGAAGAGTTGTCAATGGAACCGTACGATACCGTATGAAACTCTATTTTTCTTATGGTACATTGTGGCTATGCTTCCTTGCAAACGGCTAGAAACGACGCGCAAGTGGTATTTCGTATTTAAGAGAAAACCAACGTTTAATTATTTTCTATAAATGACCAATAGAGAAATTGATAGCTCCATTTAAGAAATAATTAAATTAATTGAACTTCAGTTTGGTCTGGAACAGATTTACGACACCGAATAGTAAGTTTATTACTGGAAGTTCATTTCCTATTGAAAAAAAAACTGTTCTAGAAGGAAAAGCTAAGGAAGAAGGGATTCTATTTTTAGCTTGCACTGCTGCATTAGGTAATCAAAAAATAAACTTAATCCTGATCGGAAAACTGACTTATTATCTGTTAAAATATAAAAGCGTCATTGCAATTTTTAGAACACTGTTCAAGAACAGATTCATTGCTGAGGTAAGATTAGATTCACTCAATGTTTACCTAATATGTAACAATTTCTGATAAAATAATTTTTACAAAATCAATGATATCCTTGTGAATTAGTGAATGAATTAACTTCAATTTACATGTGTAAAAAATTAGAAGTCAAGTACAATTGGTCACTAGACGGAATAAGGTTAGAATTTGTCCATTGTCAGAGCTTGTTATACAATATAAGTTGAGAAGCGAAGTGCGATGTACGTAATTAAGTCTTTCATTTGGAGGTACGCTGACGAGACCGAAAAGGTCGAAACTACGTGGTTCGTTTCTAATGCTAAATTGATTTTTACGTGATTTTTAATTTATTGAACTACAATTACGAACATTTAGATTTGTAAGTGCTTTCCAAAGTATAGATAGAGTACAGTGCGTCGAACCAAAAAGTAGAAAAAAAAAACATAAATACGACCAAATAATGAGATATTGTTAAACTTTAACTTTCCTTCTGCACTTATTCAACTAACAACAATTCTAAATAGGTGGATGGAATACAATCAATCTAAAGTAATTTGTAGGACATCCAAACATACGGCTTTTTTAGATTGTCATCTGTTGGTGGGTAAACATTTAGTATCAGAAACTATAAAACTAAATAAAATAATAGAACGACCTGATAGAGACGGAAAAGCAAAAAACAAAACAATCAAGTACCAATTGCTCCTCAAGATAAAAGGTACGATGGATTTTATCACTTGCCATGCAATCACGTTTTGAAACATTCTCTGCAATGTAGGGTCGCAAGAGGGGGAAATCGTTCGGAAATAAGATGCATGAGATGCAATGTCTACTTATTTTGTAACAAAAATAGAAGCTGTGTTATGTTTCTTTGTTTACGTTAGGGTAAAATACTGTTTAACATTTTACTATTTCAAACAGATTATAAGTTAATTCTTTTTAACTGTTGTTGTTTAGTTTAGTTAGTTAGTTGTTTATTAAATAGTGCATTATTTTATCTGTCAATTGTAGTTTAGTTTGTGCAATTCGGTTAAATAATGTATGAGAAATAGTCCATAGAATAAGTTTCTGTTATCGAGAAAATGGAATTATCAAGAGAGAACTTTCGGATAATGATTTACTATGATTTCAAGAAAGGCTTGAACGCGTGTGAGTGTGAGGAAAGTTTAAAATCGGCATTTGGGGATCTCACACCATCATTGGCTATACTGTTTATAGATGGTATAAAGAATTTGAACGAGGTTGCAAGTCGATGGTACACAGAAAAGGAGCTGACTCTCCTGTAACTGCTGTTAACCCCGAAAACATTGCTGCGGTGAAGAAGTAATGGTGGAAGAGGACAACCCGATTACCTATGCAATAATAGAATCCAATCTGAAGATTGAATCCTCGCAAGTAAGATCAATATTGCACGAATATTTACATTTGATTCGATTTGTGCCCCATCATCTGACAGATTTACAAAAACAGAACGTGTTAGAATTTGCCAACAAACTTTAGATATGTTGAATGCTGCAGGGCATCAGATTATTTCTAAAATTGTAACTGGCGATGAAACGTACATACCGTTTTTTTATGTTCTCATTCGCCAAGGAAGTCGAATCTGAACACATGAAGATGAATAGATACGATGGTGAAAAAAATATCGAGCAATGAAAAAAGTTATGTACGCAGTATTTTGTAGAAGTACGGGTTTGGTGGCCCCAATTAAATTAGAAGATCAGAAGACAGTTACCGCTAAATGGTATGTTGAAAATTGTTTGCCTACTGTGTCCAGTTAAGTGCCAAGAAAGGGAATCATGATAACGCGTCGTCCCATACAGCAGGGACAACTGTTCAGTATTTACTGGAAAACAAAATCAAAACTATAGAACATCCTCATTACTCACAGGATACAGCGATGCGTGACTTCTGGCTATTTTTTGAGCTCAAAAAACACTTGAGAGGGAAAAGGTTACAGTCAGAAGAAGCTGGTTGAGCGCGTTTAAACTATGGAAGGAGAGAATGGTTAAGTGCATTATTGTAAATGGCATATACTGTGAACTTTTTATTGTCAATAATTAAAATTTAACATTTCACAAAGCAAGCCATAGCCTTTTCTGTCGGAGATCAAAATATTTTTCTATTTACAATTAAAAATATTGGCACTTGTTGTGAGACGCTTATTATGTGAATTACGCCAGGAAATCATACAATTGTGTGCAGCAGATTGATTACTTCCTTGTTCATTTCTAAATGTTTTTGATAAATTTACGTCGTCGTAAGCGTCTTGCACTCGCTTTTCCCTTTGATATCTAAATTTTTACTTAAAATAGTTTGTATACTTCCAAAGTTCTCATTTAAATCTTCAACAGCTAAACGTCAGAGGATGGTATCAGCAATATACGCACAAACGCGGTATTTACAAATGCAGTCACGTTGCAAAAATGGGAATATGAACAAAAACGACAATCTGAAAACTTACAATTGCATCAGCCTGTTACAATACACAATATATGTTTTACTCTTGTCTATACATCTATTATAAAATCATGTAATACCTCATAAGACAATAGCCATTGTCCTATCGCACCACTCTTTTATCATGAGAATCCTATTTTACAACATCAGATTTTTTCCCTCTCTTATGTCTTTTAGCAATAGGGTCAAATAAACAATAACGACAATTAAAAACACTTTATAACATCTTACATGACATAGAGATGTCTTATGAAAGAAATAATATGGATGATGTAATATCTTGCGGAAAATTTATAAATACATATATTCTTCGATGTTGGAGAGATACCTCGTCGATGGTATCACTTCATAGAAAACCCATAATGTACTGTGTTTATTTTCTAGGAACAAGTTGAATAATTTAGAAGATGTTTCAAGCTTTAGAAGGTCATGTCAGTAAGGTTGTTTGAAATGCTTAACATGTAATTATTTTTACGATGCTTATCGGTGAATGAGAATCTCAACATTTTTAATAAATTTGTCATAGAAAATTCAAAGATATTTTAGGATACCTGGTTGCGAAATAGGAATGTTTTTGACATCAAAATCGGCGATATTTGTTAGTTGTAGTATACTAAGATAACCATTCAACACTCACTGTGGAAAAATTATTAACAGAAATAAATAACAATATAATTTCACGATATTAATTTTCACAAATCTTGTCGAGATTTGTAAATGAAAGCAGCACTAATGTGTATTATACATCAACCATCTATATAATTAAAAAATATATAAAATAAATAACGAGGTATAACCATTAACTATTTGTTTTTAACTAATAAAGTAATTCTAAATTTGAGTCAAATAGTTTTTGAAATTAATATTAGAAGTCTAAGACCTAAATCAACAAAATTCCAAGTAATACAGCGACGTGAATATGACGTCACATTTTAGTAATGACGTTATAAAAGTACCAGAAACTAACGTTAATTAGTCACAGCTAGAAAACGTGACTTATGGACGTACAAATGACCTCAACGATTGATGTACAAATGAGAAAATATTTTAGGGATGTGGTACCATTTTATACACACATTCATAACACCCATATAACATAAGCGACCTGGATTTCTTTATTGTTTTCTATTATCAATTATTGTTGTAATTAATAGAAAAATTGACGTTTAATTTGCCAAAATCCTAAAAGTGACGTGATCACATAGTCAGTTGGTTATTTGACGTCTGCAACCAATGAATACCTTAAATCGACGTCAATATGACGCATCGGTGTTGTTTATGATATTAAATCTCGACTGGTAGCGGATTATTTTCACGACTCAATAAGTTTAGATACATCGAAATAAATGCTATGAACAAATAAGATAAACAATTATTTATTTGCAAATCATAAAAAAGGATGTATGCCCGGCAAAGGAAAGACAAAGACAGGAAAGCATGGTGTTGAAGGAAGTGTGAGGTTCTATATCTGCAGGATGAGTTAGAGAGACTTTTAATCAAGATCGATGGGAGACTCACCACTACTAATTGCTAAAATATCCTGCAACTCCATCTCTTGAAAAACTATTAACTATTTTACAAGACGAACGGGGCAATTTGGCAGGAACATTGGCAGTTTTTATTCTCTTTGATAATTGAATATGACAACTTGGATCTACGAAAACCACATAATTTGTCTTTATTTTAGTGATATACTGTTACTACCTTTCTTAAGGTCCTCAATTTTCCCAATCAGATGAGAAAAAGGAAAGGAATCGCTTGGTTCTATTTCGTAATTTTTTCTTATGAATTCCTACCCAGACAGCACAAGGCATCTAATAGATGTAGTTTCAACAACATCTCTAAAATGTTCGTTTGTAACATTTTGTAACATTCATAAGACCTCCTTTAAAGGGCTAAAAACATATTCGAGAGAGAGAGAGAGAGAGAGAGAGAGAGAGAGAGAGAGAGAGAGAGAGAGAGATTTCATATCACAAAAGAAACGAAAGTGTCAAACAAAGTTGAGCATTATTCAAAGAAAGCTTTTCAAAACATTCAACCGTAGGTAATAAATAATCAAGGAAGTTTGTAAAAATTTTATATTAAAGTTAATGAAAATAAAGAAAGTGGAACGTACATATCTATACATATATTTCAATATTTGAGATGAGGATACTACTTTATTTGTGGAAAGTGAAGCTACATTCAGTAATATAGAACTTTTTTAGCTGACTTGAAGCCCTGCTATAAGTTGGTGGAAAATGTGAAATAGGCAATTTCTGCTTACGATGAAGTTTTTTAGGAATGGTTAATAAAGCAGCGTAATGTTAAGATTGTATTATAGACGGATGCTCAAAGAATAAATAATTTAAGTAACGCATTTAATAAGAGAATTTCATTTTATCTTTGAATCATATTTTTCTCCCATACAACTTTAGCACGCGAATCTGGTAATCTGGAGTTTATTTTAACAAAATATGTTTTAAACACATTCTTTAAGTCACTTATTATTACAGTGGACCAATTCGGAGCGAAAGCAGAGGCGAGACTAACGAATTGGTTCCCGCGTGCCCCATTGCACATACGATTACTTAGTATGTTCTCTACGGTCATCGTGTGTGCACGTATAATAGTAGCAGGAAAGTGTATTACGCCTCTGCTTTCGCTCCGAATTGGTCCACTCTATTTATTATGCGTCCACTAGTTTATAATTGAGTATTAATATTATCGTAAATGATATCTAGTTTATAATAAAAAACTATCGCAAATAAAATTTGCTTATTTCAAATTTCCTACCAATAAGTGATAGTAGCGCATTAAGAGATGTTTCACTAAACTATGTCTGCTATAAGTTCAAAACGCACATCCATAAGACGTTGTAAAACGATGTTTTATAAACGTTGACATTTGTTAAGTTCAGTTTACTCCACGCCAGTTTACTACACGTAAACAGACATCTATAAGACGTGCTGAATATCGGATTCCGACATCTTATCAATTTCTAGAAGATGTCTTTGTGGTGTCTGGGTAGTAGGTTCACTCCAATAGGATGCTACAGGCTTGTGGAATTATGTATTTCTTTAGACTAGTCATGACTATTGACATTGTATCATTACGGTACTATTATACAGTACTATACACATATACATAAGCTTAGAGCCTAAGCCTTAGAACTAGTCCAGTGTAACACCTTTTTGTTGGAATTAGTGATAAAAGAATTACATTTTAACGGTCTACATTGTTCTACAGACCGTTTGCCATGTTTTTAGATTATGGTGTTCCTATTTTTGACCATGTCAGTTTTCCTCCTTACAGATAAATAATTATGAACACTGTACTAGTAGTAGAAACCAGTTTACTTTATTCTCTATACTCTTGAATTAGTCTGTGCCAATACTTCGTCTGTTGTTTCAAATTGCTAGATTAATTTAATTAATTTTCGAATTCTTCTTGTCAAAGGAAAACAACAAAGCGACTTTTACAAGTAAAATAAATGTTGTACGTATATCTGTTTATTTACTTTTAAGTTAGCAGTACAGAGACTTGTCAGCAGTTCGCAGTGAACTTTAAAAATAGATAAATAAACATCCAATGAGAACAAACGATGCATAGAGCTGCATTAGGAGGATTGTATTCGCTACATTCTCGCCAAATCAATACTAATAAATAACTAGTTAGCGTCGACTAAAACTGGGCAACGCATTCTTTTAAAACAGAAACTCAATATAATTAAGCGAATTACTGCATTCTACTTTTATCATTTTATAATTCCTAATTACTGTATGATCTATTCTGTAGTTATAATAAGCGGTGTGCAAGTGCAAAATAGGCATCATCTATTAATTAAAGTAATAAAACAAAAAAAGTATTTCCGTTAATAGGTATTGCCTATTTATAAACGTTATTTGTTTAATATGTTGACGGAAATAGTAATGCTAGGAAAAGGTCAAGGAAATATTTCCTAAACGGTGTCACCCATTTACATTTTAAAATATCATTAATTTTTATATTAGCGTAATGGAATTGCAAAGTTGCGAGCTGAATTGGTATGTATATTATTACACGCAGGCTAACGAATAATTAGAAAAGTTTCGATTTGGAAATAACGAGTGGTACCGAGAAAATATTTTTTTAACAAAGTTTATATGCACTGGCATTTTGAAGCGAAATAAACAACTTTAGTGTTATTCCATTATCATAAATATTTCAATTTTAACCTGAAAGCATATTCATAGCGGTGATAAGTTTTTGATGACCGCTAATGAACTTAAAAACAATAGCATTGTTATGTGACTACAACTTTATTTACATACAACGATATACAGTGAAGGCAGATTCACTTAAAAACAAATACTTACAGTTAAAACGTTGTATGCTTATAACACAATTTGTTATATAATTTGTATTTATTTCGCAAACATAACGATCTTGTAAAAGTTTTAAACAAGCAACCGATAATATTGTTTACCAGGATAAATGTCCAGGTGAAATTTTAATAACAAATAACAGTGCAGCTTGAACCAGGACGCTTTTCAGAGTGAAAGACGAAGATCATCTGTCAAGGATGTCATTTTGTTACACGACAATACCCAGGTTCATATGGTAAATCACGCATGAAATTCGAGAAAATGTTATGGGAGGCCTTTAGATGCTCACCAAGCAATTTCGATCGTATAATTTTTACATGTATGGACCACTAACTTTGCGACGGCAGCGTTTCAACTAAAATGCCATCATGGAAGCTTTCGTGCGCAATTACTTCCATGTACATACATACATACAACTGACTGGGAAAATGTGAAAAGAAGAAGTCACAAGCGATTACACACTTACATGTACGAAAAAAGCTTCCAATAGGAGTTCGATATTTGATCTAAACCATCTACTGAAAGTAAATAAGAAACAAATTCAAGCACACAAGACCTAACTAATTAAGTTATATTAATGTTCCTTAAATAAACGTAATAAATAATATAAGGAATAAATCGAATAGAATCCCATGTAATATGGGTGTGCCGCAGGGATCTGTTATTGGCCCCATACTATTTATACTGTATAGGTATGAATAATATTGATTTACATATTAATGATACCTTACTATCTTAGTTTATATGCGGCCATGGCTAATGATGTCTTATTAGCTGAAGAAAGGATAATTAGAGCTATTGTTGGAATACCACCTACGACTTTCTGTAGAAATATTTTTTCAAATATGAAGATAATGACATTCTGTAATCTTTTTAGAAATGAATCAGAATTGTATATACATATATTCAAGTACATACATATGTATAAACATAAATTGAATCTAATTTCTGATTTCCATTCTTATGAAACCCGAAAGATACTTTTAGAATTCCGTACAATAGGTTAAGAGTTACTCAGAATTCTCCAAACCCTTTAAGCGTTAAAATTTATAATTCTTTACCTGTATCAATAAAAAATCAGCATCAATTACATCTTTTAAAAAAAAAAATAAAGGAATTTTTACAAATTAATGTATTCTATAACTTGAATGAATTCTTTTCCTTTATTGATACACTGTAAATTTTGAAATTTAGTATTCTAAGATAGAATGTATGTATGTTGTATGTACATATGTAGATAGGTTTACATTATCATTTGTTTTCGACATTTTTCACAATTGTCTTGTCTTTGAAAATAAATATTATTAAAAAATCCATAAATATTTTTTTTTACATTTTCCTGGCTGTACGAGAGGACCCAATTCGAAAGTGCTCTACTTCCAAAAAACGAAATGTGGAACTGTTTACGCAGTGAGGTGGGAAAATATTCAGCCTGAAATGCTCGAAAATCTTATTGTAAGAGTGCCGAGGATAGTTGAAACATGCGTTGCCGCCGAGGGTGGATTATTTGGCGAACGAAAAATATTTTTAGTTAATAAGACTTTAGTAAGCTATTTTTATAAAATAAATGTAATGTACAATGTTTTTAGTGTTTTATTGTGCATACGTTGAAATTAAACAGAATGATCTGGCAGAACTTCTGTGAGCCGTAATGTAGGTTGTACAAAAGGGTAGGTAATAAATCTTTAATAGCTTTTTCGGACATCATTCGTGAGAGATTTAAGTCATTTAGTTTAGAAAAAGTGTACCTAAAGTTTGCAAGTGTTTTCTGCCAATGAATACCGAATGTATAAGAGAACAAATAAAATAGTTCGCCAAGAAAATTGCTTGATGTTTAGAGTTCATTTGAAACAAACTGATCAAAACTTGGCCACATGAAAGATGAAGCAATAAAGAAACAATTTTTACAGCATCACTTCAATTACTAGGTAACTATGAATAAATATGCGACTAATTGTTTAAGAATATAGCAATGGATCAATTCAATTTTCTCGTCGAAATTCTTTACTTCGATTACAACACCAAAATATATTCCAGCATTGATGATTTCACATTTGGAAAATTATAAATAGAGAAACTGGGAGATCGAAGAGTCGTCTTCGGAAGTGCAGTAACCATTTCCTAGATAAATTCAATCGGCACTTTTCTCATACTTTACAAGGACAGCTAAGTCACACGCAATGAAGAAAGCATTTAGAAAGTTAAATAAATTTTTCGAAGCGACCGTTGTGTGCCTGCGAGTCTCATCGAACAGCAAACTGGAATACCGAAAAGCACAGTCTATCGAATTTTGACCGAAGATTTGGGCAAATAGAAAGTCTGTACGTACTTCGTACCACACTATCTGACAGAGGATCAAACAAACTGGAGAGTTCAGCATTGCAATAGATGTTAAAAATGTCCCAAAGGAATCCGACAATGGCTGACATGCTTCAGCCATTGTAACTGGTTGTAAAACGTCGAGTGTGGCATGGAAGTTACTAGAAGAGTCAAAACAGAAAAAAAATACGTTTTCAGAAGAGCAAAATCAAGACAATGCTGACCGTTTTCTTTGATTTAAAGGAAATTGTTCCCAGTGAATTTGTTCCAGAAGGTCAGATAGTGAACGCGGAATATTATCTGGGAGTTCTATAATGATTGTGAGCCAAAATTCGACGAGTATATGCTATGCTTTCGACGAGTTCGACCGGATTATCGAGAACTACGGAGTTGACTTTTGTTGCACGATAATGTACCATCATGGTACGTGAATTCTTGACCAAAACAGGCATCATTGTTATCGATCATCCACCGTATTCACCTGATTTGGCTCCGTAGGACTCCTGGCTATTTCCCAAATTTAAATTGACGACGAAAGGAAATCGTTTCGATACTATCTCGGTCATCCGAAAAACTTCGACCGCCATACTAAAGGCCATTCCAGCTGATGAGTATAAAAAAGAAGACAGGCAAAGTTAAATTTATTCTTAAAAAAGGATGCTACAAATGACATTTCCAATTATAGAGCGATTCCGGTGTTGCCCCTCAACAATTTGGGTTTCGACGGGGATTAGGAACAATTTATGCTGTATTGCAACTACTCAACGGTGGCGAATAACTTGGAAGAAGGAGATGATATTGCAACCTCATTGATTGTACCCGCTAGATAATTCTGATATCCAAGCTTACATATAACTTACTGGAGAGGGTTTGCGTACATATCCAAAGTATAGAAGATAGACGTATAGAAGAAAGCAGTTATCGGGAATCCAACACCACCAAAAGAACCAATACCTGGACTACACTACATATATGCCTTTTAATGTGTTATTACCATTATGGAAGAATCTATCTACGAAACAATTCACGATAAAACATTCTCTTGAATAAGCTTGCTACTGAATCAAAGAGGTTCCTAGACTGATATTATAAAATGATAATAAAGTTATCTTTTTTCATTGTTTTTAATTTGGGGAGGCAAATCAACGTCTGAAGCAGAAAGAGCAATTAACCCAATTTTTTGTCAGACTTAACTTCAGGAAAATATTTTAATTAAACGCCCATAAATAAATATGGATCGATAGTTAGTATAACATATGTAGATGTTGCAAGCGGTGCAAACCTCTTATAATTTGAATAACGTAAAGTTAACGTAATAGTTAATTAACATCGCTGATTCAAGCCCACGTAAATCAAGATCATGTTAGTCACGCGATACTATGAGAATTGTTTATACAAATATATTTCCAATTATAGTAATTAAATCATGTCGAATTAAAAGACAGGATTAAGCATTAATAAGGATTGGTGATCACCATTGGTGGTCGTAGTAGATATGTCTAACCTAATAGAAGTAATTATTAATATAAAGTCATTCTTGATGAATTAAAATTAATAAATCAGTAAAATGTACATATAAGTAAAAACTGTAATATTTGATGTCAAAAAAATCACCTCGAAATAAAAAGTAAATATTTACGCAACACATACATCAAAAATTAAACCTGATTTTAGCATATACTATAAAAAAAGCCTGAATAATTATTTCTGGGAATCGTCACTTCAATACAACATAAAAGAATGTTACCTACTATGTACGTAACGTACACATGTCCTTGATTTAGTTATTGATACTTTAAATTAACAAGTTGCAACGTAAATATACTTGGTGTGAAACTGAAATCTGCAAATCAATATCACGACAACATGTAGGCTTCATAGCATTTTTTTCCGGATATTAATTTTAGATAGGTATGTGTATGTTTTTGTAGATATAATATCTGATATAACATCGATGAAAAATAACAGCATAGGATGCTTGTTTGGAAAATATTGCTGCCCTCTGGCTGATAAAAAAAATTAATACCGAAAGGTGTTTTTATCTTAAAAACTACCTACGCTTACATTTTTAAAAAGATATGTAGATATTTGAAACATTATTATAAAAAGGAAATATTTTGAATGTGAAAGTTGGTATCCTTTAACGTATTTTTGTCGCCGAAGTAATTCGCTAACTTCACGACTAATCAAAACGGATTTAATACATTTTAATATCGAATCCTCCTGTTATAAATGCTACAACTCCACGAGATTAGTAAGTAAATACAGAATAACAAACAATCAATTTATGTCAATACATCCTACTATTCGCCAACTTATATGCTGATTGTTGGTGGCACTGTATCTGCTGCTATAAAATAATGCTTAAACATCTAGTATATGCAACCAACTATACATCTGTGTATCTATTACATACATAAACGTCATTTTTGCACTGTACAATTTGATGTTTTAAAATGTGATTTTTTTTCTTTGAATTTAACATAAATAAAATATTAATTACGTTTTCGACCTCCTAAGGTACTAAAGCAACATCATCATTCCGAACAAGCTTGTTTTTATTATTATGTGCATATTATATTAAGTGCTTTCCTTGCAAATGAGATATGTATTCCATTACAGCTCGAAATATCAAAGCTCCAATGCCGATGTATTAATATACAACAGCTCTAATTTATTACATGCTTTTAAAGTAGGCTGTTCTGAAGGATGTCCTACAACGAAATTAATTTTTGGTGAACTACGACTTAGAAAGATTTATGTGGACGTATTGTACTCTCTATTAATTCGCTCTTAAATATAGCTTCAGATTTTCTCTCTCGTGTATTTCCGCTTGTCCTGTTAGCAAGTTGTGTGGTTAATAGTTTTGATTCAGTTTAATAAGTTTAGAATACTTGTGAACAATTGTGTTCGTATTATGCTTTAGAATATTGGAAAAGTTTCGCTATAAAATTCTCGACAGTTAAAGTTTAGGGATCTGGAAAGTTCACCGTGCACTTACTAGGTTTCATTTTAAAGTTTTAAAGATAAGTACATCAATGTACAGCAAATATTTTTATCAAATTTCTGGCATGGAATTCTTTGTTAGACTTAATATGTGAGATTCCATAACCTGAAACAAGTTTTAGTCATAATAAAATATTTTAAAGTCTATGTACTTTAGAGGTATTAAGTAGATGCCTAAGTCTTTTTTTTGTTTTGATAATTTCTTAGTTTAAATTACTTTCTTTACCTTCGTTGGTTTATCATTGGTTTAAACTGTTGGTAATTCTTTTTTATATACAAAATGTTTGTCATCCAGAGTCTAAGTGGGTGATCCAGATTGGACTTTAGGATTTTAATTTCGCGCCATTTTTGTTCTATAAACGTTGGAAGTTTGCATTTTTATGCAGACTGCACACTGACGAAACTGGTTTCATAAAATTGGTTTTATCAAACAAGATTCGCAAAACTGGTTTCATATTTGACAGTACATTAACGAAACTATAGTAGATGATCAGTTTCTGTGATGTGGTCGGATGATGAGGACGTTGTAGCAGTATGGTGCTGGTATCGAAACAGAAAAAAGAAACGAAAGTACTGGGTTCATCCCTTAATACAAGACAGAAGTCACGGTAGTTATGTAGTGGCCAAAAAACTGCATAGAGGTCCAGTGAAATTTCAAAATTTTTATCGAATGGATACTTTTCTGCAGCTTCAACGAGTTTTGAGTTGAAAACTGTAGAACTCAATTTCAGAACTAAAGGGGAACATCAAACGCGCAATTACTGTCATCGAACCGCATTTATTGGAACTTGTTACGGACAACTTCGTTAAAAGAGTGGTATCATGTAAGCAGAGTTGAGGAGGGCATTTGGATGATATCATATTTCATACATAATTGCCAAGTCTATACCTACTTCACAGCATTAATAATAAATTTCCGATTTTTTAAATATCCTGTGTTTTATTCAAAGAACAAATCCTAAAGTCCAATCTGGATCAACCTCTATAATAGTGAATGAACTACAATAAAAGTCGTGATCAATTTATGGTATTATGATAGTGTGTCGATTGAACACAGAAGAATGGTAGAATCGGAAAGCATTGTTTTGGACGACTATGTCTGATGAGAGACAAAATAGGGTATACTACAGAGACAAACCACAATCCACACTAGACATATGATTCGTTTTTAAAGAATTATTGAAAATATTATACAGTTATAGACAGTTATATACAGTTATATACAGTGTTTCGTATTGCCAGGGTGAACCAAACATACATTTTCTTAAATGGGACACACTATATATTATTTCAAATTTAGATTAAGTATATCTTCCTCATTCCTTCGATATAAGGTTTCATTGAGTTATACCGAGTATTTGTACAGGGCGATTCAAAACGGAAATGCATTATTTTCTCATCTTATTTAAATGGAACAACTGAGATATTTAATATTTTTTTCTCTCTATATCGTCGTATATTTTGTTATTTCTTAATCGTTTTTCCAATTAATGCTCATATTCTCTTCGTAGGTACCTCTTCATTTTGTAAGTCTACTGTGTTCCATTCTCTTTGGTATTTTCCAGTTTTTCTATTTTCTGTTAATCTTAACTTCATCTTAGCTATAACTAAGTGATGATCAGTGTTCATGCTTGTGCCTCGGTAGCTTCGTACATCATCTTACATCGTTTCTTTGTTATTAATGGTCAATCTGATTCCCGTCCGTCTTTCCTGGTCTGTTTGCTACTACCATATTCATCTGGGTTGCTAAATTACAAAGTCTTAACCCGTTATCCGTAGTGATGTCATGTATTGTGCGCTTTCCTACCACGTTACTTACATGTTCTTCCTTTTCTATCTTTGCGTTGAAATCTCCTGCTACAATCAACGTATCATATTTCGGAATGTTCTCACAGGTCAGCGTCAAAGTTTCATAATACAATTCTTTCTCGTAATTTATGATTGTTATATTTGCTATACTATTTTTTATTCTGCCGTTAATCCTTTTGAACTGGATAATTTTACTTCTAACATCCTTGTTTACCATAAATGCAGCCCCATTCCTAGCTTGCTTTTTCACTCCACCATATAATATAGAGTACTTCTCTTTATCTATTTGACCTTCTCCTTCCCATCTTATTTCTTGCAATGCCATTATTCCTATTTTATATTTTTCCATTTCGTTTCCTAATTCCTCCATTTTACCTACTTCTAACATCGTTCTTACATTCCAGGTTGCAATCTTCATCTGAGTTTTTTTACCATTTTTATTTGCTTTCCTTTCTTGACTTGTCTTATCTTTAAGTGCATTAGACATTCTGTATTCACCATGGTTTGCATATCTTTATTCACTTTTCCCTTATACCCATAACCGTTTTTCTGTCCATATTCGTCAGCAATTAGTCAGCCTCTTCATCATTTAGTTATTTGTTTCATTCTTCGTATTTTTTTGACGTTTCGAGTATTCCCTTCTCCGCATTCCATCTCCATTCTTTTCCTTCTACCCAGATTTTGTATACCCCATTTTTACCCTTCTTCCATTGCTAATTTCTTGTTCAGATTTCTTTCTTATACATATACTTTTGTATTTCTCTATCTTTTCTTGACATATCATCAGTTATATAAATCTTTTCTTTCTTCAATTCTCTAAGCTTACTCTTATTTTTCATTACACTTCTTTTTTCGTTTCCATTTTTCAGTTGAACCAAGCATGTATCTGTGCCTAACGTTTTCATTGCTTCTATGTGTGTGTGTTTAACCCTGTTGATTTTTCCATACTGTGCTTTAGTCAGTGAATTACCACATTATTACGTCTATCCACATTTTCCTTTATTTCCTTCCATTTCATCAATTCTTTTACTTGAGACCTTATTTCTACGTTTTCTTGTCTCAATTTTTCGTTTTCTTTAAATAATAATATTAATACCGGTATAAGTTTAACATTTTGTAGTTGTGTTGTATTTAATAAGTTTATCTCATTTTGAAAAAACTCACACTTTCATTACGAAAATATTAAATATCTCAGAAATTAACGATTTTAAATATAGAGAATCTTTAATATTAATTGATATATTGAGTTTTGACGCACTAATGCCTCACCCTGTATATGGAACTAAAGACGAGAAACTAGCAACGTTGGTCACATTGTCAATATGCAGGGTGTTACAAAAAATATGTCAATCTGTTAACTATATATTCTTTGGGCCACAAGAATGGGACTTTCTTTATATCACTTTTTATTTGAACGCTTTTTCTTCAATACAAAAGCCGTCGAATTTAACTTTTTAAAAAGTTTAGTTATTAATACGTCTGATGTGTTTGAAGAAATCGTTTTCAAATTTGTGTGATTTTCAACAAAAAACAAGAAACGAATAGAAAAGTAGGAGATGTGGTACCTTTTGACTTCTAATTTTTTTTCTGATGAACGGGGGCTGGGGATTTGTCTAATTTTTTTCTCGTCTTATAAAATTTTGATTTGATGCTTCCTTTACGACATACTGTTAACGTATTTGGCTATATGTTACGATTTTTTTCAATGTATCAAACGTTTCATATTTTCACCGCCTTTACGAATAATTGAAAACTGAATATTTAGAAAATTATTTGGTTTTAATTTAAACACTTCATTATTGGTAGCTAAAGGATGTGTAATTTTGACGGCGTCGTAGTAAGGTAAAAATATACAAAACATCTGCATATTAAAATGTAACGAAAATGAAGTAAAAATAAGCCAGATTTTCGTTTTTTTATGTAAAGTGATAACAAACAGAATGTGAAATTGATGAGGATTACACGAATAAAAACTCAGATATAGAACGACAACCGTAAACCATGTATGAAACTCAATCTCAACAAATACGATAGGCATTCAAGCGAAACATTCTACCATTAGTTTCCTAGTAATTGTCGTAAAACGAGATGTATAAGCACGCCAGTCACAATAAGAGGCGATCGGGACATCTCTGCACAATTGAATCGTCTTGTACGCAACACAAAACATCCCTTCATTCGTCGTCATGGTCTAAATACAGTCCGTGTATTCAATGTTGGAACACATTATCTATCTCTTCGCACTGTCGTGTCGTCGCGATAATAATAGACCGTAGAACGTAATGCTCATACCGAATGAATGGGAAACTGTGTTTCCAATGAATAACGTATACACACGCATTTATACAGGTATTCAAACTCACCTGATATTTCCTGATGCTATCTAGCTGTTCTCTTGTCGGCGGTTCCGTTGAGGGTGCCGTTGTTGTCGTGGCGGCGACGGGGGTAGCGGTCGTAATATTATTATTGTTATTCGTTATTCGGGCAGGTAGTTGGGGAGCAGGTGCTCTATTAACCAGTCTTCCGTCTTTTTCTATTTTTAGATGATCCCTTGGCGGTGGAATCGGTTTGGATGTCGAATTTAAGGTGACCGAGGGCGCCGGTGACGTTGCGTTACCGTTTAGGCCACTCTGAAAAATCAAAAGATCGGTCGATATTTTTGTATTACGGGCAATGCGATGGATTAGCGAAACTACAAGATAGACGTGGGTTGAGTTCTCTTCACAATAAATTTCGTTCCTGTCGATATATGACACGACAGAAATCCGTGGAGAAAAAGTAGTAGGTGTTGCATTTTTAACAAGGAAAAATGGTATAGTTATTTAATAAAATGAAAAAGATTGACATGAAAAAGGCAGTAGGATAATACTTTGCAATTAATCATTTTTTAAACTTGTTAAATATGTTGGCATGCACGTGTTTTACAATCAAATCTTGGCAACCAACTATTTAACCATCTATACACCGTGTCCAAAGTTATCGGTGCACTATTGCTATCTCCGTTATTTTTGGAGCTACAGCTTTGGTTAAATTAGCAAATTATTAGTGTTTTTAATGCTGATTAGTATGCGTTACTGGAACACTCTGTATATTTATACATATTTAGAAATTTGTAATATAAAAGCGTCAATACACTATTGTCCTTAAATGAATAATAAAGTAGTTGTGTTGGAATTTAGTCGATGTCAAAGAAACATTATTAACCCAGATATGCCCACTGTTCTTTTTAAAGGACACTACAGAGATCTTTTATATTATAACTCCTTAACCTTGTTTTTATGTTTTCTCAAGTGGTGTACGCAGCGGACTTGTTGAATCCTGTCTGCAAGTAACTGAAATATGAATACGAATTATCGTAGTGACCTTAGGCTTGTTGGGTGAGTTTTTCTACAGAATTTCTTAAGCAAATTGTAGGTCTTGTAAAAGAATATTGGCTTAAATCTTCATTCTTCAAATATATAAAGTATATTTTTGTTTACAGAGGTCTTACTCTGCATGAGCTTTTGAGAAGTTTAAAAGAAGATGATTATAATCCAGCTGGGCGCACAATAGATATAAATATAATGCCCCCAAGAAGAAGATTCTGGTAACGAAAACGAAGTTTCAATAACCAATTTACCTGGCAACCGACTAAGAACCGAAGCCTTCTTACAAAAAACATTGGACGTCCAGAAATGGGAAGAAGAGGATGAAGTTCCTTTATCCCAACTTGATAAAAAATTAAAATTAAACAGAAACCTGTAAAATCCTTAAAATGGATGTAAGGAGATATAGACAACGACTTACTAGATATCAGTTGGTCACAAATTAGTTGTGCATAAAATAATAGAACTCCATTAGAATTGTTTGAACAATTCGTTGACAATGAAGTTGTTGAATTTTTAAATAAATAAATGCTGATATTACCAAACAAGAGCTGAAAGTATTTTTCGGAATTTTATTATTTAGTGGTTACTGCTCTTATCCACGAAGAAGAATGTACTGGGAACTGGCTAAAGATGTCCATACACCTATGTATAATATCTGATGCAATGTCCAGAAATAGATTTGAGTACATAATGAGTGTTTTGCACTCTTGTGATAACAACAGTTTAGATCTCAGTAATCGCTGTGCTGAAGTGAAGCTATTGTTCGAGAAAATGAATGAACGATTTTTGAATTTCGCAAAACTTACTGAAAATCATCCAGTAGATAAAGCCATGATACCTTACTATGGCCGTCATGGTTGCAAGCAGTTTTTAAAGGTTAAACTAATCAGGTACTGTTATAAGCTATGGGTAGGGGTCATCGCTAGTGGTTCTGTAGGTATATGAACCATATCAAAGGGCCACATCAGAAATAAAAGAGTGCTATAAACCCATGGGTTTAGGAGCTTTGGTTATATTAGAAAATGTCGACAAACTACGCAGTGCTTGTGGTTATTGACAATTTCAATGGGCATACTATTTGTTTTGCCTTGAAGTGAAAGAAACCTATTAATAATGTTTCTTTGATATCGACTAAATTCCAACACAACTACTTTATTATTCATTTAAGGACAATAGTGTATTGAAGCTTTTATATCACAAATGAAATTATCTTTCTAAATATGTACAAATATACAGGATGTGCCAATTAAAAACGTTTTAAGTTTTCTAATTTTTCAGAACTAATAATAATAATATCGTTAAAAACACTAATAATTTGCTAATTTGACCAAAACTCTAGCTCCAAAAATAAGGGAAATAGCAATAGTACACCGCTAACTTTGAATACGGCGTATACCTAGTAGTCTGCATACTTCTTTCTTTTGAAGGTGAAAATATCGATCAAATCCTGAGAAATTAGTCAGAAAAAATTCCTTCTTCATAGAGTGTAGATAACAGATATTAATTGGTTACATACGGAAATCAATTGTAAATCTAAGTGAAGCTGTCTATCAGCATGCAGGTCAAGGAGTATATGTTCAGTTTTTTTAGTTTCAAATTATTATTTGCAAACCAATTTTGTACATGTTTAATTGCGTTTACCGATCTTTTGTGCACTTCTACTGCACTAGTACATCTATCCAGGGTAGACTTAGTCCTGAAAGATAGAAAAATCTCTGTGAAATTCATAGCTCAGACTTGTGGCTTTTCAACTGGTAGCGTAGAAATCATTTTATATAAAGAATTAGGTCTCAAGAAGGTGGCTGCACGATGCTAGAGCAAGTCATTTTAGCGACGAATTTGGCTAAATCCTGCACATTTCCTGGCAAGATTCGTTACTGTAGATAAAACCTGAGTTCACCATTATGATCCAGAATCAAAGAGGCAGAGCATGGCGTGGAGACACAAGGATTTACCACCCCCTCGAAAGAGCATCTACGGGGAAGATCATGACCACAGTTTTTTAGGATGCCAGGATCATTATCCTTATAGACCTTTTACCAAACCCTGTGGTCGGACTATAACTGGGCAATATTATGCTGCTTTCATTTAAAAACTGCGTGATTCCATCAAAGAAACAAGGAGAGAAAAACTCAGATGTGGTGTGCTGTATCATCAGGACAACGTTCCTATACCTACAGGAGCTGTGTTTCAATGGCCACAATCATAATGCAGGCTTCGAAATTTTTTTGGAAGGCATCTTATTCTCCAGATAGGGCTCTTTGGTGTCTCCCATGTATTCCACAAACTTTCTTCGTGGGACTCACTTTCGGAACGATGATGATAGAGGTGAACGAATGGTGTGCAGCCCAAGACAAAACATTTTTTTCTAAGGATGTTGGGGCTCTTTATCATCGCTATACCAAGTGTATCAATGCCTCAGGAGACTATGTTGAAAAATAAAAAAATCCACCTTTCCAACTCATTTCATTCGAGATCAGGGATCAGGGACAGATCAGGGATTTTCGTTTTATGCATTTTGGAACTTATAAAACTTTTGCAGTTGACGGTATGACCCTGTGAAGATAGCAAATTAGTCTCAGCTATGCGTCCCAGGAAGACATCATTCCAATTTAATCAGAAAGGTTTGATTAAGAAATAAAGTGGTAGTGGTTGGCAACAGGAACAGCACAAGCAAAAGTGATAGCGGATTCTTTTAGATTGTTAGGATTATAAAAACCTACACAACTGAAATTTTAATTTATTTTCTCCTATAATACTGAATCATGTTAAGACCAAAGATGAGAAACAGCGAGTAAATGTCTAACCCAAGACAGCCTTTATACAAGAAAATAGATAGTGGAGAACTGTCTCTGCTTGACAGAGATGAACAGACAAAATAGTAAGCAAATAAACCTAAGGCATTTAAGAACAGTCCAGTTTCGGATAATAGAAGAATTTTTGTTTGCTGTCAGCGTAGTTGCTAAACTATAGACTAACGTGAACAAACCACTCTAAATCAGTGATAAAAATATTGAGTCTATTTCTTTTGTTTATTTACAACGTAGATTACTAGATGTCCAAATATTGTGAGAAATAAAATTTTGCTCTTTAGTTTCAAAGTTGTTTTTATGTATGTACGCGTATGAAATATCCTGTATTTAATGAAATTATTGCAAAGTTCATGAACAATACGAAACTTTATTTGAAATGCAAAGACGCATACAGTTACTTGTTGTTGTTACTTGTGTTTAACTTCATTAGCACATCCAAAACCCAAGCTAGATAATTTAATAATGCAAGTTACATTTAATGCCTCTCATGAGGCGTCAACACAAACTGCAACAAAGTTTGTGGGTTAATTAAGTTTATGATAAATTTGAACTGTAGTGCATTTTCATAGAATACAGCATTCGGAATATCGTTTTTTCTCGATTTACTGACACCATCATCTAATGCACATATAGATTTATATTCCACATATGTACATATATGCATTCCAGTTATCCTTACTTACATTGCATTACGTTTTAAATTCATGCAAAATTCTCTTTATGAAATTCTCGTATTCTGAAGCACCCAATTAGTCTAAGGAGGAAACGAACTCGAGCCTTTCAGCATGCTTTACCTAAGAGTAATTTTTGGAGATGAATACCAGAGTGCTCTACTTGAAACATTTCGTATATGTACATAGATAGATATGAAGCACATATCTATTTGTCTGTGAGACATATAGTTATGTCGTGTGACTTTGATGTTGTACTTTTTAAAATATAATTTGGTAAACAATGGATGTCTTTTTCCAAAGTCTAACCATCAGACTGGAATCACGCCCAATTTCCTAATATACGAACAGTTATCCACACAAAGAGGAGACAATATTACGTATAAAAAAGAACATTTCAATAGACATGTGGGCTTAGAGACAATTATACAGACATAATATGAAATATTCTTTAGGAATACAATAGTATAGGTGTGCTTCATCATAAATGCATGAAGAGGTGACTATATGTAAGATGGATTTTTTTCTTCTATTGTATATTCTGTTGGTTTGTATTCAAGTTGCTTTGTGACGAGAATACGAGATATAAGCTTCTACCGAGATTATTGTAATTTATGAACAGAATTATATATAATTTCGTAGTTTCTGCTTATCTTGGAAAAAAATAAAACCAAACGCTACGTCGAATACACTTCTTAAAGAATTACTATTCCCACATATTCCTACAGCTATAAATCTATATAAATGTAAAAATTGTTTTAATTAAAAAGATCATATAAGTGTATGAAAATGTTCTAACACAATGACATACTTTTCTGATGCAGCGTTGATCAAATACACTCACCGAAAATTTGGCGTACATCATTTTATCCAGGGTGACACAAAGTGTGTTTTTTAAATCAACTTTAAAACCACATATGGATTGTCCAAGTTGCTCCACGTTGTATTTTCTTATTTTGTTACCAAGACACATCATTTCTTTACAATTTCTTTTTTTATTTATTACAATAGCTTAATTTTTATAAAAGATACAAGGGTTTAAGAAAAATCTTACATTTTTACATTTTTCCTATGGTACTAACAATAAGTTGACGAATTTATCGTTTTTGCATAGAGGGCTATTGAAATACTGTCAGTTGTGAAATCTAAAACTTGTCAATTACGTTTTTGAACGTGTTTCTTGTCGAATAGTAATTTAAAATATGGATCTTTCTGTAACCGACGCAGCGAGAGCTGTTGCTTTGATTCAGGATGGTAGGTCACAGTATTATGTGGCCAGAGTGTTGGGAGTTTCAAGATGTAAAGTTCAAAGAGCTGTTAAACGGTTTAATGAATTTGGTGTATACACAAGAAGAAATCATTGTGGTCGAAAGAAATCTACTAGTGAGCGAGATAATCGCTTTATAACGTTAAATGTTTTGAGGGACGGAAAAGTTATTTCTGTGCAAATGAAAAACAGATTAGAGGACGTAAGGCAAGTTCAAGTAAGTGATAGAACAAAAAAAAGGCGACTGTTTGATATTGGACTGCGTTCTAGGAGACCTGCAACTGGTCTAGAGTTATTGAGACACCATCGAGTTGAACGTCTTAGACTTACTAGGGAACATGTAAACTGGGGTAACGAAGAATTGAGCAACATCCTATTCACGGATGAGTCTAGATTTTGTCTTAGAACACCAGATGGACGTTATAGAATTTACCGGAGAACTGGTGAACGTTTCCTTCAAAACCATTTTTTTCCTAAAGTAAGTTATGGAGGCGGTTTGATAATGGTGTGAGGTGGCATAAATTTTGAAGCTCGGACGGACTTGGTTATAATTAACGGGGGAGCCATGACAGCCGATAGATACATAAGTATTGTTCCTTTTGCACCGTTTATCGGAGAAGATTTCATGCTGATGCATGATAATGCCCGACGGCATGTTGCCAGAATTGTACGCGAGTATTTAGCCGAGGTTGAAATCTCAGTAGTAAATTGGCCTGCTCCAAGCCCAGACCTAAACCCAATTGAGCATGTTTGGGATGCACTTGGGAGGCAAATACGATCTCGTGTACCAAAGCCTGCACATTTACAACAGCTTAGTGACGTTCTAATTGAAGAATGGAATCAAATCAACCAGGCTTACATTCAAAACTTAATTGAGAGCATGCCAAGACGAATTGCAGCTGTTATCAGTGCAAGTGCAGGAAACACTTCGTATTAAGTCTTTTATGTTTTTCATTTTCTTTTCAATTTCTTTTCATTAAATTCGGTGTTAAGTTAAATTCGTAAACCATAGGAAAAATGTAAAAATGTAAGATTTTACTTAAACCCTTGTATCTTTTACAAAAATTAAGCTATTGTAATAAATAAAAAAAGAAATTGTAAAGAAATGATGTGTTTTGTTAACAAAATAAGAAAATACAACGTGGAGCAACTTTGACAATCCATATGTGGTTTTAAAGTTGATTTAAAAAAACAGACCTTGTGTCACCCTGTATAAAATGATGTACGCCAAATTTTCTTAAAATTCCAAAGATGTGATAGATTACATTTAAATTTACCTACAATATGCAAAAAAAAATGAATCAAATCGAATTTAAAATAACAAACTTATTAACGAACAAACTTCATCAATTTTTTGAGTGGATCGATTATTTTGCCGGTAAGTGTATAATGGATAAAGCAATGAGATAAAAGTCATGATAGCTATATTGTAAGGGCAATGACAGTTGATGGGTGGTTATGTAATGTTACAGAATAGAACATACACCACCATTCATTATAAGTAATAGTAAGGCACAGCACAGTAGTCTCCACCCTTTCCACTTACAACAACAATAAAAAATTGCTGCATGCAGAATAAACTCTAACAAATTGTCTACAACACAGTTGACATTAACTAACTTGTCAATATCTTGACATATAACCAGGTTGTATCCTGGAATCTACCACTCATGCTTTGGGTGTACCTCGAAAATATGCGCTCTTGAATTACAAAAAAAATAGGCAAGAACGGGAGAATTTTACCTGACAGTGAAAATTTGTGTTTTTTAGTTTAAAAATGCATTTAGTTTTCTACATATATAATGTCCTCTTAGTTCAATGTACTTTGTCCAACGTTTCTCTAATAAATGGATTCCATCTCCGAATTTAAGTAATCGAAAACAAATTATTAGGAAGTACAATAGGAAGTACAGCCTCTTCGCAATCATCTTCTGCAACATGTATTACGCAGGGAGTTCCCCAAGGATCTATTCTTGGCCCACTGTTGTTTTTGATCTATGTAAATGATCTCCATATATACTTTAACATAGATCACATATCCCAATTCGCGGATGACACCACTGTTATAATAATGGATTAAAAACGAATCAGTCCAAAACTAGTCTGATATCCTACAAAAACGTATAAGTAATTAGAAATATATTTTCACTGCATAGAACCGATTCGTGGGTACCAATTTTTAAGCAGTATAACATCTTTTCCTTGCCTTCACTATTTTTGTTTGAATATGCGATGTAGGTACTATATGCATAAGCATCGTTCACTGTTTATTCGGAGTGCTGACACAAATGTATCTTATGCAACTAGAAATGCTGAAGCACTGAGCATTCCCAAACATCGACTATCTCTGAATGAAAAAAGCCCAAATTGCCTACCAACATAACAAGTATAGATAACCCCAGATTGTTTAAGTTAGTGCTTAAAAAAATTCTGGTAGATAGTTATGTTTACAGCATTCGGGAGTTTGTTAGTGGTATCTAGGTTGGTGGCTTATGCCAATTCTATCTGTGGTATGTAGGTGAAAACGTATATGTATACATATTTCTTTTTTTATATAACTTATTTGACTAAAGCCCATATCGATGATCAGTGGCTAATAAATTATTATTATTATTATTATTTATTTATTTAAACATTTAAACACAACATTTAACGTAACATTTAACATTTAAACACAACTTACACACACTAAAACTACACCGCAAGAGTTGCAGTGATAGCCAGACAAGTAATACAGCTTACGGAGTCACTGCAACTAAGCACCCACCACACATTAAAAAAAAAAAAAAAAATTATTATTATTATCGCTGCAATCACTTCTTCGTTTGATCGAAAACAAATTCCACACAATTTCTTTAGATTTACGAAGAGGTGATAGGCAAAGGGGGTCAAATCTGCCAAATAGGGTAGATCCTCCAATAATTCGTGCATGAAATTCTTAAATTTTTCACTTGCCAAAGCACTCTTGTGGACCGGAGCATTGTCCTGATGGAACAAGATTATTTTCGTTTGCAATACAGGCCTGATCCCCCGAATTTTTTCATCTAGCTGGTCAAAAAGATGTGGGTAGTAATCGCCCTATGTATTGCAATGAATTAAAAGAATTCGTTTTGCATCCCAGAAAATACTAGCCATGACCTTTCCGGCAGATGAAATTGATTTTCACTATCGGCTTCCATCCACTGCTGTTTCATCTCAGACGTGAAGTGATGGGCACACGTTTCATCCATGGTAATAAACCGACGGGTAAAATCGGTTGGATTATTTTTGAAACGATCTAAACATTGCTGAGAAATTCGTTGTCTTTGTTTGCACCCCTCTTGCACATAACTTTTTCAGATTTAATTCTTCATGAAAAATGTACCATATCCCTTTTTCTGACATGCCTACAGCAGGCGTTAACTCATATGTCTTTAAGCGTCGATCGTCCAGAACCATATTACGTACTTTCTGGATGTTTTCAACGATAGCTGCAGTTTTTTGCAGTCCATCACATGGGTCATCTTTAAGAGATGCACGACCACGTTTAAACTCAGCAGCCCATTCCATATAAACCTTTATTACCAACTTTAGATGAATTTCTATTAGCGATAAACCTTTCAAAACAAAGAATTTTGTAACAGCACTATATTAAAAATGATCTATTTTAACGAAGCCACTCATCACGTCTACTTTAAACAACTGATCAAGGTAAAACTTGACATTTACTTTTGTGACTTGTGTACCGATATTACAGACAACAATTTTACTGATAGCAATGCCATCTCTGTGCATGGCCGAGAATTTTTCACCTTGCCCTCGTATATTCTGTGCTTTATATTCAATCGGTTTTGTGATAATTATGTTTATGTAAACGGTCATGTGTTGTTAAAAGTATTTATTATTTTTTTAATAGAAGAATAATTTCGATAACATTACGATAAGATTTAATTTTAGAAAGAAGATTATTATTGCATACTCATAAATTAAAATCTGTTTTAGAACTTTTACTGGACGCGTATTTAAACCAGTAATCGAGAAACCGCATATTTACCTGTAAGATCGGTTTAGGCGGCGGATATCTAGGTGGAGTTTTATTCCTGGCTATAAAGGTGTCCGGCACATCTACTGCCATCTCCCGATGGGGTCCGTTGTCTCCGGCCAGCATCATAACCATATTGTAGTCCAAATTATCGTCCAAGTCGTCCGGCGGCTTCTTCACCGGTTCCAGATCGCCATCCAACACGACGATGCTGCTCCCGGAGCGACGTCGTGACCTGAAATTTAATAAATCCCATGATACATTCTTGGAATAACGTAGAGACTAAATTACATCCAGCGAATACGCTCCTCGAACATCGGATAAGACAGCATCGGAGAGGGTAGTATCTTATGAAATACTTATGTCTCGCATTAAATTTCGGTCTTGCTTCTTTTCGGTTTCCCTCCGAACCATTATTATTAGATTTACTTGTATAAGTTTTCGAAAGGGTGGTGATTTACCGAAGAAATATATAACTCGGATGTACACGCTTGTAATACATAATGAAGGACATTTTTATGTACAATATGTATACATCATATAGAATAATTAATAATGGTAGATGGAATATAACGGATTACCGAACATAATATTCTTCGAACTTTCTACCTATTAATAGCATGTATGTACTGGGGTAACCTGATATTTGAAGCCGTAAAAATCCTAAATTTATAGGCACACAATAGATTACGGAATCAACGTTAAGAGGATTAATAAAATAACACAGTATATATGTACCTTCGTCCACCGAACACATCGTATTACATCTAATTTCATCACGGATAAAGCCGAGGAATATAGTTTTAATGCCACAAAATTATACCCATTCAAACCGTAATGCAAGAGCATTACCGTTTGCCATCAAACGGACTAACTAATATTGATCGTGTCCACAACAACCATTAACAGAATACCAGAAACGTATTAGGAACTGAGGGCATTGCTTAATTTTAAATAGCATTAAAGATAATGATTCATGTGATTGTCTCCGGTGAGCCAAAGTAGGTAGTAACATTGACCGAATGATTATCGGCCATAAAAATTATTGGAGTGTGTTCCTAGTGAGTTAAATTTTTATATATTATAGAGGCTTCAACACGTATCGTGTGCTACAAAGTGTTACAATATACAAGTATGAGTATATGTATATAGTATGAAATAGCATATAAGGAAGAATTTTACATAAAAAATTTGAAAGGATGATACTGATGGAGCGTAGCACCATAAAAATTATGGTAGTTTCACGTGAAAATATTCCTAACTCATACAAAATGATGTACAGGTTGCACAACAAAAAAGCAACAACCTAAGCGAAATAAAATAGGAAATAATGCCGTAAAAATAAAAGTCGAGCTAAAAAGGTACACGATTCGTCAAAACTAATATCTCTCCCTAGAGACTACCTAGGTATCAAACCTTTCTTCGTCTCAGGAGTGGCCTCTTTTCAAGCGCTGTGATAGATTGAGACCTCATTTGCATATTTACCTATAGATGTATTTCTTAGAATAAGTTCCGGTTACATTTCCGAGAAATTAGAAGAATAAGTATGAGAAGCACAGCATGATATGGTATGGTAAAATATACAGGGTGAGTCACGACTATTCACTAGGTCTCTTGTGTTTAAACGCTAAAATATATCAGATTGAAATTTGATTCAAATATGAAAGACGACAAGGATGACATTTTAAAATTATTAGGATAACTTTGTCGATAGTTCCTTATACCTATATATCTACTGGCAATTTCTTGGAAGACTTGGAAGATTCACTTTTGCAACAAGTTATTTTCAGCAAGCGTAACTTAAATTGAACACCCTGTATTTATCTATCCTACACGAAAGTACATTAAACCCCCTACTAAAAACTGTACAGATGTCTATGTCTAAATTTAACAACTAAACGCTGTTCACGAAATTCTTTAAAAATCTTCTAAAGCTGATGCTTTTTCTCATCTAAATAGGCCATGTTTTGCAATTATTAGTGTGTGGACAATAATATTCCTTGTAAATTGCATTCTAATGATAACTAAAGTTGGAAATTAGGTTGAAATAATTTGAATATTCGATTAATACATTATTGAAGAGTTAAATAAAGTTCGAATGAATCATTCGCTGGATAAACTGCTCCACATAAGTTAAGAATATTATGGAATTTGATTTTTCAAAAGAAAAGAATACGATTTTAAGCTATATATTTGGTTTTTAAATGGTTGTTTCCTGTTATAAAAAAGTTTACAAATTTTAAACGAAAAGAAAAGACAAAATGAAAATTATGTGAAAGTGACTAAAAGAGAAAATGAACGCCAATTTCTTCTTAATTTCCCTTTCAGCAATAACCAGTATGTCCTTCGTGGGCTTCAATGACAGTTTGGCAACGTCTTTGCATGCTGGTTATGAGATTATTAACATTTTCTTGTGGAATCTGTTGTCAGAGTTGTGGAAGTAAATTTATCAATTGTTCCATTGTTTGTGGTTGGGGATAATGATGATCCAAAGCTCTCTGCAACTGATCCCAAGCATGTTTTATAGGATTTACATCAGGTGATAGAGCAGGTATAGCTAAATCAGGAATTCCACTGGTTTCAATTGCATCGTAACTACCATGGATCGGAGGAGGAAAGGAAACCAGGACTCACATGAAGCTCTGACACAATGTTGTTGATCACCTGATTCAAGTATATTTCTGAATTCATGTTTACTGGAATAACCAGCAAGTTGGTAAGGCCATCATAACAAATGCCTCCCCATACACAAAGAGTGCCTCCTCTGAAAGGGTGAACTTTTTGTACTGATCGTCGGTGTCTTGGTACCAATGGTTACGCGGCTATCCGAAAAACGACCATATCTGGATTCACCAGTGAGGAGTACCATCTTCCACTCTTCTGTCCAATTGACATACTCTCTTGCCCATACTAATCTTTGTCGCCTATGTTCGCGAGTCAATGGTACACCTCTAAAAAGTCGTCTAGAACGTAAATTTACATCCCATAAACGTCTTCTAACAGTTTCAGCTGATATTGATGTTCCTGCAGCTTCTGCGAGCCTCCTACTCAACAGTCAACATGTGCTCAGCAGGAGTAGTTATTGATGGGCGCCCAATTCTAGGTCTTTCTTCAACAGATCCAGTTTCTTGAAAACTGGTTAAAAAGCCTAGAAATGACACTTTGGCTAACTTGAAAAAAAGTTGCTACGTCACTTTGTCGTTGACCACCCTGTAGCAAAACCAATTTGCTTCGTCAGATGTTTTGATACCGAAATTGCACAATAAGTGAAATAAACCAAACAACCAATAGATTTGTTAGAACGGTTTTGGACGAGAAGAACTTTCCACAGGTCACTACTTGCAATAAAATGCTACATTTATCCGTATCGCTTAGGTATCATAACTACCAACTTTAATAAAGTGACAAACATAGATCAAATTCTTATAGAAAATTTTTATATACAGTATATGCCACGATTGATTAAAAAGAGGGAAAAAGGTTCGTTTTCTTTTGAAAAATTACACTTTATAAGAAATTTTGCTTGTCTTCAAACCTTAAAATCCAACGTTAGCTTGTCTGGCAATCTTATAATAAAATATCAATAGGAGAAGCCTTTACGCCATTAATTCCTTCAATTCAAACAATTTAGTGTGAAACTAAATAAAACAAAATTTTGCAAATAAACGATGAGGAAAACAGTCTGCATTTTATAGATATAGAATAGAAACTTCGAATCTACATTTTTCAAAAATTGCACTGTAGTTTCGCAATACTGTCGGTATTAATATAATATTTTAAAAAAGGTTAATGTATGGTGAGCAGTTTCATATCACGGTATGATCGGATCTTATTTTTTGGATCAAAATTTAAACCAAGTCAGTTGTTTAGAAACTTTATAAACATTTTTTAGCCATAAATTCAACGAGCTTTCATTGATAGCTGTTCAGTTCATAAGTTGCTAACTGTACGAGTAATTCATGTCCACCCTGCAGTCCAGATCTGACAATTTTAGATTTTTATTTTTGGGGAAGGGTTGAAGAAATTGTATATGCTGGAATACAGCAACCTAACGTGCATGTGAAGCATAGTATGCAAGAACATACGCAGCAATTGAGTCATTGACTTTTCAAGAAATACGCAAAAGTTCTAACAAATTCAGGATTGGTGTTGAGATGTGTGTTAATGCAAGCGGTGCTGTAATTGAAAAATGTTTCGTTTTATTTAGTTTTAACATGAATTGCTTGAATTGAAGGAACTCATGTCGTAAAGACTTCAAGATTCAACACTTAATGTTTAAGTTCCAAAACATAAAAATCAATTTTGTAATATCAATATTAAATTGACTAGATCCTAGACGAATCCTAGACGAATTGATGACAATTAAGCGATTGTGTCAACCTTCAACCCTCTCCTTCGAAAATTGAATGCCAAACTCAGCAATCTCGCACATCACTGGGTAGCCACTGGGTCTAATGACTGTGGCTATCGATTCAACATAAATGATACACTGCAAAAAACTAAACCAACGCGTATTCCTTACACAACACAACGTTGTTTACGACATCAGAAGGAAATTGCAAAACTTGCATGAACTCTGTCATGTTTTAACTATGAGTCATGCAAATCTAAATCAATACACGGTGCGCAATGTCAATTAGATTGAATTAAAATTCGCTTGAAAGAAAAATCTACTTCAACCCTTTCTTACATTTTATAATTCTACTTGCTACAATGCCCATTTTACAAAACGAATTTCTGTAACTGAATCTCAGTTGCTGACGACAATGCTTATAGAAAAGGCGGTAGAGTGGATGAACATTCCATAGCATTCCGTAATAGTCGCTTACTAATAACAAGGAACTTGGTCAGGCGCACGGCTTGCATGGTTCGTTAAAGAACTCGTAAAGCGATTATGCCATTATAATAGTTTCGAAATCAACTCGAATTATTAGGAACGGAGAGATTTTCAGATACATATATGTAGGTAATACGAATTGGATGCAATTATCATTGCGCGGTAAGTGTAAATAACCTTCATGCGGAAGCGCAGCTGTATTGGCTTGGGCGTTTTCGCAACCAATCGTGAATATGCAAGAGAGGGTTTGCCTTTATGTGAATTTCATAGTAGGTTATCTTTGTTGATACATTCTAGACATTACATTATTAAAACTTGGTGATGACTATTCTTATTTCATTAATATGTTTATTTCCTGTAATAATTAAGAAATTATTTAATTCCATTTCTGTTGTATAATCGCAACCAGCCACTTGGAATTGCTTAATGTAACTTTAATGTAGTGGTATGGATAGATAACACAGATCTACAACAAATTGGATGTTTAGAAATTTATATCTTTTCTTGAATGATTTTAACCACCACATTTCGATAATAACATCCTTTTTGTTCCATTACGTGCGGACTTTTGTGATGATGTTTATAGTAAAATTTTATTATAAAAAGTTAAATTGGCAACAGTGTATTATATTCCCACTGATCTTACAACACGTCGATATTTGTCTTTAGTCTGCATTTGGTGTTACTTGCGTGGGTATTGTTTTGCGATTTTTGAATCATTGTATTTGTTCGTGTTTTGTTCCGAACTGTTTTTGTTACATTTGTGGAAATTTTGTAATAACTAGAGAAAGACAACATATAATTGCATTTGTGAAATCAGCATATTAGGCTTATTTTAGCATAAAACTTGGTGACCAAGATAAATCGTGGACACCACACGTTGTATGCAGGGTTTGCGTAGAAGCTTTGCGAAACTGGAGAAAAGGTAGAAAAAAAATATTAAGTTTTGGAATACCCATCATATGGCATGAACCAAAAAACCATAGTGATGATTGTTATTTGTGTTCTTTCAATATAAAAGGCTTTAACACCAAGAATAAGAAAAATATAACATATCCCAACGTCAGTTCTGCTATCAGAACTGTGCCGCACGGACCTGATGTACCAGTACTTGTTCCACCCCAAGAAATTGAAGCAATAGTTTCATCTGACTCTGATGAGAATCCATATGATTCAAAAGACGTTGACTTTAATCCAGAAAAATATATTAAAGCAGAAGTGTTTACTCAAAATGAACTGAGAGATTTAATAAGAGATTTACAGCTTCTGATGCATCTTTAGGCATCAGAATTGTTGGCATCCAGATTTCGTGAGAAAAATTTGTTGGCTCCTGGAACATCAACCAGTTTCTATAGAAATCGAGAAAAAAGACTTGAGCCCTTATTTGAGTTCAGATAGAACTATATTAGTAGTAGTAACTATATAGTAGAAGTATATTGTAATAACATTCCTGATTTACTAACAAAGTTGGGAGTTGCTTCGTATGACAAAGGAGAATGGCGTCTTTTCATCGATTCAAGCAAAAGAAGCCTAAAAGGAGTATTACTACATAATGGTAATGTGTTGAGTTCCATTCCTGCCGCACATTCGGTACACCTTAAAGAAACCTATCAAAACTTGGAGCTTCTGTTAAACAAAATTAAATATGAGGAACATAACTGGATGCTTTGCGGAGATCTAAAGGTGCTTTGGATGCTTCTAGGTCAGCAATCAGGATTTACAAAGTTCTCCTGTTGTATCTGTGAATGGGATAGACGTGCAAGAGAGAAACATTGGACTGACACACAGTGGCCTCTTCGGAAAGACCTTGTTCCAGGTACAAAAAATATACAATGTACTAAATTGGTGGATCCTACAAAAATCCTTTTACCTCCTCTACATATAAAGTTAGGCTTAATGAAACAATTTGTTAAGACCCTTAACAAAGATGGAGACTGTTTTAAGTATATTTGCAACAAATTCCCGACTTTATCTGAAGCAAAGTTAAAAGGAGTTTTTGTAGGGCCTCAAATAAGATCGATTTGTAAAGATGAGGATTTTTTCTCTCTCTCTCTGTTCTTTTATTGTAGTTTGTAAAAAAACCTTACGTGATGCATAAAATAAAAAGAAAATTCATAATCAGGGCCCCGAAATTGTATAAAAGTAGTTGTTGAATTTAAAACATCTTTGTGTAGACCTGTCTAATTGGAAAGTCTGCTACAAGCGCAAAATGATTGAAGACGATAGGAATTTTGAAGCACCCTTGCTCAATCTCTCAAAAATCATATTTTAAAAACACCATCTTTAAAGGAGAAATAAGCAACTATTTTGAAAGCTAGTAAAACAATTTGTAGCAACTTTTCTTTCTTTCACTGCCCCTTGACTCTCGGGTGGTTAATCATTTTGACATCTTATAAGAAAGTAGAAATATGGCGTCGCTCATCGTAATATTGAAGCTACTGAAGCGTTTGTTACGCCACTCATCAAAGACTAGATGGAAACTAAACTTACAACAAAGCGATTAACAAGTAATAACAGACATAACAACAGAAAAAAACCTAAATTATGAGTACACCAGCAAAAATAAAAAAGAAAAAAGACTAGTTAACGTTCTAACACTAAGGTACAAGGCGATGTCGTGGTATTTCTTTGTGGAAACCTACCTGTATTGAACTCTTCCACCTAATACATATTCCGCAAGTTCAGTTACAGAACAAGAGAAAATCAATCACGTCTGAATTAATACGTCTGATATTGAGAATATTTATGCAGAAACAAGACAGGAAAAAGAGGCGTCAGTGGCAGCCGTCACGACTAAAGGTTAAACGTACAAGAATCGCTTCGTGGAAAGAATTACGCCGATCATACGCACGCCATACTAAGAATTATATTTGTATTCCTTCAGGTTTGATTCCATTGGTATAATATTAAACGGCTTAGTTGGAAGCTCTTTGGTGTTTAGCGAAAGTTACCTGGAGCTGTGTGTATTACGCATACGCACGCGGTGAATGTTTAGCATAATAAAATTATCTCGTGCGTTTTAATGTCAGTTCAAATACGATTTTATGTCTGTCACATTCTGACGTTAGTCTATCATCTATCAAGACTTTGATTATAAGGAGTCGAAATACAAAGGGGTTCGTGGGCGATGTATGTATGTATAAACTCATTTGGAAGTTCATAACTTACGTCTGTGTACGGGATACGAAGTTTTAGAAGCTTGCATCAAGACTTTCCACCAAAGTTTGTGGAATTCATTTTGTAAAAGTTTATATTTACTTAAGGAAACTGTTAAGATTGTGTAATAGTAAAAGTTTTCGTAATATATTCGTTTCAAATGTAACAGAATGTCAATAGTTAGTTTAGCATAAATGTCATTACGCAATTTAAAGTTATAATACAAGAGATAGTGATACAAATTTATATATACATATGTATGTAGTTATATTGAGTGTTTGTTATTTCAGGCAGATTTTGTTTTTCGATAATTGCCTATAGACCACTTCGTTTCGAAGATACAAGACGATAAATATGTTATTCAATATGCGGCGTCTCATTTTTTTGTCGTCAATGGTTGAGCGTGGTGGTAGTTGTACCTACCAATACCACATTCAACGCTTTCCGGCATTTATTCCTGTTACAATGTTTTTCATCGATGAAGCACATTTTAAAAATTTCTCATTAATGGGCTTACGAGAATCCACATGAAGTACTTGAAGATTTCTGAAATGTATCGTTTTTTTTTTCTGAAAAGTTCCTAATTGCATTTCTGAGTTCTGAGAAATGTAATGTGATGGTGTAGCAATTCATTTTAGTGTGGTTCCTCGTAAGTTTCCAATACCATGTATCTAGACTACTGGATTGGGCGTTCCCAATCCATAGATAATATTGATGGAGAAAGAAATCCTTCAGCTTAAGGTCAGTGGTTTAATGATATCATATAATCTATTTTGGATAGCCAAGAGTTGATACATGGCAAGCTTTATAAAAATAATGTTATGTTCTCGTACTGATCCATACGCAACTGCACTGTAGTAGACAATACACTTATACCAATCTTTACTTATAAAATTCATTCGAAAGAAAAATGATTAAGAGTTTATTTACCCGTGAGAAATTATTGGCGGAAAAAGGAGGTGTATCGGAGTCAAAACCAGGGTCTTTTAGATATTTACTTTATTTTAGTAACTAAGGATGATTTTATTCATAAATGTCCGCAATATGGAGATATTTGTCCTTCCTGTGATCGAGGTAGTGGTTGTACAAATAAGGCAAAAAGCGAAGCCAGTTGCCTGGACTATCTAAAGATCTCAATATAGAATCATTTATGGACAACTCAGGAATTAAGCAGTTAGTTGTCGTCACCACTTGATGGAAATGCTAAGAATGTTATTTGGGATTTTTGCAAGCGTTAGTGCTAAAGTGCAAAGATAATCCTGATGTGGCTAAAATAAAATAAAGGTACTCTTAAAACCAAAATTTATTCAGCAATATTATAAATATTTGAAGCCTAAACCAATTTTTTAAAAGATGCAATCTTGGGCTAAAGATTAGATCTTACAGATTTTCTCTCCGTTTTGACTTTTGGAATACCATTCTGCCTAATGTTAATAGAAATATTTTCTTAAAATCCTTAGAGAATATGCGTAAGTAAACCTTTCCGGGTTCCCAACACAAATGATATACTGGACGCTATTAAGAACTGCAAAGTGCAGGCATATGCTGATGAAACGCAACTTTTTTATTCTTTTCCTATCGATAAGCAACTGGAGGCAGCTTATACTGTAAATCAGGATCTGGAATTGATAAGCAGTTTATCGTTTCAACATAACTTATTCCTTAAAAAACTCAAAAAAAACTAGTGTCTTGCTGTTTGGTTCTAGAATCTGGTTGATTTCTTGAAGGATAATTTGAAAATAAATATATCTAATGATCTATTACCATTTGTTGACAAAGCCTATGGATTGATACACGTGTCTAATCTTTTATGGAAAGCATACTTGTCTCTATTTAATTATTGTGATTTCATTTATGGTCCGTGCTTGGTTTAGGATGATAATCTCGTCTTCAGAAATTACAGAACTCTTGCTGCAGATTTATATGTAAACGTCGTAAATATGATCATGTCTCTGATAGCATTAGGAGTCTTGGATAGTTGAATAAGTATGGAAAACGTAAGTTACATTTAGCAAACTTTGTTTACAGGATTCCTCATTGTGATACCTTGCCGGTCCCTTTGGCTGGTTTTCTGATATCTCGACATCTCATACATGTTTTAAATACATTAATTATATACTGACGTTGCAGTGATGGTGTGCCTTCTATTATTTTATTTTTAATTTCATTTTATACTGACTGTTTGAGTATTATTATTTTTTTCTTTTTAGGTTTATTGATGAACATATTAGATAAGGGTGTAGTCTTCGTTATCTCACTTGCACAATGTATATGTATTTGTGTTGGGATGGATTCAGGTTAAGTATGAGTAGCCTTGGCTAGACTTCGCCTGGATCCATCTACATTCTACATTTTTTCCTTTAATAAAGACTTAGTTTAGACTTAAAGTTATTATTATTATTATATCATTTCAAAATTTTAAAAAATGATAGCAACTCCGTATGAGTTATAGTATCACAGAATTAGGTTTCTTAGTTTATGTTCTTGTTAGAGGAATAGATTGAGCAAAAGTTTATCCTGTGATACCTTACCAGATCCATTTAGAATGTATATAATAATTTTTGCTATACATTTTGTTACGCTTTGTTTTTTCTCTGACTCATTAATCATTTAAGTTTTTCTTTTTTTCTTTGGCGACTCATTCTGTTGTTCAATTTATTGGCCATTATTCAATTTTTTACCTCAATTAATTCCAAAAATTAGAGTTAAGTTCTTGATCAAATTATATTATGACAATAGGGGGGTCAGCATCCAAATATGGGACAGATTAATTGCTTTTGATGTTTGTAAATCGAAAAATAACTGCAAACTTTTGTTGGTACGTCGTATACGAAGTAAGGCAGTTGCTGGTTTTCTGTTGTTTATTAAAACTGCCTGTTTTTAGAATATTTAAGAAGAAGAATCTACACCAATCTTTCTTTCAAAATGTTAATTTAGTTACTATTAAATATCATCTGGTTCAATTGGTCCAATCAAATAACGATTCAACTTCGAAACGAAATTTAGAAAGTTGAATTTTTGAATAAACCTTTGAGCCCTATATCATCCCGTGCCTACGAGTAAAGTTATTCAAAGGTTAAATAAAATTGGTTTTTCTTGTAAAACTAGATATTTTGTTAAAAAAAAGCAACAAAATAGTACATTTATTATATAGTCATTTTTAACTAAAATGAGAGGCGCACTTTTCCAAATAGGATGCACCAGATGATATACCATTCACGATTGCTTTTCTTTTTCTAGCCGCTGAAATTTATACAGCATCCCACTTAAATACGGAATCAATGATCTATTTTTCAATGGCTTCCTTGACAGCTTAACAATTCTTTCGTTGTAAAATATAGTTAGTTTAGACTGGCAGAAATTTTCGACAGCCTATCTGGCTTGTTCTTTAGAGTTGAAAGTTTTTCCGGTCAGAAAGTATTGTGAGGAACAGAAAAGGTGGTACTCTGACAAGGTCCGAGAAGGGGTTGGTAAAACAGAGCATCCAAACTCAAGATTTTCTTCTTGAGTCTTCCTTATTGTATGTGGTCGCAAATTGCCAGGTTTGACTCTAAAACTTCAATTAAATCTAGAACAAAATCACTTTTTCCATCAAAATCATTTGTTGAGGATCGCATTTTATAATATAACCACTAACCTTGAATAGCACGACTCGGAGACACTCGATTGTATGAGATTTTTTAGCTAATCGCTAGAAGGTTAAAAGTTTATGCAAAAATTTTGCTTCCCGACTTTCACTCGCGGCCCGTGAGTCACGGGTTTATCATTTCTTTCACCTTATATGACTGGATTATAAATACTTTTCAGATACAGCCCAAACTCCACAAACACCACTATAATTTCTGAGAAGCTTTTTTGTGATGGGCTCTTAAAGCATAGAGCATCTGTTTACTGCATAAAAAAATCTATTAAAGATTCTGCAACAAGATAAGCGTAAACAAAGTAGAAGTAATTAAATCTTCTTCAGATTGGTCCCAATTAATTCTTCTATAAAATGCGTGAGTGAGAAAAGCATCTGACACATCCACTTTCCTATTGGACCACCTTTTCTTAGATACTTGGAAATAAAATAGCAAAGCATGGACCCTCTGGGTTGATCAAGAAAAAATATCAGTTAGATAACTTCACTCCCACTATAAGACACTAGAAAATTCGTTAATTAAATGAAGTTATATCTCTTTAAAACGAGGACAAGAGCCCAAGAAAAGTGTATCCCATGCATCAGATTATATGAAAAGGATCTTGATTTTGTAACACAAATTCCAAATTTTGCTACAGTGAAACAACAGTGATAAAATGCAAGTTATACTTCCTTGGCGTTAAAAATCTTATAACCCGACTATGGGTAACGTATATGTAGAAGGATTTTAAAATTCATATTCTCTAAAGTCGCTACTATAAAAAGGAGAAGCGATATGTGGAAATCATGCCGGCAACAAATAAAAAGCTTTGGGTACTATATCCGAACGGAATGCACTCCGAATGTGAGCCGCAGACTCTTTTCAAAAACCTATCGCTAGAACAGGATACATTACAGTATCTCCCGGGAGAGGTTCTTATGGCTGAGGAACGTTCACACCTTAACATAGCACTAATGGACGGCATTGAACGAGTATATACCTTGGGAATGTAATATACGAAGGAGTTATATATGGTTAAATTATGCAGAGAAAATATGTGTCTTTACAGAAATGTTTTATGGAAATGTATAAAATATTTAGATGCCATAAACACGTTTGCCTATTTGGCTGTGTAGTAGTTGTAACAGTAAATAAAAGGCATTTCTGCATATAAACTCTTAATTAATCTTTGTGCGGTAATACCGAAATCTTTATGAGATTTCTTACTGTAAATTTATTTAAATGTAAAAAAATAATCTGATGACTATCTTGTCAAAACCACGTTTCCTTAAGCTTATTTTAAATTCTCATTTAGAGCTCATACACCCATTGCGCTAAATCAGAATTTAATAATGAAGGCACGGTGCGTATACATTTAAATAACAACAGTATTTTTTTTTGAACTACATCCAAGAGATTATAACGTTTGAGCGAAGATGTGGAAACGCGAAGCTATTCATTTTACTCCCAGAACGTTGCCTTGTAAACTTGCGAGTAACCGTGAGACATGCAAAATGTTCCGCCATTAATACAGCCTTGTCTGCTTCATCTACCGGAGTTGCAAAGCGTTATGGACATTGTACACGGTTAAGAATTTTCAAGGTTACATGATTGGCTGAGATTAAATCGCGTGTTTTTTTCGTATATTTCCTTTGTATGACGCAATCCTATATTAATTAGAATATTTTTGAATGGAAAGAAAACAAAGTAGTTTTTAAAATTAATTTTAGATGTTAATGAGAACATTGGAGGTCATAGTATTCGGAGTTTGAAGATATTACATTAAGGTTTTAATAGTATTTGAATCGTTTAGGAGTAGATTTTCTATAAAATATCGAATCTACTGTTGCATGAAGATTGTTTGAATTGATTGAGGACGATCGAGGCGATTTCGAAGTCAAAAAATATTTTTCAATATTCGATAGGAAAGATTCGTTGTTTTGATGCACCGTTGCATGTGTGTCACTTACCAAAACAAACAGTTATCTCAGCAAAGGCTTTCAAGAATGTTGATATTCACTATTTTGGCCCTAGCTATATTAAAGATATCACGAAAAAAAATCATAACCTTGTAAACGTATGTGCTTTGCCACCGAAGCAGTATAGGCAGAATTTGTAGGAAATGTGTCAAGGGAAACATTTTGGTAGCATTAAAAAATTGTAGTTAGACAAGGACAAATATCTAATAATCTGACCCATGGGTAACAAAAATAATTGGAAAAGTATCAGTACCTTGAAGAAATGTACACTTTAGTAGCACAAATTGAGGCATTCTGATATATCAAATGATCCTAACGATTTATCAATTCTCACGCTTTCTCATATTTATTCGATTTAAAAAGGAATATCCTTCCATGATAGCAACATATCTAGTTCATTGGAGAACGTTTCTTTTTTTGGAAGATATGGCAGTAGCAATACTAGGATCAACTTCAAAATCGAAACAAAGGAAAATCAAATCCTAACAGTGCTCTAATTCCTGTGTACCTAGTCATCATAGCTAAGAACAGCATTGCTCCAAATTATTGGATCATGGGAGAAATCGTTTGAGTATACCTATAAAGCACCTCTTTTGTTTTATACAGCATCCTGCTTAAATATGAAATCAACGCTCTATTTTTTCAATGGCTAGAGATATAGATTTGAAAATTAGAAGCTCTAAATTAGACGTTTTTTTCTCGTATTTCAAAATAGAGAAAAAAAGATTGACATGCAGTTTTTGAGCACCACCATTTGATTTTTTTTAATAGTGACATGGCTTATATGATAACATAAGTATATCATTTGAAATGTACCTAATTTTTTATTTTATTTTGACAACCTGACGACTTCTTTCATTAGAGTTCTTTGGATTTGTAAGGTTGGTAAAACAAACCATTCAAACGCAAGATTTTTTTCTTGAGTCTCCTTACTGTATGTGGTTGCAAATTGCTAAGTAATTGAATGACCTTTTTGGAGATTGATGAATGCAGAACGCTTTTCATGGAATTTCTCTTTCACTCTTTGAAATCACTGAACGTATGTATTTCCCACGTTTTGTAACCTTTTCTCAAAACTGTCAACCCAATACAAAACCTACACTTTCTTCAATCACTACAACTGATTCTCCTATAATTCCTCTTACTTAATAATATTTAAAAAAAATGCACATTATCGCATAAATATTTCTAGTAGTGTGCTTAATTACAAGAGAACTAATGGGGATACCAGATCCTAGTTTTGGACAGCCCTATAGCACTAAAATTGTCCCAACAATTTTTCAGGTAGAAGTACATGCACAATCCTTTTTCTCAGACAGTCAAGCAGCGCTACAGGCTCTACGGGCATGTACCTTTTTGTTGAAGCTAACCTGAGGCTGTTTGCTGATCCTCAAAGCTCTGGCCCAAAGAAACACTGTTATACTGATGTGACTACCAGGCCACTGGGGATGTGGCGATAACGAGACTGTCGCTGGTCTTGCAAAGAAATCTGCAGAATCTCGACTCATTTGATCAGAACCATTCTGTAGCCTTACCAAAAGCTATATAAAGGTTCAGCTTTAACAGTGAGAGACAAATAGGACTAGACAACTTAGCATCATCATGACTTTATACACTGGTCACAACCCGCTGAGATATTACCTTTAGAAGATGAACAAAGTGGACAGCAATATATACTGATTCTGTTCTGAACATAGTGACACTACGACACATTATGTGTGAACAGTTGCACTTAGAACCGACTGATATCGGATCCATAGCCGTCAAGAGGATCCTAAATGTTTTTAGATCTTTGGAGATCATTTATGTAGATCTGATTGGTCGCAGTGAAGAGAGGTAGTTAATACTTGATCAACTCAATTTTAATCTAATCAATATGTGAATGACGTCATCAGCTGCCAAACGAAACACCTTGTATATTATAGCTATTACTAGATCCTTAATTAATTTAAAATATTTTTCTATTATACCACTCAGAGTAAGTTGAACTGTTTTGGAAATATTAAACAAAAGAATTCAAATGGAATAATCTGACCGCCTAAGCGGTCACCTAAATATCATCTAAGTAGGAATTAGCGCTAGAATTTTCGAAGAAGATCAATATGTTTGGATCAATACTTGTGGTTGTTGAAAAAAACCATTAAGGGTAGATGTGGCTTTATTGGAGGATTTATAAATTTAGGCTGTATGACGTTGCTTTTGAAGCAAACTTACTTTTCGGGGGTGCCATTTATTGCTTCTTGAGAACCTTCAAAGTGAAGTTCGTGCATTTTGTGTTATTAAGCAAAATCTCCAAAAATTTTGGATTTTGGTAGTTGTTACCTCGCCATCAATTTTTGGCAAGTTTTTTTACAGACCTTGTATGTTCGAAATTGTGCAAAATTTTGCGGATTATTGATTTAGAGATATGATCTCGTTTAGGAAATATTGGACTGGAAATTTCGGTTGCTTCTATGTCTAGGTAGCAACAGCATATTATTATTTTTCAGATTTAATTTAATTTATCTGAAATATATTACCAATTTGATGTTAATTTTGCGGACATTTAATTGCGTTTAACCTTAAGCTGTTACTTGCTAAATACAAATTTCCAGCTAGAATATGCGCAATCAATTACATAATTGTATAACACACATTTCAATTTAAAAACAGCAATTCGGATTTTAATGTAATATCTTTTAGGATGATTTAGAAATGACAATGAACGCAGTAAAGGCACAATGTGTTTTTTAAACTATAGTAACAAATACAGGTAAAGTAAACGGGAGCGTTTGCTGTATTTCATTTAATGATGACAGATGAATTTAATTAATGCTACAGTTTATTACGAAAACTGCTGAAATGTGCTTGCGTCTTCAAACAAAATTAATGACTGTTCTAGTTGGGTGAACATTTAAGATACAGTTAAATTATGAATGAACTGGAATTTAGAATAAAGTGCAATTGAGCGTGGTTCTCTCTCTTTTAGCTATATTAATTGCAACTGAAATGGTTCTCTTTTTTATTCTTAATGGGAGAGTTAACTTAAAATATTTTGATTTGTTTGTATTATTTTTATAATCTATATAAACAATTTTTGTAAAATAAATTATATATTGAACCTAGGATCCTGTAGAAGAAAATAAAATAAAATGATCCCTTTTATATTCACGTTTAAACGACATGCATAGCGGAGTATTTCTTGTATCTTCGCTTCAATCGCATTGAATTGAAGAATTGTCTCCATAATCCTACCCAGCAGGCCTTGAACGCAGGGGATACGAAAAAAGGAAAACGAAATATCGCATGAAACTATAAACGTGAACGGATAGAAGCTTCGTGAAACCAGCAACTAGTTTAATCGACTTTAGAAGGCGAAAAACCGTAAAGTGAACTGAGCGCTGGAAAAATCAGGTTTGCACGTTTAAGGTTGGCGTAGTACCTAGCACTATATTTATTTTATATGTATGTTTATGACGTCTATATGTAGCTTTGATATCACGTAAGTATACTGGTTTACCTATTCGATACAGCGTAGTAGGTACTGTAAAATGTACGAAATAAAGTTGGTTATTTGATTTAGAAAAAGCTGGTTGGTATAGATGGAGAATATTGTAGATATATCTGGAGTTTACGATAATATGTTTTAGGATATAAGATTTAATTTTCTAGAAAGTTGTATAAATACAATATTTATATATAGGATATAGATTCCAAAAAAATTAATTTATACAATTTCATCAATCAATCAAGATGAGAATCATTACGCTATAATTAATTAAGCTTGCCCAATCGAGAGAAAATATATCACCCAATTATTAACTCAGGATAAACCTGGCGCAAACTACAACTCAATTAAACTTTCCCTGAAATCCAAAATCCATTCTGATTTAATAGAACTTGATCAATTCCAGGAACAATATATAAAGCAAAATCCACTTATAATTAGCGAAGTCATGATTGAAATATAACAGTATATAACTATCTTTTTTTATGTTCTAAAATGCACAATGAGAAAATGTAGGCACATTTAATATTAAAATTAAAACAAATGTGTTCTGGTTTCACGCAGTTTCCACGAAGTTAAAATTTTCTCCGACATAAACGCGTATGTAAATCGGTTCTGTAAATGTGAAGTTTAAACATTAAGGAAGATATTATTGTTTGCTCGAGTCATATATGAATATAACCTTACGGAACTGTATGTATGTACATTAGTTTAGGTCTTATCTAAAACGAGTATCAGGTTGGCAATTCTGATGGATAAATATCAGGTCGTCAACACGGAAAGAAAACTTGTGCTTTATTTGCTCTCGTTAGACAGTTCTTTCAATATGTTGTATATTCAATTCTGATATTAATAATGGTAACTTTAGCAATTACTCATTGTCAGTCAACGAATTGTTTATAAATTGTAAATTTCTACATTTAGTTTTATATTATTTTTGTATGCGTGAATTTTTATCTTAAATAAAGAAAAATCACATCTACAACATGATATACACATAATAGAAATATTATATTTGAAATATCAGTGCATTAGAAGGGCGAAGGACAAAAATATCTTTACCGCCCAAGCTAGTCCCCTTTAGTAGCTCGATACACTTTTCCCCTTTCGAACTCCGCAAAATGATCATCAACTGCAGACTCCCCCCTTCTTCATGTTTTTAAGTGTGGAAAAAGAAAATACTCCGAGGGAGGGTTGAATAGGGGGAATGGGTTGCGTGGCGAACAAATTCGATTTAAGTTTTATTCACTACCACCACGATTAAGAATGTATTAACTGATGCACTGTCATGATGTAATAACCCTTTCTTTTTCATAAAATCCAGCTGTTTTTTTTTTTTTATTTCATCATACAAACGCTGCAATAAGTTCGCATAACATTTCCCAACTCGTGCCATGACTTGCAAATGGAACTGTCTTCGGTTTCCTTGAAGCTGACTTTTCTACTTCAGTTCATTGTTCCTTCAATTTAGCTGTAAAATGATGCAGCCATATTTCATTCGTGGTTATGAACCTATGCAAAAATTTGGCTTTATGCTGCGAAACATTGCCAAATATTAGATTGAGAGATCCTCACGATGCTGTTTTTGCTCCATTGTAATCCAAGGAAGGTTGCACACCTTTCTCATCTCTACATTTTCAGTTGATATGCGATGTACAGCACTTTTTGAAGTGCTTAGCTTATCTGCCAGTTTGCGCACATTCAGTGGACGGTCATCCAACACCATGGACTGAGACCTTCCAAATTAATTTTAGATCACAGAATGGTGACGGTTAGATATACATCCAATCAGAAGTGACACTCGCTTTCACTATTTTTAAATTCGGGAGAATGTAACTTCGAAGTACACCCAAAGTATGGATAGTGTGTATATGCTATTTAGCTCATATAAATTTTATTTGGATTTCATCATTAACAGTGACGTCATGTTCCAGCACCGATGCCAAATGTGTTATTTTTACCAATACGCTACGCTTGAAGAGTCAAATTGATTGATGCCAACAAAAAAAAAGTTGGCAGCAATGCCAAATTACATAACCTAGGGGAATTAAAATTAGTAAATTATCTTTTAACAGAGATCAAACCCTTTAATAAACATTGTATATATTTGATTAAATTTATTGTGGTACGAAAATGACGTCACGAATGACGAGAGATCAAATCAATAAGCTACATATAATGTGTATGAGTGCAAAAGGTAGTGTGCCTCAGCAGCAGGGGATAGTATCATAATAAGAAAAATTTGGCTCGACTTCTCATTGGTTTTTGTAATCACATTGTAAATTAGTTCCCTGTGCTGAAGTGCTGTTCTATATCTGTATTTATCTTCTTTTCGTTTATTTTGATTCTTGTTTGGCTTTTTTATTTTACGTAGTATTTTCTTTACTAAAATAAATAAATAAACGAAAAGAAGATAAATATATAGAACAGCTACTACAAAAGCCAAACCAAGGGTGTTCACGCAAGATAAACAAACAAGTGAAATATAAAATATGACGTTTTCCACGTCTCCACTGTTATGTCGATAATATAGATTGCTAAATGCTTACAACGCTACCACTTCAGCACAAGGAACTAATTTACCGTGTCTTTACAAGAACCAATGAGAAGTCGAGACAAATTTTTCTTATTATGATTCTATCTCCTGCTCAGCAGTTTACTAGAAACTTACGATACCGAAATACATCCTTTCTACAAGAGACAGAAAGGTATGCATGGCAATGATGTACTTATTGTTAATATTACAAGGAAATGTCAAAATACCTAGTTTATATTAGAGAAAAATAGCAGGATGTAGTGCAATAATCATATCAATGAATGCTAATAAGAATTTTAAACCATAAAAGATCAAAGTGCCGGCAAATAATGTCATTTGACATTTTTGAGGGAATGTCGGATGAATATGACAAAGCTAGCCACAACAACAGGATATGCTTGTTGTGGGTACCTGGGCAGACCAGTACCAAAGGAAACAACATGGCGGATGAATGAATGCATTTCATTGGACCGGAACCCTTCTTTGGCGTTCCCAAAAGCCAGCTCAAGAAGAAAGTTCAAGAACAGGAGACACATAACACCCGGATAAACACAAGCAAAGAAATTTATTAACTCCTCACCGAACAGTAATAAAAAACTACTTGATCTCAGGACTCTTATGGGCCTTCTGGCTCTAAGATACCATCTTAAAAAGATAGGTAACGTTGATCAAGACATGTGTCGATTCTGCGAACTGGGAACTGAAACAGCCCAGTGCGAACTATTAAGCCGGCAAAGATTTCAGCCCAAACTAGTCCTGAGGCTTTTCAAGAACTATACAATACAATAATGTCATTTCTGCATTCCACGTATAGGATTTTTATAGTCGCCAGAGGGCGCTGCTAAATGTACAACGTCAAGCAAAATTACCATGACGATACAGTTAAAATAAGTAATTATTTATCTGATGTATGGATCGTAGATTTTGCAACGCTGCTAGAGACTACGTTTTTTTGCAGAAACACTTACTATTATTAGTAGCGAAGTTATAGATTTGATCTGATATACCTAAAGTAAGAGCTTATTGATACTCAATACAAGCATTAATCTGACAAAGAAAACATTAATGATCATGCATCAACCAAACCTGTAAACTTCTACCAAATAATAATTAGTACTTGTTAAAAAGATAGATGTATTCCTGATAAAAGTGACATTCCAACTGTACCGAACACCTGCTGCGAACAATATAAATTAAATCAACATTGGACTTGATAATGTTATTCAATAACACTAAATGATAATAAAAAAAATGCAAGGTAATATTATTCATGCATGCCTGGGCATAATTGCTCTCTAATGCAAATAAGTAACTTAATTGGATGTATAGATAACTAAAGATAAAAAATTGCAATTAACTATTTTCATTTAATAATTGCACTCGTAATTTATAATTTGCTCTTTAAGATTTTTATATGTTTGATTTAATAGAATTTAAATAGTGTCCCAATTTTAATATCTATCTAAGGTGTTTCCAAATACAAAACTGGTTAAGAAAATATCTGTGTTAGCCAATATTATATTCGAAATCTAATTTTCACAATTAACCCGAATACTAAAATGCCTTTCCCTAAAATGTGTTGTAGAGCTAGGTTATTAAGATAAATGCATGTAATTTGCTTCTGACTTGCATAGTTACCTACTTTACTTTACGAGAAATTTTATTTCATAATTTCTTCCGCCGTCTTGCGATTAGACAAATACACTCGTACATTTAAATGTTTAATTTAAAAAGATTTAAAATCAAATATACGCGTCGCATCGTGTCGCAGGAAGTAAAATCGAGAATGAAATATTGTAAAGACGACGTGTATTTAATTTTGAAACAGCTGCATTAAAGAATCCACTTCCAATTAACTACGACATTTAGACGTAATTCTAGGTAAATTTAATTTTATAGCTCCTGTAGCGCTTTCTTTTCTACGTTAAAATATCTTCTTCCTCGTGAATTTCGAATGCGATAAATTCCAAGGCATACAATTCCAGTGAATGTGAAATAATTCGAGAAAGTGCATAATTTCTGGATTGCTGCTGATTATATTCTTTTCCTTTATATATTTAAATTTACAATTTCTATTCTTCAACAATATGTTCAACATTTCCAGAATGAAAAAGAGGTGGTTATATGCGTTGTAGTCGGGAAGAAAAGATGAATTCTTCGATAAAATACAAAACAAAATAGGTGACGACGTGGAAAACATATTAATTATGGAGACTTCTATGGACGAGTGAGGAATCAGAATGAAGAAGCAGAAAAGTACATGGGAAAGGAAGCAGAAAAAGAAAGAAATTATTTGTTTTATTTTTGTATTGTATATATTATTTACTTTATTATAACGCGATCAAAATCCTGGACTCAAAAAATATTATTTTGATTTTTTTATTGTTGTTTATTTAAAATAGTCTCCTTCTGAGTCAATACAGTACAGGAAACGTTCAGCAAATTTTTCGAAACATTTTTTATACTCAATGGCGAGAATGGTCTTTTGGATGACTGGAATGGTATCGAAATGATTTCAATTTCAGTTTGCGAAATAGCCAAAAGTCGCACGAGAGCTAAATCAGGTGAATACGGTGGATGATTGATAACAATGATACCTTTTTTTAGTCAAGAATTTACGTACCATGATGGCTTTCTGTGATAGTGCATTGTTATGCAACGAAAACCAACTGCCACCTCTTCTTCTTCAACTTCCACGCCAAACTCTGACGTATCGTTTTTGGTTCGTATTTAAAACACCACGTTTCATTACCAGTTACAATGGCTGACATGCCATGGATTTCTTTGGAACATTTATAACATGTCTCTGTAAACCTGAACTCTCCAATCATTTTGGTCGTCTGTTTGCTCAAATCTTCGGCCAAAATTCGATAGGCTGTGCTTTTAGGTATCCCAGTTTTCTCATCGATGAATCTCGCAGATACACAGCGATTTTTTCGATGTTTTCTTCATTGCGAGTGGTTTTTGGCATCACTGTTTGGTAATCGTCAGCAAGGTCATCACGACCCTCACGGAATCGGCCAAACCAACGGAAAACCTATGGACGGGACATGCATTCATTCATCCCCCTACACATTTTTTAGTGTTTTTCGTACACTCAACACGACATCGAACGATTTTATTAATCAGTGTGCTGTCTTTTTCAGTCCACACCCTCCACATTTAACGTAACCGTTTCTTCGATAATCGTAATGTTACATTACAGCCACGTTAAATGTGGAGAGGGTGGACTGACAAAGACAGCTCACTGTCGCTTAATAAAATCGTTCGAACACTAAGTCGTGTCGAGTGTACGTTTCTGCGTCACTCAATTAATTTAAAACAGAATTTAATATTCGCTTGCTCCTTGTTCCATGTGGGTTTTTCGACCGACGTATACAAAGTTATTGGTTATATAAAAACTGACGAAATAATTACTAGTTTTGGGTATGGCACACATTTCCTTTAATATAAATTAGGAAGATAAATAATAAAAGTTTTCAGAATCAAGTGATTAAGTCCTATTTCTGAATACTAGATTGTGTCTAAAATATGTTAAATAATAATACGGAATAAAATAAATAATACTGCTAAAAACCTATAAAAAATTACTTCTAATATCAAATTTCTTAATTCATTGACAACGGCACTTTGTTTGCATTTATCAAAAAATGTCCTTGTAATATTTTAACGCTACGTATTTTCTATGTTCTATACCTATACCTTCCTCTGTTAAAATTACTACCTGTTAGAACAGAGGGAAGTAGATATTCAATTATCAAGCATATAGTAGCGAAACAGTACAATACAAAATAAACAGAAGGCGGTTATTTACATTTCTGCAACCGAAATCATTTCTAAACATCCCTAGGATTAAACAAACATTATCGTTGGTATGCGGGTGTACAAAAGTAACCCAACTTATCCATACATATACATATCTGTATATAGAAAGAGTTTGTATATACAAACTAGAATTATCTCTAGTAACAATGGGTATCATTAACAGTACTTAGAAGGTAGTAAATTGCTATATTCAAATTTAATATCGCTTTAATTTATTTATAGAAACCAATAAACAGAATAGATTGAGAATATACATACTTTCTTTGTACCAAAGTTGGAAGAATCCAAGAATACAAAGCTTTTTGTTACTACATATATTCGATGAAAAACTTTTAACAAACAATGATTCGTGTAAATTAAAATTAACGTAATGTATTCATTCAGAATTAAAAGGGAACGAAAACGTTACGGTAAGGTAGGTAAGAGAAGAGGAAACCGTCAATTACATCCATGTTTCGTATAAAAATATCATATCCTGTAAAAGTGAACTTTCAAACTTCCGACAAAAAATATCATGCGACTATTAGAACACAATCTTTAATATGTAGATCAAATATTGCTATTAAATATTATAGTGCATTCAAACAATTGATTCAAGGATGTTGGAAGAATCAAAAGGAATCGTTATTAATATAATTATTTAGCAGGGAAAGTGTTGAAAGTATAAGCTGAATATTCTAAGATGTAACCGCTTTAATATAATATAGTATATAGGTAAAATAGTGATACTACACTTGCCCACTTTTGTAGTTGTAGGGATATACAGTATGTCGCACTAAGTTGGAACCATATAGAAAACTTTTTTATTATTAATTTTAGAGCAAAAAGGTATTCTTCATAAAAAGTTTTGCATGTTGTAAAATATAAAATACAGTCATCAGATATTAATTTTCTTAGGTCGTGTACGCGGTTCGTCAAAAAATAAAAATTTTACTCAAGAGTAAACTACAGTAGAACCCCGATTATGCGTGGGCGGATTATACGTGGAGCGGTTTATGCGTGCATAAGAGCATTTACTTATCCGTGCGGTGGATTATCCGTGGTGAAACAGAAAGTTGATCATATTCGTAATTTGTACAGCGCTTCTGTGTTGTGCGCAACTTTGATTCGGTGAATTCAAGTGCTTTTGGTTTCAAGGCAAACTAAGACCGGTGTTGTGTTGTGCTAATGCATCCGGTAGACATAAATTAAAATTAACAGTAATTGGTAAATCCAAACGGCCAAGAGCTTTTATAAATACAAATATATCTTCACTTCCAGTACACTATTACAATCAACATGCTGGATGGCTGTTATTTTGAAAATCAAGAAAATACTTAAATGGCAGACATTTTACATTTAAGAAAGTTAGAAGAGATTATAAAAAAATGAGAGATAGTTCGAAAAAGCAAACAAAGATGACAATCTTTTTAGAAAAGTAGAATAAAATATCATATAATGTAAAATAGATGTATACTTACATATTTTGTTAATATGTTTAATAAAGTACTAAACTTTGGTTTTCAATTATTACTTGCTGTGCACTTTATTTTTCTAACCGTGATTTTCAATTATCTGTGCTTGGTGCATTCCCAACTACTACGGATAACCGAGGTTCTACTGTACCTTTATATTTGACAATATTAAAAATTGTTATAAGGAAAAGTTGATCACAACTAAAAACTACGTTCAAATAAACAATTACATCCATTTACATTCAAAAATTAGATGTTGTTATTTTTTACTAATCTTGTTATTTTGTCAGAGTCTGCTTAAATTTTTATTGGTAAACACTGTTAAAGCATCATCTGCTACAAAAACATCTATCTGGTTGTTTTGCTATTTGAATGGAAATTTTTACAACACTTCCATTGAATAATTGGCCTTAATCCTGAGTATTTTTTGTTGGCACATTGAAATAAGTTTTATTCTGTTATTTTGTTTTTAATCATAGCCATTTGCTCACTTAATTGCGTATTTGAAATACTAATCTCATGATATTTGTCGTCCTTCAAGTACCTACTTAGCACTTATTGTTCAATTAGGTACTTTGTTACTAAGTAAGACTATAGGAAGTACCTACATCTAGTTTGTCTAGAATAAATTTCATCTGACTTGATTTAATTAATGCTAAAATGCAAAACTTGCCAATTACACTAATATTTGTGATATTATTCAGAGAGTATGCTCCAAGGTTGAAACCAGAATAAAAAATTCTATTTAATAGATACACTGTTATACATCAATAATTGAGGTATTTATTTTGCTATTACAGTTATGTTGACAAAATTCTGCAATTGTAACTGGATATGACCATGACTATGCAAGCTAAAGACTAGCAAGTCTACTATAGAAGTCTGCATTCCTTTTTACGACTAGAATAGTGTACAGAAAATATGTAGGTAGTACTCGTATATAACTGACCAGTTCTGATGATAGCTACTTCATACAGGGCTGTATAAAATACATGCACTTTATGACTATTTGGAACAGTGGTGATTGAAAAATCTATTTCGTCAAGCAGAAATTTCTACTAATATAAGTATAAACTTGACGATAGAAGCACCAAAATATAGTTTAACAGATATTATTAATGGATACAGACATAATCGTAATACCACATCCACATATCAAGTTAAAAGAAGGTTTCAAGTAGTTTAGAGCAAAATTCCAAACAGTAACGGAATTGAAAAATAGAAGAAAAAGAGAAACATGCTTAATTAACACAATATTTTCGACAAATTAAAGGGGAAAAAATAGCATAAAGGAACTCTGTTTATGGCTACATTATTAATCATGTTAGATTTTAACTAAAAATAATATTTCTAAAGAACAGAATTCTTTCATCATTTACTCCTACGTTTTTAGAGAACAGCTTAATCACCTGAACGCCTTGACCACCCACCCTACTAAATAGAAGTCTTTAGAATGAAAAGACAAAGAAAGAAAACAGCTGGGGAGATTATTTGATTTAATATCAGTAAGTTTATACTTTGATGGAATGAAAGATGTAAGATTGATGCTTGAAATAAAATTTAAGCTTATTTGCAATATGATATTGATTTTTAGATTCTGCCTAAAATTCATCTGGAAAACTTAACACCTAAAGAAATAACCTGAAATTTGAAAACTGCCATACAACAAAAATAACTTAAAATTTTGTTCAAAAGATTATATTGCTGTATGATGATTTTACACTTTACAAAACTCGAGAAAAATGAACGATCGCCCCACAACTCAAACCAAATTAAATAAGTGCAAGCAAGTGGGTGATGTTTTCTTTAGTGAGGAATTAGTTGTCAACTTAAGATATAACATTAGTAGAAAAACGCTGAAATAATGATGGTTTGTATATCCTCATTTAAATTTTATAATCTTAACAAAATTAAATTACTACTAATTACATAAGGTAGATTGACCTAATATTAATATTAGTATTACCCAGGTTTGGTATTTATATGTAATTATCTACACATACCATCATTAAAATCACCAGAATTTCTGAAGTAATTCAAGAGTTATTTGTATAAATCCTACAAAATATATGAGATTTTAATTTGGTGATTAACGTATGGAAAGTCTATGAACTTGACGTCATAAACTTTGGCGCAAATGTCAACCTTCGAACAATATTTTATAGTTCAAAATTTTATCGAGCTATCTACATTACATAATAACAACTATAAGAACGTGAAATTCAACATTATTTTAGTTGGTCATATTCATAAACAACACACAACACATTATATAAATGAATGAAAATGAAATGTCGGTATAAAAGTAAGTAAATACAGAATTCGACAGTTCATTGTCAAGGAAATCTTACCAATAATGTTTCAATATCCTCATTTTTGAACTTCACACAACAAACTTGAATATAAAAGTTGTAATATAAGAACCAATGTCACAATAAAATCAACGTAACAAGTTAATAAAATCGCACATTATAAACTTCTACAAATTAAACAGTTCCTTCTAGCACTTCTAGAAACATTTCAACTAAACAAACTTCTCTATTTTAGTTTAAAAATTCCCAACACTGAACGCGATTATTAAAATAAAGCATTATATTCCGGTTCTTTAGCGCAGCATACAAACAAAAGCTTTCCGTTGAAGATAAAAGAGAAAAACAAAACGACACCGATTATATTCGAAAAGAACGCGTTAGTAATGTTCGTTCATTTGAACTCGTTCAAACACAATCGCGCAATGCACTAAATACATGTAATAGGTGATTTTTCCTGCTGCCGGGACTAATACACTAGGATAGTTGTGGCCGTGAATGCATGGCTGTCTCTAAGAAACTGGCTATCGGTTGGATTTCCAAAGAGTGAACAACAAGTGGGTGTACTAAGCAGGTATACATAAGAAGTAAGTATAGGTAGGATTGTGCGTGAGACGAATGGCTAAGTTAAACGAACGCACGCTCTATACTTACCTCCGATGGACCTGACAAGTAATCAAGGCATTCTTCTACCTGACTGTTAAATATCAGGACTGTACGAAAGAATATCTCTCCTGCGAGAGTCCGTACAACTTTTGCCACGAACTACAGATTCAATGCACGGGTACATCGTGCACACCTGAGTTGAAATGCATTTTTAAACTACAGGTATAGGTACTTTGTAAGAAATACGTCGTGTTTTTTATCATTTTAGTTTTGTTAATATATGAGTTTTAAAATCTTATATCACGATAATAATGGCGAACAAGAAATAGGAATAAATGAAATGTTATTTAAACCTTAAATAAAACATAATACATTTATATGTACTATATATGTACAATGGGTGCCAAAAAGAGTGAGTATCCTCTGTTATAAATTTACTTGTTACTTTTTTATAATTCCTTGCACTAGCTCTTCTTCTTTCTACATAAAGAACACAGTATATTTTAGTATTTTTGTATACTACGAAAGATTCAAGAAAATATGATCTTTGTAAATTGTAGACAAAGACATAATTTATTAATAAAAAATAAAATGTTTGAATTATTGTTATTAATCTGTCATCCCAGTTATCAATGCTTATGAATCAAACTTCTACAGTATCTAATCGTATAAGTATAATTGAGTGCAACTTGACTCTGCTCTGGTTCGTTTCCTACTGAAGATGCAAATTGCTTTTCAAAAAATTTGCATTCATAAGTTATTGGCCTTAATAACAGGGAAACATCCATTAATATTATTAATATTTTTTTGTACAAAGTCGTAGAATAATGCAGGATGCAATTTTCAAGATTCAAATTCATACACAGAGTGGCTGATTTTTTTAAAAAGTAAACTTTTAAAGACTTCTTTCAGGCGAAACAATTGTTAATATTTCCAAAAATAAGATTATTGATAGTTACAAATTATTTATTCTCTACAATAATTCGTTTAATTAAATACCAAGAAGGTTGATAACAAAATTGAAAATTGCCTGTCATGGGATTATAAACACTTTTGGAGGCTCGTAATTTTATTTTATTTTTCTTTAATAATTTTTCCAACTATTTAAAGCTATAAAATTATTGGAAATTATTGGGAAGGGTACTTTGAATTGATATTGTCGACGTCAATTAAAAACGGATTTTTCGAAGTTTCACTCCTCAGGTAGTTTCTACGCTAAATAATATAGTTATTGTATACGCTGCACGTATAGTATTTTTTTAAATTTGGAACTGAATACTGGACATAACAATATATAAATTCGATTAAAATAAAAAAACTGTACAAATCTTATAGTCTACGTAAACGAAACCGTGAAGAATATTAAAATATACAGTGTGTTCCATTAAAAAAGCGACGTTAGATATTTTTCTGCAAGATATGTTCGAGATAGAGATTTCTGCCAAAGACCTTTATGTTTAATGCGAATATGTACTTTTTGGAATTGAAAAAATATTTACTTAATTATTATAGCTTTGTTATTTACTGTTAATAACTTATGTTTCTTACACTTAGCATACTGAAAGATCCGCTACAGAAACATGACAGAATTTAGTGGAACACTAAACACTTTAACCCACTGAACACCAAACAAGTTTTAACTAAAACACGCGCAAAGCGATAATAAAACTAGTTTTATTATCGCCTTGATAATGACAGCATTGCTGTTGAAACGTGTCGGTGTTTTATTATCGCCTTGATAATGACAGCATTGCTGTTGAAACGCGTCGGTGTTTTAGTTAAAACTTGTTTGGTGTTCAGTGGGTTAAAGTGTTTAGTGTTCTGCTTCTGCACCAAGAGATACAGTGAAGAACTTCAGAATTTAGTGTTTAGATATAGTAATCGGTAACACCAAGCACTACAACGCTTAACTAATTAATTCGGGACACGTGTCTCAAAGGTTCATGGACCTTCATTACTAATATTCGGTTGATAATGAAGGTCCGCATGAACCTTCGAAATATCTATCTATATCTTACGAGCCTACAGTCGTTGACATCACAGCAACTTTGCAGTTATTTTAGCCTCCTTCTAGATTGTTCTGGTCTTTGAATTTTCCGCAAAGATCATTAAATAAGGTTTTGTTTGATTATAATTGTTAAAAAGTTAAAAAAGATTATATATAGATCCGACACACTCAGACAAATTCAATCATTGATTCAACAAAAAAACCTCTTCGCCGTATTTAAACGAAAATTGTTCTTGGATTTACCATTTTTTGTTGAATCAATGTATAAAACGCTATCTATACACAAATGGTCGATTTGTTTGAAAACGATTTTTCCCGCTGTTGATACATTATTCAAATTATCGGCTTTATCGTTAATGCATAACTAACCAATCTACAGTTATATGGTTATTAAATATCAAGCAAAACAATAAAACGAAAAATTTGCTATTTGCTACGACAATGACATATTAATTAATGAGAACTCTGTATGCAGAGGAAGCGTCTACATAGTTGATCTTACAAGGCCCAACTTTTTTTCAAAATAGTATAAAACAACTAGTATATACGGGGTGTTCCACAAAAATTTCCAAAGGCTATAATGTCTTTATTTATCATCGGATTTTAATGATTTATATATGAAACTGTAGGGTTTCGTAAAGATTACAAACAGCAATGCAAATTATCTGTTTGTCAGATATAATTCGCGAGAAACGTAGGTAATTGAACTTTTATTTTCAAATTGCACTAAATATATTTTTTGATTTTTATAAAAGAACATTTTCTAACGATTCGAATAATGTCATGAAAATATACACTTAAATTAGGAATAATGCAAGAAAAAGAAAAGTTTTTGCAAATTTTTATATGGCAAAACTAACAGTAGGTCATGAATTAGAGTACGCAATTAAACAATCACAGCGTCTTTTCAATCACAATTATGAAAAATACAGACAATAAAATAAACACTTTTGTTGTTTAGATCAGACAAAATAATCAAATGAAAAAATCCAAAACACTATCCTATGAATTCTACTCCAATTGGGCACCACTTTGACCAATGCATAATCTGCACCTACTTCCTACAAAAACAGCTGCATTTAATATGTTGTTGGGCGTTATTTGTCGAAACGCATTAACGATTCTATTTCGTAAGTCATCTACGTTTTCGAGTTGTGTTACACTAAACAATTTTTCTTATTTCATTCCATAAAAAGAAGTCTAAAGGAGAAAGGTCTGGTGATGGGGCCTATCCACCTTCGATCAAACTGTCTATTTAGAAATTGTGTATTTATTAGAGCATTATGTGGAGCAGCTCCATGTAAGTAGCATCCAAGTAAATTTGAGTAATGGGCAATTCTTCTAGATTGTCTACTATTTCTTCGAGTAATGTACGGTATTTTTTTACTTTTAGGTTACTGTCAATAAAATATAGTCCAATTAATCTAGAATCTAAAATTTCATACCAAACATTTAAAGAGAACCTTCTGGATATTATTTTCAATAAGTAGTTGTAGTTTTGTTTTTAATTCTGTGGTGAAAATTCGTGGAACTAGCATGCTAATTAATAACACAAATTATCTTCGTGCTCATCTCAGGAATTCAATATTAGCCGCATCAACCTAAGGAAGAATCTAGTTAAAGACCTTTTTTAGATTATTCATTCACAATATCCAACTTACTGAAAATGGATAAAAAAGTGACCACAAGCTCTGCTAAAACACAGCTGTTTGGCTTTACAGTAGCTCGAAATTAACGTCAAGTTTGCTAAAAAGAAAAATAATTTTTAAAATGAAGCACATTAGATCATGACAGCCATTTTAAGCAAGCAAAATTGCCATCTTATAGGCTCAGACAACCCACAAGTAGTCATCGAGAAGTCAATACATCAGTGAGGCGTGAGTGCTTGATGCCCGATTGATTTTGCTCAGAGATTGTGGAAAAGGAATTTGACGGCTTTTTCTGTCCAACAAGTCGACTAGGATTTTTTTTGGTGCCATTAAAGATCAATATTATGCAAAACAAACCAGGAACGATTTAGGTACTATTGAGAATAGAAAGATTGATACAAGATTTTATAATTTTCATTTTATGTATGTTCAAAGTAATTGCCATTTACAATAATGCACTTAACCATTCTCTTCCTTCCATAGTTTAAAAGCGTTCAACCAGCTGTCTTTATGGATATTGCCAAAAAACATTTAACGGCAATGTCAATCTCTTCTTCTAACATTTTCCCTGTCAAATGTTTTTTGAGCTCCAAAAATAGTCAGAAGTCACACATCGTCAAATCCGGTGAGTAAGGAGGATGTTCTATAATTTTGATTTTGTTTTTCGCCAAATACTGAACAGTTGTCTTTGCTGTATGGGACGACATGTTATCATGATGTAACATAATTCCCTTTCTTGGCACTTTACTGAACACAGTAGGCAAACAATTTTCAACATACCATTTAGCGGTAACTATCTTCTGATCTTCTAATTTAATTCCGCCACCAAACCCGTACTTCTGAAAAATATTGCGTACATAACTTTTTTCATTGCTCGTTGTTTTTTCACCATCGATCGTAAGTTTGTTGGCAAATTCTAACATGTTCTGCTTCCTGTAAATCTGTCAGATGGTGGGGTACGAACCGAGTTACAATTTTTTTGAAATGTAAATGCTCGTGCAATATTGATCTCACTTGCGAGGATCCAATCTTCAGATTGGAGTCTATCATTGCATAGGTAATGTCCTCTTCCACCATCTACTTCAGCGCAGCAATGTTTTCGGGGTTAACAGCAGTTAAAGGAGGACCAGGTCCTTTTCTGTGTACCAACCAACCTCGTTCAAATTCCTTTATACGATTTATAAACAGTAGGCAATGATGGTGCGAGATCCTCAAATGTCGATTTTAAACTTGCCTCATATTCATACATCAATTGTACAAAGTAAACTGGAATTGGCAGATAAAATAATGCAGTATTTAATAAACAACAATTTGTTTTGCACGGGTAACTAAATTTATTAAATTCAAATAATTGTGACGGTCCTCCTACACGTGTCAAACAGATGTCATAATAGAATTTGAAGTTGTAGTTATTAAGGACAGTATGCTTCTCATTTTATCTACGCATTCACACGTTAGATTTTATTTCTTTTGATGAATAGGTATCGTTATATAACAACCTGTATTTTTTTACTTCTCCGCTACATTAAATATCAAAACACTGTTTTATGGTTGAATGCATTTACTAATAAAGTGTTTATATAAAGCTGCATTTAAATAATTTTTAATTTTAATTATGTGCAATTACACATGTAGGTATAACATCAAATAAACGTGCCCTTCGTGCAGGAAATTACATTCAAACTTTAATGAACGTTGAAACAATTTTCGCGTCATAATTGCACGTAATAACCTGTGCTACTCTTGGCTACTCTTGCATAAATTTGTCGATTTAGTCCAAAACTTATCCAACGATATTTTCGACAGTAATGAATGAGGCCGTCAAGAGGATCCTAAATGTTTTTAGATCTTTGGAGATCATTTATGTAGATCTGATTGGTCGCAGTGAGAGAGGTAGTTAATACTTGATCAACTCAATTTTAATCTAATCAATATGTGAATGACGTCATCAGCTGCCAAACGAAACACCTTGTAATATTATAGCTATTACTAAATCCCTTAATTAATTTAAAATATTTTTCTATTATACCACTCAGAGTAAGTTGAACTGTTTTGGAAATATTAAACAAAAGAATTCAAATGGAATAATCTGACCGTCTAAGCGGTCACCTAAAGTAAATCTAAGTAGGAATTAGCGCTAAAATTTTCGAAGAAGATCAATATGTTTGGATCAATACTTGTGGTTGTTGAAAAACCATTAAGGGTAGATGTGGCTTTATTGGAGGATTTATAAATTTAGGCTGTATGACGTTGCTTTTGAAGCAAACTTACTTTCGGGGGTGCCATTTATTGCTTCTTGAGAACCTTCAAAGTGAAGTTCGTGCATTTTGTGTTGGCTAAGCAAAATCTCCAAAAATTTTGGATTTGGTAGCTGTTACCCTCGCCATCAATTTTTGGCAAGTTTTTTTACAGACCTTGTATGTTCGAAATTGTGCAAAATTTTGCGGATTATTGATTTAGAGATATGATCTCGTTTAGGAAATATTGGACTGAAAATTTCGGTTGCTTTCTATGTCAGGTAGCAACATCATAGTTATTTTTCAGATTTAATTTAATTTATCTGAAATATATTACCAATTTGATGTTAATTTTATGGACATTTAATTGCGTTTAACCTTAAGCTGTTACTTGCTAAATACAAATTTCCAGCTAGAATATGCGCAATCAATTACATAATTGTATAACACACATTTCAATTTAAAAACAGCAATTCGGATTTTAATGTAATATCTTTTAGGATGATTTAGAAATGACAATGAACGCAGTAAAGGCACAATGTGTTTTTTAAACTATAGTAACAAATACAGGTAAAGTAAACGGAGCGTTTGCTGTATTTCATTTTAATGATGACAGATGAATTTAATTAATGCTACAGTTTATTACGAAAACTGCTGAAATGTGCTTGCGTCTTCAAACAAAATTAATGACTGTTCTAGTTGGTGAACATTTAAGATACAGTTAAATTATGAATGAACTGGAATTTAGAATAAAGTGCAATTGAGCGTGGTTCTCTCTCTCTTAGCTATATTAATTGCAACTGAAATGGTTCTCTTTTTATTCTTAATGGAGAGTTAACTTAAAATATTTTGATTTGTTTGTATTATTTTTATAATCTATATAAACAATTTTTGTAAAATAAATTATATATTGAACCTAGGATCCTGTAGAAGAAAATAAAATAAAATGATCCCTTTTATATTCACGTTTAAACGACATGCATAGCGCGGAGTATTTCTTGTATCTTCGCTTCAATCGCATTGAATTGAAGAATTGTCTCCATAATCCTACCCAGCAGGCCTTGAACGCAGGGGATACGAAAAAAGGAAAACGAAATATCGCATGAAACTATAAACGTGAACGGATAGAAGCTTCGTGAAACCAGCAACTAGTTTAATCGACTTTAGAAGGCGAAAAACCGTAAAGTGAACTGAGCGCTGAAAAATCAGGTTTAAACGTTTAAGGTTGGCGTAGTACCTAGCACTATATTTATTTTATATGTATGTTTATGACGTCTATATGTAGCTTTGATATCACGTAAGTATACTGGTTTACCTATTCGATGCAGCGTAGTAGGTACTGTAAAATGTACGAAATAAAGTTGGTTATTTGATTTAGAAAAAGCTGGTTGGTGTAGATGGAGAATATTGTAGATATATCTGGAGTTTACGATAATATGTTTTAGGATATAAGATTTAATTTTTTCTAGAAAGTTGTATAAATACAATATTTATATATAGGATATAGATTCCTAAAAAAATTAATTTATACAATTTCATCAATCAATCAAGATGAGAATCATTACGCTATAATTAATTAAGCTTGCCCAATCGAGAGAAAATATATCACCTAATTATTAACTCAGGATAAACCTGGCGCAAACTACAACTCAATTAAACTTTTCCTGAAATCCAAAATCCATTCTGATTTAATAGAACTTGATCAATTTCAGGAACAATATATAAAGCAAAAAATCCACTAATAATTAGCGAAGTCATGATTGAAGTTCCCAAATATAACAGTATATAACTATCTTTTTTTATGTTCTAAAATGCACAATGAGAAAATGTAGGCACATTTAATATTAAAATTAAAAACAAATGTGTTCTGGTTTCACGCAGTTTCCACGAAGTTAAAATTTTCTCCGACATAAACGCATATGTTAATCGGTTCTGTAAATGTGAAGTTTAAACATAAGGAAGATATTATTGTTTGCTCGAGTCATATATGAATATAACCTTACGGAACTGTATGTATGTACATTAGTTTAGGTCTTATCTAAAACGAGTATCAGGTTGGCAATTCTGATGGATAAATATCAGGTCGTCAACACGGAAAGAAAAACTTGTGCTTTATTTGCTCTCGTTAGACAGTTCTTTCAATATGTTGTATATTCAATTCTGATATTAGCAATTACTCATTTTCAGTCAACGAATTTTTATAAATTGTAAATCTACATTTAGTTTTATATTATTTTTGTATGTGTGAATTTTTATCTTAAATAAAGAAAATCACATTCACAACATGATATACACATAATAGAAGTTATTATATTTGAATATCAGTGCATTAGAAGGGCCAGGGACAAAAATATCTTTACCTCCCCAAGCTAGTCCCCTTTTAGTAGCTCGATACACTTTTCCCTTTCGAACTCCGCAAAATGATCATCAACTGCAGACTCCTTCTTCATGTTTTTTAAGTGTGGAAAAAGAAAATACCTGAGGGAGGGTTGAATAGGGGGAATGGGTTGCGTGGCGAACAAATTGATTTAAGTTTTATTCACTACCACCACGATTAAGAATGTATTAACTGATGCACTGTCATGATGTAATAACCCTTTCCTTTTTCATAAAATCCAGCTGTTTTTTTTTCCTTTATTTCATCATACAAACGTTGCAATAAGTTCGCATAACATTTTCCAACTCGTGCCATGACTTGCAAATGGAAGTGTCTTCGGTTTCCTTGAGCTGAGTTTTCTACTTCAGTTCATTGTTCCTTCAATTTAGCTGTAAAATGATGCAGCCATATTTCATTCGTGGTTATGAACTCATGCAAAAATTTGGCTTTATGCTGCGAAACATTGCCAAATATTAGATTGAGAGATCCTCACGATGCTGTTTTGCTCCATTGTAACCAAGGAAGGTTGCACACCTTTTCATCTCTACATTTTCAGTTGATATGCGATGTACAGCACTTTTGAAGTGCCTAGCTTATCTGCTAGTTTGCGCACATTCAGTGGACGGTCATCCAACACCATGGACTGAGACCTTCCAAATTAATTTTAGATCACAGAATGGTGACGGTTAGATATTCAACGACACTCGCTTTCTCACTATTTTTAAATTCTGGGAGAATGTAACGAAGTAACGGTATATGCTATTTAGCTCATATAAATTTTATTTGGATTTCAAAAAACGTCATATTCCAGCACCGATTGATTTTTACCAATACGCACGCTTGAAGAGTTTGTTTATCAAAAAAAAAGGCAGCAATGCCAAATTACATAACCTAGGGTAAATTATCTTTTAACAGAGATCAAACCCTTTTTTGTATATATTTGATTAAAACTGTACGAAAAATCTACGAATATCAAATCATTAAGCTACATATAATTTATCTAAAGAAAATAGTATCATAATAAGAAAAATCATTGGTTTTTGTAATCACATTGTAAATTAAACGAAAAGAAGATATTTTCTTTAGATAAACAGATATGTAGAACAGCTACTACAAAAGCTAAACCAAGGGTGTCACGCAAGATAAACAAACAAGTGAAATAAAATATGACGTTTTCCATGTCTCCACTGTTATGTCGATAATATAGATTGCTAAATGCTTACAACGCTACCACTTCAGCACAAGGAACTAATTTACCGTGTCTTTACAAGAACCAATGAGAAGTCGAGACAAATTTTTCTTATTATGATTCTATCCCCTGCTCAGCAATTTACTAGAAACCGCGATACCAAAATACATCCTTTCTACAAGAGACAGAAAGGTATGGCAATGACTACTTATTGCTAATATTGCAAAGACATGTCAAAATACCTAGTTTATATTAGAGAAAAATAGCAGGATGTAGTGCAATAATCATATCAATGAATGCTAATAAGAATTTTAAACCATAAAAGATCAAAGTGCCGGCAAATAATGTCATTTGACATTTTTGACATTTCCGAATGTCGGATGAATATGACAAAGCTAGCCACAACAACAGGATATGCTTGTTGTGGGTACCTGGGCAGACCAGTACCAAAGGAAACAACATGGCGGATGAATGAATGCATTTCATTGGACCGGAACCCTTCTTTGGCGTTCCCAAAAGCCAGCTCAAGAAGAAAGTTCAAGAACAGGAAACACATAACACCCGGATAAACACAAGCAAAGAAATTTATTAACTCCTCACCGAACAGTAATAAAAAACTACTTGATCTCAGGACTCTTATGGGCCTTCTGGCTCTAAGATACCATCTTAAAAAAGATAGGTAACGTTGATCAAGACATGTGTCGATTCTGCGAACTGGGAACTGAAACAGCCCACTGCGACTATTAAGCCGGCAAAGATTTCAGCATATAGGACAGGCGACCTTAACACCTGAACAAATCAAAGCCTTGGCGCCCAAACTAGTCCTGAGGCTTTTCAAGAACTATACAATACAATAATGTCATTTCTGCATTCCACGTATAGGATTTTATAGTCGCCAGAGGGCGCTGCTAAATGTACAACGTCAAGCAAAATTACCATGACGATACAGTTAAAATAAGTAATTATTTATCTGATGTATGGATCGTAGATTTTGCAACGCTGCTAGAGACTACGTTTTTTTGCAGAAACACTTACTATTATTAGTAGCGAAGTTATAGATTTGATCTGATATACCTAAAGTAAGAGCTTATTGATACTCAATACAAGCATTAATCTGACAAAGAAAACATTAATGATCATGCATCAACCAAACCTGTAAACTTCTACCAAATAATAATTAGTACTTGTTAAAAAGATAGATGTATTCCTGATAAAAGTGACATTCCAACTGTACCGAACACCTGCTATGAACAATATAAATTAAATCAACATTGGACTTGATAATGTTATTCAATAACACTAAATGATAATAAAAAAAATGCAAGGTAATATTATTCATGCATGCCTGGGCATAATTGCTCTGTAATGCAAATAAGTAACTTAATTGGATGTATAGATAACTAAAGATAAAAAATTGCAATTAACTATTTTCATTTAATAATTGCACTCGTAATTTATAATTTGCTTTTTAAGATTTTTATATGTTTGATTTAATAGAATTTAAATAGTGTCCCAATTTTAATATCTATCTAAGGTGTTTCCAAATACAAAACTGGTTAAGAAAATATCTGTGTTAGCCAATATTATATTCGAAATCTAATTTTCACAATTAACCCGAATACTAAAATGCCTTTCCCTAAAATGTGTTGTAGAGCTAGGTTATTAAGATAAATGCATGTAATTTGCTTCTGACTTGCATAGTTACCTACTTTACTTTACGAGAAATTTTATTTCATAATTTCTTCCGCCGTCTTTGCGATTAGACAAATACACTCGTACATTTAAATGTTTAATTTAAAAAGATTTAAAATCAAATATACGCGTCGCATCGTGTCGCAGGAAGTAAAATCGAGAATGAAATATTGTAAAGACGACGTGTATTTAATTTTGAAACAGCTGCATTAAAGAATCCACTTCCAATTAACTACGACATTTAGACGTAATTCTAGGTAAATTTAATTTTATAGCTCCTGTAGCGCTTTCTTTTCTACGTTAAAATATCTTCTTCCTCGTGAATTTCGAATGCGATAAATTCCAAGGCATACAATTCCAGTGAATGTGAAATAATTCGAGAAAAGTGCATAATTTCTGGATTGCTGCTGATTATATTCTTTTCCTTTATATATTTAAATTTACAATTTCTATTCTTCAACAATATGTTCAACATTTCCAGAATGAAAAGAGGTGGTTATATGCGTTGTAGTCGGGAAGAAAAGATGAATTCTTCGATAAAATACAAAACAAAATAGGTGACGACGTGGAAAACATATTAATTATGGAGACTTCTATGGACGAGTGAGGAATCAGAATGAAGAAGCAGAAAAGTACATGGGAAAGGAAGCAGAAAAAAAAGAAATTATTTGTTTTATTTTTGTATTGTATATATTATTTACTTTATTATAACGCGATCAAAATCCTGGACTCAAAAAATATTATTTTGATTTTTTTATTGTTGTTTATTTAAAATAGTCTCCTTCTGAGTCAATACAGTACAGGAAACGAGAATGGTCTTTTGGATGACTGGAATGGTATCGAAATGATTTCAATTTCAGTTTGCGAAATAGCCAAAAGTCGCACGAGAGCTAAATCAGGTGAATACGGTGGATGATTGATAACAATGATACCTTTTTTAGTCAAGAATTTACGTACCATGATGGCTTTCTGTGATAGTGCATTGTTATGCAACGAAAAACCAACTGCCACCTCTTCTTCTTCAACTTCCACGCCAAACTCTGACGTATCGTTTTTGGTTCGTATTTAAAACACCACGTTTCATTACCAGTTACAATGGCTGACATGTTGCTGGATTTCTTTGGAACATTTATAACATGTCTCTGTAAAACCTGAACTCTCCAATCATTTTGGTCGTCTGTTTGCTCAAATCTTCGGCCAAAAATTGATAGGCTGTGCTTTTAGGTATCCCAGTTTTCTCATCGATGAATCTCGCAGATACACAGCGATTTTTTCGATGTTTTCTTCATTGCGAGTGGTTTTTGGCATCACTGTTTGGTAATCGTCAGCAAGGTCATCACGACCCTCACGGAATCGGCCAAACCAACGGAAAACCTATGGACGGGACATGCATTCATTCATCCCCCTACACATTTTTTAGTGTTTCGTACACTCAACACGACTTAGTCTTCGAACGATTTTATTAAGCGACAGTGTGCTGTCTTTTTCAGTCCACACCTCCACATTTAACGTAACCGTTTCTTCGATAATCGTAATGTTACATTACAGCCACGTTAAATGTGGAGAGGGTGGACTGACAAAGACAGCTCACTGTCGCTTAATAAAATCGTTCGAAGACTAAGTCGTGTCGAGTGTACGTTTCTGCGTCACTCAATTAATTTAAAACAGAATTTAATATTCGCTTGCTCCTTGTTCCATGTGGGTTTTTCGACCGACGTATACAAAGTTATTGGTTATATAAAAACTGACGAAATAATTACTAGTTTTGGGTATGGCACACATTTCCTTTAATATAAATTAGGAAGATAAATAATAAAAGTTTTCAGAATCAAGTGATTACGAAGGAAGCAGTCCTATTTCTGAATACTAGATTGTGTCTAAAATATGTTAAATAATAATACGGAATAAAATAAATAATATTTGGTTTGTGTTTCTGAGGATAAAACATTCCCTTTGTTTGCTAAAAACCTATAAAAAATTACTTCTAATATCAAATTTCTTAAGAGTTAAGTTCGCGTTTATATCTTGTAATATTTCTTGTGTTATGACAACGGCACTGCATTTTAAAATGTCCGTATTTTAACGCTACTGTTCTATACCTATACCTTCCTCTGTTAAAATTACTACCTGTTAGAACAGAGGGAAGTAGATATTCAATTATCAAGCATATAGTAGCGAAACAGTACAATACAAAATAAACAGAAGGCGGTTATTTACATTTCTGCAACCGAAATCATTTCTAAACATCCCTAGGATTAAACAAACATTATCGTTGGTATGCGGGTGTACAAAAGTAACCCAACTTATCCATACATATACATATCTGTATATAGAAAGAGTTTGTATATACAAACTAGAATTATCTCTAGTAACAATGGGTATCATTAACAGTACTTAGAAGGTAGTAAATTGCTATATTCAAATTTAATATCGCTTTAATTTATTTATAGAAACCAATAAACAGAATAGATTGAGAATATTACATACTTTCTTTGTACCAAAGTTGGAAGAATCCAAGAATACAAAGCTTTTTGTTACTACATATATTCGATGAAAACTTTTAACAAACAATGATTCGTGTAAATTAAAATTAACGTAATGTATTCATTCAGAATTAAAAGGAACGAAAACGTTACGGTAAGGTAGGTAAGAGAAGAGGAAACCGTCAATTACATCCATGTTTCGTATAAAAATATCATATCCTGTAAAGTGAACTTTCAAACTTCCGACAAAAAATATCATGCGACTATTAGAACACAATCTTTAATATGTAGATCAAATATTGCTATTAAATATTATAGTGCATTCAAACAATTGATTCAAGGATGTTGGAAGAATCAAAAGGAATCGTTATTAATATAATTATTTAGCAGGGAAAGTGTTGAAAGTATAAGCTGAATATTCTAAGATGTAACCGCTTTAATATAATATAGTATATAGGTAAAATAGTGATACTACACTTGCCCACTTTTGTAGTTGTAGGGATATACAGTATGTCGCACTAAGTTGGAACCATATAGAAAACTTTTTTATTATTAATTTTAGAGCAAAAAGGTATTCTTCATAAAAAGTTTTGCATGTTGTAAAATATAAAATACAGTCATCAGATATTAATTTTCTTAGGTCGTGTACGCGGTTCGTCAAAAAATAAAAATTTTACTCAAGAGTAAACTACAGTAGAACCCCGATTATGCGTGGGCGGATTATACGTGGAGCGGTTTATGCGTGCATAAGAGCATTTACTTATCCGTGCGGTGGATTATCCGTGGTGAAACAGAAAGTTGATCATATTCGTAATTTGTACAGCGCTTCTGTGTTGTGCGCAACTTTGATTCGGTGAATTCAAGTGCTTTTGGTTTCAAGGCAAACTAAGACCGGTGTTGTGTTGTGCTAATGCATCCGGTAGACATAAATTAAAATTAACAGTAATTGGTAAATCCAAACGGCCAAGAGCTTTTATAAATACAAATATATCTTCACTTCCAGTACACTATTACAATCAACATGCTGGATGGCTGTTATTTTGAAAATCAAGAAAATACTTAAATGGCAGACATTTTACATTTAAGAAAGTTAGAAGAGATTATAAAAAAATGAGAGATAGTTCGAAAAAGCAAACAAAGATGACAATCTTTTTTAGAAAAGTAGAATAAAATATCATATAATGTAAAATAGATGTATACTTACATATTTTGTTAATATGTTTAATAAAGTACTAAACTTTGGTTTTCAATTATTACTTGCTGTGCACTTTATTTTTCTAACCGTGATTTTCAATTATCTGTGCTTGGTGCATTCCCAACTACTACGGATAACCGAGGTTCTACTGTACCTTTATATTTGACAATATTAAAAATTGTTATAAGGAAAAGTTGATCACAACTAAAAACTACGTTCAAATAAACAATTACATCCATTTACATTCAAAAAATTAGATGTTGTTATTTTTTACTAATCTTGTTATTTTGTCAGAGTCTGCTTAAATTTTTATTGGTAAACACTGTTAAAGCATCATCTGCTACAAAAACATCTATCTGGTTGTTTTGCTATTTGAATGGAAATTTTTACAACACTTCCATTGAATAATTGGCCTTAATCCTGAGTATTTTTTGTTGGCACATTGAAATAAGTTTTATTCTGTTATTTTGTTTTTAATCATAGCCATTTGCTCACTTAATTGCGTATTTGAAATACTAATCTCATGATATTTGTCGTCCTTCAAGTACCTACTTAGCACTTATTGTTCAATTAGGTACTTTGTTACTAAGTAAGACTATAGGAAGTACCTACATCTAGTTTGTCTAGAATAAATTTCATCTGACTTGATTTAATTAATGCTAAAATGCAAAACTTGCCAATTACACTAATATTTGTGATATTATTCAGAGAGTATGCTCCAAGGTTGAAACCAGAATAAAAATTCTATTTAATAGATACACTGTTATACATCAATAATTGAGGTATTTATTTTGCTATTACAGTTATGTTGACAAAATTCTGCAATTGTAACTGGATATGACCATGACTATGCAAGCTAAAGACTAGCAAGTCTACTATAGAAGTCTGCATTCCTTTTTACGACTAGAATAGTGTACAGAAAATATGTAGGTAGTACTCGTATATAACTGACCAGTTCTGATGATAGCTACTTCATACAGGGCTGTATAAAATACATGCACTTTATGACTATTTGGAACAGTGGTGATTGAAAAATCTATTTCGTCAAGCAGAAATTTCTACTAATATAAGTATAAACTTGACGATAGAAGCACCAAAATATAGTTTAACAGATATTATTAATGGATACAGACATAATCGTAATACCACATCCACATATCAAGTTAAAAGAAGGTTTCAAGTAGTTTAGAGCAAAATTCCAAACAGTAACGGAATTGAAGAATAGAAGAAAAAGAGAAACATGCTTAATTAACACAATATTTTCGACAAATTAAAGGGGAAAAATAGCATAAAGGAACTCTGTTTATGGCTACATTATTAATCATGTTACATTTTAACTAAAAAATAATATTTCTAAAGAACAGAATTCTCTCATCATTTACTCCTACGTTTTTAGAGAACAGCTTAATCACCTGAACGCCTTGACCACCCACCCTACTAAATAGAAGTCTTTAGAATGAAAAGACAAAGAAAGAAAACAGCTGGGGAGATTATTTGATTTAATATCAGTAAGTTTATACTTTGATGGAATGAAAGATGTAAGATTGATGCTTGAAATAAAATTTAAGCTTATTTGCAATATGATATTGATTTTTAGATTCTGCCTAAAATTCATCTGGAAAACTTAACACCTAAAGAAATAACCTGAAATTTGAAAACTGCCATACAACAAAAATAACTTAAAATTTTGTTCAAAAGATTATATTGCTGTATGATGATTTTACACTTTACAAAACTCGAGAAAAATGAACGATCGCCCCACAACTCAAACCAAATTAAATAAGTGCAAGCAAGTGGGTGATGTTTTCTTTAGTGAGGAATTAGTTGTCAACTTAAGATATAACATTAGTAGAAAAACGCTGAAATAATGATGGTTTGTATATCCTCATTTAAATTTTATAATCTTAACAAAATTAAATTACTACTAATTACATAAGGTAGATTGACCTAATATTAATATTAGTATTACCCAGGTTTGGTATTTATATGTAATTATCTACACATACCATCATTAAAATCACCAGAATTTCTGAAGTAATTCAAGAGTTATTTGTATAAATCCTACAAAATATATGAGATTTTAATTTGGTGATTAACGTATGGAAAGTCTATGAACTTGACGTCATAAACTTTTGGCGCAAATGTCAACCTTCGAACAATATTTTATAGTTCAAAATTTTATCGAGCTATCTACATTACATAATAACAACTATAAGAACGTGAAATTCAACATTATTTTAGTTGGTCATATTCATAAACAACACACAACACATTATATAAATGAATGAAAATGAAATGTCGGTATAAAAGTAAGTAAATACAGAATTCGACAGTTCATTGTCAAGGAAATCTTACCAATAATGTTTCAATATCCTCATTTTTGAACTTCACACAACAAACTTGAATATAAAAGTTGTAATATAAGAACCAATGTCACAATAAAATCAACGTAACAAGTTAATAAAATCGCACATTATAAACTTCTACAAATTAAACAGTTCCTTCTAGCACTTCTAGAAACATTTCAACTAAACAAACTTCTCTATTTTAGTTTAAAAATTCCCAACACTGAACGCGATTATTAAAATAAAGCATTATATTCCGGTTCTTTAGCGCAGCATACAAACAAAAGCTTTCCGTTGAAGATAAAAGAGAAAAACAAAACGACACCGATTATATTCGAAAAGAACGCGTTAGTAATGTTCGTTCATTTGAACTCGTTCAAACACAATCGCGCAATGCACTAAATACATGTAATAGGTGATTTTTCCTGCTGCCGGGACTAATACACTAGGATAGTTGTGGCCGTGAATGCATGGCTGTCTCTAAGAAACTGGCTATCGGTTGGATTTCCAAAGAGTGAACAACAAGTGGGTGTACTAAGCAGGTATACATAAGAAGTAAGTATAGGTAGGATTGTGCGTGAGACGAATGGCTAAGTTAAACGAACGCACGCTCTATACTTACCTCCGATGGACCTGACAAGTAATCAAGGCATTCTTCTACCTGACTGTTAAATATCAGGACTGTACGAAAGAATATTTCTCCTGCGAGAGTCCGTACAACTTTTGCCACGAACTACAGATTCAATGCACGGGTACATCGTGCACACCTGAGTTGAAATGCATTTTTAAACTACAGGTATAGGTACTTTGTAAGAAATACGTCGTGTTTTTTATCATTTTAGTTTTGTTAATATATGAGTTTTAAAATCTTATATCACGATAATAATGGCGAACAAGAAATAGGAATAAATGAAATGTTATTTAAACCTTAAATAAAACATAATACATTTATATGTACTATATACAATGGGTGTCAAAAAGAGTGAGTATCCTCTGTTATAAATTTACTTGTTACTTTTTTATAATTCCTTGCACTAGCTCTTCATCTTCATTCTACATAAAGAACACAGTATATTTTTGTATTTTTGTATACTACGAAAGATTCAAGAAAATATGATCTTTGTAAATTGTAGACAAAAACATAATTTATTAATAAAAATAAAAATGTTTGAATTATTGTTATTAATCTGTCATCCCAGTTATCAATGCTTATGAATCAAACTTCTACAGTATCTAATCGTATAAGTATAATTGAGTGCAACTTGACTCTGCTCTGGTTCGTTTCCTACTGAAGATGCAAATTGCTTTTCAAAAATTTGCATTCATAAGTTATTGGCCTTAATAACAGGGAAACATCCATTAATATTATTAATATTTTTTTGTACAAAGTCGTAGAATAATGCAGGATGCAATTTTCAAGATTCAAATTCATACACAGAGTGGCTGATTTTTTTAAAAGTAAACTTTTAAAGACTTTTTCAGGCGAAACAATTGTTAATATTTCCAAAAATAAGATTATTGATAGTTACAAATTATTTATTCTCTACAATAATTCGTTTAATTAAATACCAAGAAGGTTGATAACAAAATTGAAAATTGCCTGTCATTGGATTATAAACACTTTTGGAGGCTCGTAATTTTATTTTATTTTTCTTTAATAATTTTTCCAACTATTTAAAGCTATAAAATTATTGGAAATTATTGGGAAGGGTACTTTGAATTGATATTGTCGACGTCAATTAAAAACGGATTTTTCGAAGTTTCACTCCTCAGGTAGTTTCTACGCTAAATAATATAGTTATTGTATACGCTGCACGTATAGTATTTTTTTAAATTTGGAACTGAATACTGGACATAACAATATATAAATTCGATTAAAATAAAAAAAACTGTACAAATCTTATAGTCTACGTAAACGAAACCGTGAAGAATATTAAAATATACAGTGTGTTCCATTAAAAAAGCGACGTTAGATATTTTTCTGCAAGATATGTTCGAGATAGAGATTTCTGCCAAAGACCTTTATGTTTAATGCGAATATGTACTTTTTGGAATTGAAAAATATTTACTTAATTATTATAGCTTTGTTATTTACTGTTAATAACTTATGTTTCTTACACTTAGCATACTGAAAGATACAGAAACATGACAAAGTGGAACATAAACACTTTAACCCACTGAACACCAAACAAGTTTTAACTAAAACTCCGATTAAAACTAGTTTTATTATCTTGATAATGACAGCATTGCTGTTGAAAGTCGGTGTTTTATTATCGCCTTGATAATGATCCATTGCTGTTGAAACGCGTCGGTGTTTTAGAAACTTGTTTGGTGTTCAGTGGGTTAAAGAATTTAGTCTGGTTTGCACCAAGAGATCCAGTGAAGAACTTCAGAATTTAGTGTTTAGATATAGTAATCGGTAACACCAAGCACTACAACGCTTAACTAATTAATTCGGGACACGTGTCTCAAAGGTTCATGGACCTTCATTACTAATATTCGGTTGATAATGAAGGTCCGCATGAACCTTCGAAATATCTATCTATATCTTACGAGCCTACAGTCGTTGACATCACAGCAACTTTGCAGTTATTTTAGCCTCCTTCTAGATTGTTCTGGTCTTTGAATTTTCCGCAAAGATCATTAAATAAGGTTTTGTTTGATTATAATTGTTAAAAAGTTAAAAAAGATTATATATAGATCCGACACACTCAGACAAATTCAATCATTGATTCAACAAAAAAACCTCTTCGCCGTATTTAAACGAAAATTGTTCTTGGATTTACCATTTTTTTGTTGAATCAATGTATAAAACGCTATCTATACACAAATGGTCGATTTGTTTGAAAACGATTTTTCCCGCTGTTGATACATTATTCAAATTATCGGCTTTATCGTTAATGCATAACTAACCAATCTACAGTTATATAGTTATTAAATATCAAGCAAAACAATAAAACGAAAAAATTTGCTATTTGCTACGACAATGACATATTAATTAATGAGAACTCTGTATGCAGAGGAAGCGTCTACATAGTTGATCTTACAAGGCCCAACTTTTTTCAAAATAGTATAAAACAACTAGTATATACGGGGTGTTCCACAAAAATTTCCAAAGGCTATAATGTCTTTATTTATCATCGGATTTTAATGATTTATATATGAAACTGTAGGGTTTCGTAAAGATTACAAACAGCAATGCAAATTATCTGTTTGTCAGATATAATTCGCGAGAAACGTAGGTAATTGAACTTTTATTTTCAAATTGCACTAAATATATTTTTTGATTTTTTATAAAAGAACATTTTCTAACGATTCGAATAATGTCATGAAAATATACACTTAAATTAGGAATAATGCAAGAAAAAGAAAAGTTTTTGCAAATTTTTATATGGCAAAACTAACAGTAGGTCATGAATTAGAGTACGCAATTAAACAATCACAGCGTCTTTTTCAATCACAATTATGAAAAATACAGACAATAAAATAAACACTTTTGTTGTTTAGATCAGACAAAATAATCAAATGAAAAAATCCAAAACACTATCCTATGAATTCTACTCCAATTGGGCACCACTTTGACCAATGCATAATCTGCACCTACTTCCTACAAAAACAGCTGCATTTAATATATTGTTGGGCGTTATTTGTCGAAACGCATTAACGATTCTATTTCGTAAGTCATCTACGTTTTCGAGTTGTGTTACACAAACAATTTTTCTTATTTCATTCCATAAAAAGAAGTCTAAAGGAGAAAGGTCTGGTGATGGGGCCTATCCACCTTCGATCAAACTGTCTATTTAGAAATTGTGTATTTATTAGAGCATTATGTGGAGCAGCTCCATGTAAGTAGCATCCAAGTAAATTTGAGTAATGGGCAATTCTTCTAGATTGTCTACTATTTCTTCGAGTAATGTACGGTATTTTTTTACTTTTAGGTTACTGTCAATAAAATATAGTCCAATTAATCTAGAATCTAAAATTTCATACCAAACATTTAAAGAGAACCTTCTCTGGATATTATTTTCAATAAGTAGTTGTAGTTTTGTTTTTAATTCTGTGGTGAAAATTCGTGGAACTAGCATGCTAATTAATAACACAAATTATCTTCGTGCTCATCTCAGGAATTCAATATTAGCCGCATCAACCTAAGGAAGAATCTACTTAAAGACCTTAGATTATTCATTCACAATATCCAACTTACTGAAAAATGGATAAAAAGTGACCACAAGCTCTGCTAAAACACAGCTGTTTGGCTTTACAGTAGCTCGAAATTAACGTCAAGTTTGCTAAAAGAAAAAAATAATTTTTAAAATGAAGCACATTAGATCATGACAGCCATTTAAGCAAGCAAAATTGCCATCTTATAGGCTCAGACAACCCACAAGTAGTCATCGAGAAGTCAATACATCAGTGAGGCGTGAGTGCTTGATGCCCGATTGATTTTGCTCAGAGATTGTGGAAAGGAATTTGGACGGCTTTTCTGCCCAACAAGTCGACCAGGGATTTTTTTTTGGTGCCATTAAAGATCAATATTATGCAACAAACCAGGAACGATTTAACTATTGAGAATAGAAAGAATACAAGTTTTTAGAATTTTCATTTTATGTATGTTCAAAGTAATTGCCATTTACAATAATGCACTTAACCATTCTCTCCTTCCATAGTTTAAAAGCGTTCAACCAGCTGTCTTTAGAGATATTATCAAAAAAAAAACATTTAACGGCAATGTCAATCTCTTCTTCTAACATTTTCCCTGTCAAATGTTTTTTGAGCTTCAAAAATAGTCAGAAGTCACACATCGTCAAATCCGGTGAGTAAGGAGGATGTTCTATAATTTTGATTTTGTTTTTCGCCAAATACTGAACAGTTGTCTCTGCTGTATGGGACGACACGTTATCATGATGTAACATAATTCCCTTTCTTGGTACTTTACTGAACACAGTAGGCAAACAATTTTCAACATACCAACGGTAACTATCTTCTGATTTTCTAATTTAATTCCGGCCACCAAACCCGTACTTCTAAAAAATATTGCGTACATAACTTTTTTCATTGCTCGTTGTTTTTTCACCATCGATCGTAAGTTTGTTGGCAAATTATAAGATTCGGCTTTTTGGGCTTCCTGTAAATCTGTCAGAAACGGTGGGTTTCGAACGCGAGTTACAATTTTTGAAATGTAAATGCTCGTTCAATATTGATCTAAACTTGCGAGGATCCAATCTTCAGATTGGAGTCTATCATTGCATAGGTAATGTCCTCTTCCACCATCTACTTCACCGCAGCAATGTTTTCGGGGTTAACAGCAGTTAAAGGAGGACCAGGTCCGCTTTCTGAGTGCAACCTCGTTCAAATTCCTTTATACGATTTATAAACAGTAGGCAATGATGGTGCGAGATCCTCAAATGTCGATTTTAAACTTGCCTCACATTCATACATCAATTGTACAAAGTAAACTGCAATTGACAGATAAAATAATGCAGTATTTAATAAACAACAATTTGTTTTGCACGGGTAACTAAATTTATTAAATCTCAATAATTGTACTTTATCCCTCGTACACGTGTCAAACAGATGTCATAATAGAATTTGAAGTTGTAGTTATTAAGGACTAGTATGCTTCTCATTTTATCTTTCACATTCACACGTTAGATTTTATTTTTTTTGATGAATAGGTATCGTTACATAACAATCTGTATTTTTTTACTTTCCGCTACATTAAATATCAAAACACTGTTTTATGGTTGAATGCATTTACTAATAAAGTGTTTATATAAAGCTGCATTTAAATAATTTTTAATTTTAATTATGTGCAATTACACATGTAGGTATAACATCAAATAAACGTGCCCTTCGTGCAGGAAATTACATTCAAACTTAATGAACGTTGAAACAATTTTCGCGTCATAATTGCACGTAATAACCTGTATTGGCTACTCTTGTTGTCGATTTAGTTTATATAACAGTAATGAATTTTTCGAGTTGCGCATGCATAAATTCTAAGAAACGAGAATATTTATGTTTCCAAAACTTAAGTGCTCCAACGACTGTAACATTTTCGACAGTTACACATTTTGTTGCCTATTTCTACGTTTATTTTTATCCAGGTGTTTCTTTTCCGCGAATAATAAAAGTTAGTAAGCCCGTAAAACGTACTTTCTTGGAAACGCATACTCAGGTAGATTGTCTCGACGCTGGGACCTTTAGTTCGCCATTTTCAAACAGGTGCTATCGAAAACGCTATTCTCCCATTACTATGTATACGTCCTTCCTTGAATCCTCAATCGTTTGCTAGTTGGCATAGCATCCCTTATCTATTTTTCTTATTTGTAGAGGTGACCTGTTCCGAAAAATGTATACAACCTGATTTATAATGAATTTCCTGACAGACTCGAGAAACCCGGCGATAACAATTTTGTTTATTTCGTTAAAGCAGGAAAGACGAATGCTTCGATAAATTATACTTGAAGGCAAATGAGAAAGATACGCTGCATAACACTTAAAGAAGTAATGTGAATGCAGTTATTATTTGTAGAAGAAATAGAGCTGTTTTTAAGTATCCACTTAAGGTAATTTAGTACGGCGATATTGTTTAAAATACTTACGTATACGTATATCATTAAAATGCTTGCATAGATCGAGTCGAGTTCAAAGCTTTTAAAACGTAGCACATTATATGAGTCATGTAATTGAATTATATTATAGATTTAAATACGTAAGGATAAGTTTTTATTATAGTAACAACCAAAAATTCTTGTAATATAAAAATATATTTATAAATAACCTTATATTAAGACTCTATCAGTTCAAATGTTAAAGTCACTTTTACACCTTTTCAAATGCGTCATTAATAATTCCATGGAATCGAATTTCGTATCTCAAAAACGGCTGAACACGAAATGTTCTTCGAAAACATGACTAATAAATAAGTGTTACACATGCATCGGTTACCTTATTTTTCAAAACTGAAACATGCATAGGTGATATCATACAAGTTTGTATTATACATACATTTATATACACTTATTGACTTAACAATGGGGACGTTAATATTGTAAGCAATAATTTTCAATTAGACCACACAGGCGCAGAGAATCATAACGAAGCATATCAGCATCATGCCTACAAAGTAAATTAAGTACCGTTCAGTTTGTGTACTTGTACTCATGTGCATTAAGATACAACATATACATAAATTTAAATACTCTAACTTCTAATGCAATTGTGACGGCAATGGGATTTTTTACGTAATAATGATTAAAACTTAGGTCATATGTGTCCGCCTGTAAAGATAGTAATTGTGTAAAATTATAAATTATGGAATGTGGTTGCTATAGTTATAAAAGTTTATTAGATGTTAGATTTATTGCTAAGCCAGTCTCTTAAGCCTTTTATTGCTTTAAGAGACATCGCCATTGCAGCCATGTGGAAACGAATGAGGTTGTGCCGGACTCATGGTGTGGCTCGATCTTAACCGATTTCCCTATGCAAGCTCCAGGGTGCGTTTGGTCACAATTCCAGAAGAAGGTTTATCCCGATTCAGTTCTCCAAGATATTTAGGTTCTCGACCAGTTCCGGCGCAAATCCGCAAAACGGAATTTTAAGTCCTGATGAAACCGCGCATTAGAGATAAACTAAGGTGCTGCAAGAATCATGCGCAGGACTCGGTTCTGCTGGATGTTGAGACGCTTTACTTATGTAATGCTGGATCAGGTCAGGGCACTACAGATTAATATTGGTTGGAGAAAAAATGTATAAATTAGAAGTTTTATTTTCAAACTTAAGAAGCTTTTAAAGCTGTTTAAGCGCTGCCTAACGAGTAGTTTTGAATCAAGAGTAGATATATGACGTATGATCACCATTGAAGCTGTTCATCCTTTATCAGAATGGTGGTGAAGGAAGGGTTCTGCTTGCGTGAGAAGCGAACAGCCTCATATTTAGAAGGACTAATTTTGAGCCTCCATTTATGAGTCCACTCAACAATTTCATCGACAGAATACTAAAGGCTTCGGCAGACGAGCGCGTGATTCCAAAATGTTGTGTAACGCGCAGTGTCATCCACGTATATTGCCAGCCTTATGTGGATAGAGTATGGGATGTCTGAGATAAAAAAAAAATAAAAAGATCAGGTTCCAAGAGAGTGCCTTGCGGGACACCCGCACTTATGGGTTTGGGAGCCGAGAATTTGCCAGATACCGATGCCCCACATCTTGTAAAATAGACTGTAATGCCATATTGAGTCGAAGGCAAACGCAAAATCTAGAAACGTTGAGGTTTGGACTGCTAAAAGGCAATAATATAGCTTACTACTATATTATACAGTCTGTAACACAAGAGCGTACGCACCATAACTACTCTTAAGCTGCGTTTCCAAGAAAACCAGGCAAATATGTGAAAGAGACAAGTATTGTGTATTACGCGTTCAAATTTCGAATCAGTTGTATGTGTAATTTCGTGGACAGAATGGTATCCACTGGCGAAATGTAAGGGTTAAACCACTACTTTGTAGGAGAAAATCATATTAAGAAGCGATTAACGTGGGCACGGGAAAATTGTAACCACAATTGGGACAATGTAATTTTCACTGATGAGGCGTAAGAAAACATGGTCAATCCGTGGCAAACCCACTGTCGAAAGAAGTGTTAAACACCCTCTGAAAGTGCGCACTATTTTGGAAAGTTGTGTGTTTTTACTGATAATTTAGACGTCCAGAAGTTGGTGAAAACTTATCAGAAATATCTATTATCGTCTGCCCAACAATGGTTTGGCAACGACAGATCTCTTTGGATTCTTCAAGAAGATAACGATCCCAAACATCGTAATCGACGTTGCACTTTATGGAAAACAGATAATCCTATGGAAGTATTGGAGTGACCTTCATAATTCCCGGATGCAAATCCGATTGAAAACGTGCGGGAGTAGGTAAACTAAGCGACCACGGGACCAGTCACTCGACGTGGACACGCTGTATAAGCCGTATTTTGACAGCTAACACAAACTGTCATAATTATGACAATTTGGTGGCTTTACACAGGTTTTAGCTGTCAAAATACGGCTTATACAGCGTGTCCACGTCGACTGACTGGTCCCGTGGTCGCTTGGTTTACCTACTTGCGGGCCTTGTTAAAGCAGAAGCTGTGAGGACAACGTGCGTTCCCTAAACGTTGATTGTGCTTAAAAGTTGATCAAAAGCATACCGAGACGCTGCCAGGCAATACAAGACAGTAATGGTGACTGGACTCTCTACTAGGTAATAGTGTTTTCAAAGATGTTTTAGGTAGTATATGTTTTATTTTTTCTAGATATTATTTCGAGGTTAATACAATGCGTACCCTCTTGTGTTACGGACTGTATGTTAAAACTAGTATATTATTGTGTCATAAAGGCAGAAAATGCGCTGTTTTGCCGTGTGATGCCAGTCGAGTCAGAGCATTAAATGTGAGAGGAAATGACGTCAAGCGTTTTCTTGGCGAAACTAGAGCTGCAACTAGCTAAATACTACTTTTTGCTCGATATTTAGAGATATAATCTGTCAATTTGCGACATGGTTGGCGAAAAAGAAAACATTTTGATATATAGTTTTGAAATTGGCTCGAAATTGAACGATTCTATTGTAAAGTTTCATGCTGAATAGTATTTTCGCAAGTTTTTTTTTGTTTCATAATGTCTATTATGATTGAATTTTCCAAATTCTTGTTGTATCATAATTTCAACGACTTTGCTTCAATTGGCTTTACCGCAATCTATTTTTTATGAACAAATTGATCACAACCATCAACAGTCAAACAGTAGTCATTCGATCAATAAGTTGGGGCCCCTTAAGTCTGGAAGCTGACTTAAATCCTCCACATTTTTAACTCTGGCGTCAATAATTTGAGACAAATGTATTTTGTTTATTAAATATATTAGCTTTTCGCACTTTTGTTAAATATCCTATAACTTTAAAACACAGCCAGTTTGGACGGTTATTAATTGAAACTTCTAACGTGCCATCGAAAAAAAAACATAATTGGTGTAGGCTATGAAAATGCTTTTGATCGTTGCTTTAGCCACTACCACATAATGACATTTATTATTTGACATTTTATTGTAATCAAATTTATAACCTCAAATTAAATGTCAAGGAATAAATGTCATTATGTGAAAGTGGCTAAAGTAACAATCCTTTCACATAGCCTACTCTAATTATGATTTTTTTTGATGTGTCTATATGATCATGATAATAAAGAATCAGCCCTAAAAGCTGAAAAACTGAATTGGTAGATGGCGTTAAGGAAAAAGTAGATATGGAATTGAAACTGTTTAAGCAAGCAACAACATCAATACCAAAAGAACTTGCGTACAACGAATCAACATGTTTTATAATATATGTACAGGGTGGTCAGATAAGAATGCAAAGTGTTGTATTTCTGAAACTATTCGTCGTAGAGACTTGCGGTAAAAATTTTTAATACTAAAGTGGTCAAAAGAAGACCGTGGAAAATATTCTCAGATTTTCAAGATGGTCGCCAGAGGGCGTAACCGGCATCTTAACCCTTTTAAAGTGATTTTTCACTGAAATCCACCCAGTAAATGTTACCAAAAAATATATGCTTTTTAAAGCTAAGCTTTACTCGAGTAATTTTTGTTTAACACTTTTTGACGTATCTATTAAAGTAAAGTGGTGGGGGTAATTAAATGTTTTTTAAATAAACATCTGTAACTCCTAAACGATAGAACTGATTTTAACAAACTCGGTCTCATTGAAAAAAGCATTTACTGTTCCATCAAACCTATCTTACCTGTGATATGTCTATTTCTTAGTGATGCCGCTAGAGCGCGCTTTTTGATATAATAACAGAAAATTGCAAAATTCTCTAAAAAATTAAATACAATAATATGACTTTTCGATACATATAGAGATTGTCAAACCAGAAAAATGTCGTTCCTTTAAGATCCATTTACTACAGGCGTTAGGTGAAGATGATTTTGATCGCAGAATTGAGTTCTGTGAAGTTATTAAGGATAAATTGGGGCAAAATTGTAATTTTGTAAAAAATATTGTGTTTTCTGATGAATGCACTTTTTGTTTGAATGGGCATGTCAAGCGGCACAACTGTAGGTACTGGTTAGATGAAAATCCACATTGGATGGAACAAATTCACACCCAACGACCGCAGAAAGTCAATATTTGGTGTCGTATTATTGGTGAGCATGTCATAGGACCGTATTTTATAAATGGAAATTTAAACTCTGCTCGATATTTGGCACTTTTGCAAGAATCAATAGTTCCAGACCTTATTCGATTATTTCCGAACGATAATGATCTAAATTTAATAGCAGAACACATCTGGTTTCAGCAGGATGGGGCACCTCCGCATTTTGCGATGGAAGTACGGAAATTTCTAAATCAAACGTTTCTTGGCAGATGGATAGGATGGAGGGGAACCATTGAATGGCCAGGTAGGTCTCCCGATATGGCCCCTCTTGACTTTTTCGGGTGGGGTCATATTAAAAATTTAGTTTACAAAAATCGAGAATCCATCGAAACCATCAGAATTGTAGTTGACATCATCGAAGGTTACAATACACGGCCATTTTGACATTAGACACCAAAAAAGCGTTCGATTCAGTATGGGCATTGTCGTCAAACTGATCCAGCTACGTTTTTCAATGGTGATTTATGATATAATAGAGAACTATCTCAACAAGAGAACCTTCGCATCCTCCCTCCACAAAGTCTAACTTCTCTTTCCGAAGTTTATCTTGACAACGAAGAGGTCCACCGCAATACGACCCAGAACAATTCTGGTAATCAAAAAAAACACTGTACCATCAAAGAAAAGGCTGGTAACAACCACATTTCTCTTCTGACACTCTTCCTTTTATATTATATTTAAGGTATTATATGCTGCGATAAAAACGTAACCCGCATATAACCAGAATACATTCTCTTATGAATATAAATTCAATATACTTTCAAAGCTCATTTAATATGTAATAAACGAAAATATTACCACCACTAAATATAATACGATGTCTAAAATTTAATTAAAGGTAAAATTTATTCTTATCGGAATTTACGCATATGGATGCCTCGTAGCCGAGACAAAACCGATTTAAAACCAGAAGCTCGCGAGATTATGGTTAATTTTACAAAATGATGCGCGCCAACCTTATCATTTCGTAAATAGATTCAACACCTGCTCTTCTGAACCGTCGTCGTAACGTTCTGAACTCATTTTAGTTGGTCTCTGTCCTTTTTCATTGTACATTCACATCTCATCAGAGGGACTTTAGTAATCATTTTTCAATTACTTGAAAATTTACTGAGAATTCAAAATATGGAGCTTAATAACGTCGTAAATTCGTGAATATCAACTCGACCAGAGTATAGGGTAATTGATCTAACCGCTAAAAATCAATAAGGAAAAAAAAGTAAAAGTCTTTTGCTATTCAATAGTGTCTCATTTCTATTTCGTTAAATATATTAACTATGCTTGATCAGAACTGAATGTAGTATGACCGATAAGAATTGTTAAACATATGGAAGTCTATCGACTCATTGTATATGTTGATTTTCCATTATGCAGTAACTAAATTACTTCTTTCTTAGGTTTTACTCAGCTTTCTGTGCAGCTTCTAATATGAGAAGAAACGTATTAAGCAGATGGCAGGATGCTCTTAATGTCAGTACAAAATTAATGACACGAGAAATACAGTTCTAACACACTTCTCTTAATCGATATTGTATTTAAAGTTATACTAGCAAACGTTTAGCGCAATAATACAGATTATGATATGACGTGCAGTATAATTATTCGTTTTCAAGCGTGTAGGTAATGAAAATGCCATTCAGATTCCTGAAGGCAATAATAATCGTATTTAGATCTCATAAACATTCTAATAAATTGTAGATTACTGGAGAATTTCTTAATTGGTTATAATACAAACAAATAAACAACGCAGTGTAGACTTCAGCAGCTGCAGAACGGACAGTAAAAGTACTTGGTGGTATTTACAACAGTACATTTTTCTTTAATGAAAAATCAAACAAAATAAAGTTAAGGATATATACATATATACGAGGCTAGTCTGGCAAGTTTTCGACCTAGCACAAAGATATTTTATTTTTTCTACATAGTCTCCTTGTAAGTGTACACAGTTCTCTCAGAGATGCTTCCATCTCTTCAACACGTCCTAATAGTATTCGGCGTGTATTTCTGCAAAATAACTGTTTACGAAGGTGATGGCCTCCTCATTTGGTAAAAATCTTTGTTCTCTCAGCACAATTTTTAGATTAGGGAGCAAAAAGAAGTTGCTTGGGGCTAGATCTGGTGAGTAAGGAAGATGATTAAGCAGTTCAAACCGTAATTCATTGATTTGCACCATGGCAACCACTGAGATGTGAAAAGGTGCATTGTCTTGGTGAAACATTTTTCCCCTGCAAATGTGGCTGTTTTTCAGCAATTTGTGCCATTGGGCGCGTTCAGGCGACACAACAGTTTAGTGTGTAGAGTTGTTGATTCCTCTGAACGGTACACAATAAATTCCGGTTAATTCCAACAGTTACTCAACAATTGCACCAGAAAAATTCTGTGTTGACTTGTTAACTAAAACTAACCTCACATCCACATCTGTTTTGGAGTAGTGAACCATTACACAATCACACTTGGAAGACGTTGAATGCTAAATTTTTAATTAACCCAACCCCGACACTGCCACTGTAGTATTGCTAAACGAATACGAAAATCATCTACGACACTTATGAAATCCAAAAGTTACAAAAAAACATCGAGGAAAAAAATTGCGAAATCATTAAGAGAAGGAGAGCATGGCAATACGAATGGTGTTCGTTTAGACTAAAAAAATTGAAAACAATAATAAAAGAATAAAGATACTAACACTGATATCAACAATTACTGTACCAGGTCAATCAGATGCTGTACCAGGCCCATCAGATGTAAACTATTTGAAAATTACTCCAACTTTTTCATGTAGCAGCACCTCAGACTCCATGAAGGTCTTTCGAAAACGTCAATTAGCAATAGAAGAAGAAAAACTAATTAAAGGCAATTCGTAAAAAAAGAAAATAACAGACATTAGGAAGTGACTTAAATTCTAAATAACGTGTAACTAGGAATGGCGAGGACTACATAATTTTCATTGTATGTTGGTTTCTCTCGGTTAGGAATGACATTTATTCCGGCTTCTAGGTTTTCGACAACAATCTGGAGTGCATTCCAGTTCGTGTCATCTTTTAATAATTCTTGCAGCACAACGTTATCTATTATCGACTTATCTGTTAAGACTTTTAGTATATCACCCAATGCTGTTGCTAGATGTCGCCCTTGCAAGTATAGTAATAAAGAAAAGGCGTTGATTTCCACTACACCAGAAACATGTTTCTCGTTTACGTCAACTGTTGTGTTGCTTGAACGCACCTATTAGCTTGTCAACTAATGGTGCATACTATGCTCTTGTAATGGCTTTTGCTGTTTGAAGATAACCGATTAAGATAACTCTATGACTATCGTAAAAACAGTCGTCATTACTTTCCCAGCCGATAAAGCTACTTTTGCCTTCTTTGCCACTTTGTGAATAGGTGAAGAATTGAAAGTATGTCCCCTACATGTAGAATCTGTTCGAAAATCCATATCTGTCAAGATCATAGGTATTCCCCAAAATACATTACAAATTTTAGTTGATGTATCTGCACTAATCCAGTAAATTTTTTTCAAGACAACGGGGACTAAACTTTGTACAGCAGTTTTATATCAACACTTATATCGTTTCTTCCAACATATCGAAAGAGAAAACTTATGAAACAGACTGTATAAGCAGTTTCTACGATTTTCTCTTTAGGAGTTTTTTTTTCTAAATGGATGTATGTACTATTATATAACCAACAATACTGTTTCACAATAGAATTAAAAATTTAAGATAAAAAAAAATTGTTTTTGTTATTTATTTTCTAAAAGCTTGCAAATATTCTATAGCTTTATTTATAAAGTTAATTTTAGTGTATTGAAAGGCACACAATTTAAAATACTTTCTACTATAGTGTTTATTAAAGAATTTTTCACACTTCCAAGTAACATCCTATAATAATTATTCTTATTACAATCGAAAGCTTGGAGTCTTGACTAGTACGAAATCAAAAAAATAACTGTGGAAACTCATGAATAAATACTACACCAGTATTTCAATTTTTTTAACAAAGACAATAGAAAAATTAGGATAAATATTTGATAACTTTCAAAGAATTTATTTGCGTTTTGGGATCCTTGGAAGTAAAAACCCTTAAATATTTTTTCGATTGTTTGATTCTCAATTAATCTAAAAAATTGAAATTCCTTAAAAACTTTTGTGGTCCAAGGGGTCCTAAACAAATAAAAGTTGTTCAAAGTCCATAACAAGTAAGACCGACCACTAAATCGTTCGGAGTGCTAACTAAAAGAACTAAAAGGAGGAGAACTGACGATATTTGACCGACTTCAGATAGGTAAGCAATCGTTCCTACTGCTCAGGTGTCGTCGCAGAAAACTGGAGAACGAGATGCTTCAGATATATATATTTAAAGAAATCAACAAAAGATTAAAAAGCATTTTCTATTACAAGCACTGAAAATTTTCATTGAAGCTGACTTTACTGGGCGATAGTATGAAGTAATTAGAAATACCAATAAAAATTGGCTACGCTAAAAAAAACCAAACACAAAAGATGGAAACACGAGCCGCAGATTTTTTGAAGAGCCAACATTTGTTTCCAATGTAATAGACGATCAACCTATTGTATGGATTACAGTTTCCGTATTAGATGCTGCTGGGTCATATATTGACCGTTGGTACCAATGACTTACAACATTCTTATTTATGAAGCAACTATAATAAAAAATGCTTTGTTTCATATTGGATAGTTGCGCAAAGAGGTGGCAAAAGCACCCAATAAATATTTTCGATTATACCTCCAAGATAAATCGCAAAAATTCTTCAGAGAAAACTGTAACAAAGACATTTTTACCGACTGTTTATAAAACAAAAATGGAAATGTTGCTGTAGAATCTTCAGAAAGCGAAGATGAAAATTCCAAGAAATGTTAGTTATAAACGCATTGCGTTTTGTTTCTCAAAAAATACAGATTTAGCTAACAATAAAACCCATGTTTTAATTAACAATAACAGTTAAAATGTATGCAGACATGGGCGTCAGTTTTCCAAGATGATAAATCCAGGTATTATTGATTCTGGTGCTTTTGAAAAAGTAATCGATTCAACTAGAAAATGACGAAGCATGAAAACACCTAGGTAAGTGATTGCACACTTGATATTTGACATAAGAACTTTTTTAATTTACACAGAAATGTAGAAAAATTACAAAATCAAAATTTCTTCCTATTTGGAGTCCTTCGGTGCATTAGGGAATAACTTTTTGCTCTGTCTTCATGCTTACTATGATTTTATTTGAAACAACAGCTTTTATTTTAATCATAGTTAATCAGACTTATATTTAAAATGAACCACACTGTATATGTACATATACAGGATCATTCACGGCACTGGTTCGTTAGAACAGTTTGATGTTCTTGAAATTCAACATTACTAAAAACTTGTTGTTGTTGAAAAATTTTGGGACGTTGCAATTGGCCCTATATTTGAAACAAATTGAATAATTCAAAAACGACTGATTTTTGACATAGGGTACCTTAGTAAGTTTTGAAGCAGAATTGTATACTCGACACAAAAAATTCATAAAAAATATACCATGCTATTTAAATTAAGAAAGTTGACGCCAACTTCCGACAAAACCGGAAGTGCTACAATGGCGGAAATAATTTTGCTGATGAGTCCATATATGTAATATCAATTATAACTACAAGTTTTCAGAAATGTTGAATTTCAAGAACATCAAAATGTTCTAACGAACCAGTTCCGTGAATGACCCTGTATATAGCACAAATTTGATTTGCAAAAAATATCTAATGTTACTGTAGAACTAACTTTTGACATAAAGTAAACAAACATCATTGAGAATAAAGATATCAAAAATAATAAAAGCTCTTATTGCACTAGACGAACTTTCTTGGCTCTGGTGGACCAATCTTATTTTTCTGCCAAAGTGGTAAACTTTTAGCTTCATTTGGCACTTTCTCTTTCCTTATCCGTATTAACATATTTACAAATAAATATTTGCACAAGAAAAGACATGAACGGATGAAAGAAACCTACTTATAAAGTTTTATATATTTTGCAAAGTACATATACAAACAAAATATAATTTTAACCACAAATTCTCCTAAAAATTTGATTTTGCCGAGAAAAATGTATCATACATATAGTCAATTTCCATTCTTGCTAACACTAATATATTTTAAAGAAATACAACGGTACCTTCCTCTAATTAATCATTTAATTAATTTACTTCAACGAGTTCTACTATAATCCACCCTTCCACGACACGCACGCTTATTGTTAAGTAAAATACAGTTTACAGACATATCTTACGTCTGACATGCTGTAAATATTTAAATAATCAAAATGTGCTTTGCTACTACGCAAAATTTAAAGCAGAAAATCTCGTCTAATTAATTTAAAACTCATTAATAAGAGGAAGAAGTAGAGCAATATACCGTACTAGATGGCGTTATACATACCACGGAAGCCATATTTCACGATATTGCATATTATTACGTAGTTTTAGAAGTAAACTTGTCGGTATTTCTTTTTTTATATCATTTAAGAGATTTTCTCTGCTTCTTAATGACCGAAAACCGTTAAGCAGATCGGCATATGTTATAGGTTGGTGGAATGCATAAATATCTTGATATATTCTGTAAAATGTTGTCATATTCCCATTTAAATATAACGGAGAATCCTTACCGAATGCCAAGGTTAAATTAATAATGTGATGAAACCAATAAATTTTGCGAAAGTTTAAGAGCAATATAAATGGCGAGATAAATATCGCCAACAATGTTCCTCTAACAGATCTATTTTCATCATTAACGTCATTTTATAAGAAAAATATCAAGCCATAGATGGATTATTAACGTTCTAAGAGATCTTTCATAATAAGAGACGATACAGATTTACTATTTATCATTACTTCACGTAATTTATATAACAGCTTCAGTCATGTGCGATAGAAATTTTCGATCTACGGACTATGTAAGAAAATATTATCTAGAATATAAGAAGATTAAAATTCCTTAGTAAGTGGAAGCGTGACCTCTCTTCCTCAACCGCTAACAATTTTACCTGAAGAGCGGACGTTTCTTTAAATTTTGTTTTTGTACTGTCTTGCAAACTTGCGCACAGATAAGTTAAACGTGACTATGAAATTACCGACGAGTCTCTTTGAAATATTACGTTATCGCTGGGAAGAGAGTTGAGACCGTTCACTTTATTTGTAGGCCACAAAATTACTAGAATATTTAACTATATACCGGGTGTTCCACAAAAATTTCCAAAGGCTGTAATGTCTTTATTTATCATCTGATTTTAATGATCTACATATGAAACTGTAGGGTTTCGTAAAGACTACAAACAGCAATGCAAATTATCTGTTTATCAGATATAATTCGCGAGAAACGTAATTCAACTTTATTTTTTCAAATTGCACTATATTTTTTTTTGATTTTTATAAAAGAACGTTTTCTAGCGATTGCCAGCCTTTGGAAATTTTTGTGGAACACCCGGTACATACGTAAACATGATACATGACATAGGGTCTAAATTGTTATCGTTAAATTTACCGACACAAATAAAATTTTTAGTATGTACTTGCATTTAGCCCTGCACAGTTGGAGTAATGCCGTTTTAAGCATTATTAAGCAATTAAACGTATCTTAGATGGGATGTGGAATATTGTTCATTGCAGTACAAGCATGCACCGTTATTGTCATGGTTCTTTTATAATCTTGTAATTGGGGCAGGGATATTTTATTTCTATATTAGTGGGAATGTAAAATAACTCTAAGTTCGTTAGTACACCTTCTTCTACTTGTCTTCTCTCTTGAACAATAGACATAATCTCCTTTTGAGCTATTTCATTTACAATTTTTTTATCCTGTTACACCGAATTTTTTTTCATAAATGGGGTTATTGGGCTATACCATCGAAGCAATTTGAAAAGGAAAATCAAGATCATAAGCAGTTAATTACGACTCTTCTAGCGATGATTTTGTTAATTGTAATGCGTTTTCTTTGGAAGAAAGTGAAGAAGGCTGACATGAAAGCTTTTTAGAATATAAGGATAATGATAAACTTAAACTTGGGAAAAAAGTGAGTTGTTTCATATTATATGTAGCCAAGGTGTTAGAAGTAAAGAATGAAGGTTAAACAGTTCTTTTTTACAAAGGAATTGTAAGACGATGAAATTTAAAGAAAATGACGAAGAATCCTATATTAGAGAATCTGATATTGTACGAACACTTCCAAAAACATTATCGAATTCAGTCCTTGCACAATTTATTGAGAGCTATATTTTGTTTAAATCAATTGAATGTACAGGTGTCCCTCTAGTGCGTACAAGTACCATATCTCCCCTTGTAGATATTTTTTCTGAAAAACAATTACACGGAGGTACTTGAATTGATATGGCACATGTTCTAAAGTTACTTTCACTTATACAGGGTGTTCCATTTTCACTGAACAAAATACAACTTTTTTTTTTTAATACAATGGTATAATTTTTTCAATGCAATCTATTCTATGCATTATTTGCAAATATTTTGTATCAGGGTTCCCTATATCTAAATTCAACTGTTTCGAAGATATTTACAACTTTCCGTAATATTTTCCTATTGCACCATTTTAAAGAAAAATTAATATTGTAAAGCCCTTTAACGCGTAAGGTATCAAACTTCTGCAAACGAAAGTAAAGGATCATAGATACTGAGAATGGTCATAACTTTCAACAAAATTTATACAGGGTGTGCAGAAATTAGCAACCAATTCAGATATCTTCAAACATTAAAAATTCTTTTTAATGGGTGAGACACACCCTGTACAGTTGTATTCAAAATAATAATAGTACATACCATAACAACATACAATTGAAATTTTATATTTGTTACTATGTCCGAATTGAATTCGCTGCCGCTTAAAAGAACTAACAATATAAGTATATCAAACAAAACAATTGTTAAGTTGTGCGCATGCGCAATGAAATTCAACGCGCTTCAGTCTTGGTCTCAAAAGCGCTGTTCAAAAAATTAGTACGTAGTAAAAATAAAAAAGGTATAAATATTCAAGAGATTCGCATTAAACTGATTTTTCTTTCAAATAGAAATGTAAATATTATTATAATTATTTCTTGGAATAAATAAAAAAGCTAATATTTTCAATCGAAAATTTAATGTAGTGGGAAAGAGAAAATATTGTACAGAAGAGAAACGTAATCTTGTAAGAAAATTGAGAGCAGAAGGTAAAACGTATGTTAAGATACAAAATCTTCTGGGTTGTACTACACCAATGGTAGCTTGTCCATTATAGCAAAATTAATCCGTCTGCGTCTTCTTTTGAGATTCAAAGGCAACTCAAATTGCATGTAAGTGCAGCAAATATTCATAGATGACGTTTAGAGCAAAATCTATACACGCGAAGTCGCGTAATCGCATTGAATTCGCCAAAAACCATTTAGATTGGCAGGTTGAGAAATGGCGCAATATATGGGTATTATGGACAGACGAAAGTAAATTTGTTCTCTTTGGTGGTACAACTATAATGACCCGAAACAGCAATCGAGCAGCTAAGGAGTGGTTTCGGGTCAAAGGAATTGATGTTATGTCTTGGCCGGCACAGTCAACTGACCTCAATTCTATAGAGAATCTGGGGGGTGATATTAAAAAAGAAGTCAAGAAGAAAAAATCAATCAATAACCGTGAGCTTTGGGCGATAGTCCAGGATTCCTGTGCAAAAATACCAAATGAATGTTGTGAACACTTGGTCAACTCCATGGAGCGACGCTGTAAGGAAGTTTTAGATAATAAAGGTTTCACAAATAGCACTAGTCGTGATCGCCATGTAAAATGACCTCCTGAATCCGAATATGACCTCCGTTTTCCTCCATCATCCAACGTTTTCTCCGTAGGCCCTCATCCACCTATTTTTATCATTTTTGGATATTTGGTGGGATGAAAAGGATTATATTATATTATTATATTATTATAAAAGTCAGCAGTAGTCTGCTAACATGCTCGTATTCCACTTCCCTGAAAACCTCTTCTCAAACTTTGCGATGTCTTGATGGAACCGTTCCTCGTGACCAAAACTGCTCCTAGATTTTCAGGGAAGAAGTCCAGGAGTGAGTGAAGGAAATGCAGTTTAAGGGACATGTTTTACCCCATGTCCTTGTACGCTGATAGCAATTCCTCGACATGATCGACATAATTATCACTTTTATTGCTACCCAAAAGTTCTTACACGCGTTTTGAAATGCAAGCAAAGCTCATTTTTCTTTGAGATTCAGGTGATCAGTAAATCTCGAACCTTGGAAAAGTTGTCTAGTCTGGAGGCCTACGAAAACTTTTTCCTTGATCTTAGTCTCACTAAGATGAGGATGTCTTGTCCATTGATTTCACAAACTGTTTTAACAATCCGAGTTTGATATACAAAGGCGGCAAGAAAATATTTTCCTTCGGGACGAGAACGACATTTTTCTGATCGGGAGTAAAACTTTCTCGCAGAGGCCAGTTCCGTACGACGTAATGTCTCGGGGTCGGCTGACCCATCCACATAGGAAGCAGCAGTATTTTGTGAAGCCCGATTGCAGGCCCGTTAGTAGAGCAACAACTTTTAAGTCAGCGCAAACTTTCCAATTATAATCATAATAACTGATTTTATCAAGGATTCGGCTGATCTTGTTGTACGCCTCCTTCGTATCCACAGAGTATGCAACTGGGACAGTGAATCTTCCGAACTATAGCTATATATTTTTATTATTGTTGCTATAGTATATTCCTGCTGTATATTTTTATTATTTGAGGGTGTTTGGCGGAGGATGAGCGGGGCTGGAAGCTGGAATATGTGGAAAAAAAGTGAACAAAATTGCAAAAAATTCCTCCAAATATCGAAAAATGATAAAAATAGCTGGAGGGGGCCTCCCCCAAAAACGGTGGGTGATGGGGGAAAACGAAGGAGACGTTATAATCATTTGTCATGTTTTCTGTTATTAGAATCCATTTTGAAAATCTTAATATTTTCGAAATCAAGCTGTTATATTATCTGAAACAGCGTAGTGGTGGTTATGTCGTTTCTTTAAATATTGTTTAGTGTGGCCGATATAGCATTTGTTACAGGTTTTGCAGTATGGAAGGCAAGAAATTATTGATTAGTAATTGTTGTTTTCAAATTGATAAATAAGTTTTTGTTGTTATTAAGGACAAATGCTTTATTAATGTATGATTTTTATATTTGTATTTTAATAAAAATAAAAATAATGATAACTGACGGATCTTACGTAACTTTATGTTATTAACATTGCACAATCGAAATATTTTACTATGATGTACTTCGACCAAAATTACTTTAAAATCTGTTACATAAATATTGTTTTCTATATACATATAATAAGAAAAAACTACATAAAAAAATGTAATATAAAGGGTGTTCCTAAATATCATGTACATAAGGAAGGGGGTAATTATTTGATTTATTTTGTGCCTAAAATTTCATATAAACATAGGTCTGCAAACGCTTCGTTACCAATCTGCAGGGTGTTGAAATTTCAAGATTTATTCAGTTTTTACTGTATAGGATTTGGAAGGTACTTATACAGACACAAGTTACGATTTCTAATGTCAGTTGAGTGATTATCTGAATAAAGCCAGAGCCTGCTAGATCATTTTAAAAAATCTGGCGAATTACAGAAAATTGTTTTCTATTTTTTTTTCTCGATAACGGTCAGAGATAAGAAAAAAAATACAAGAGATCAAAAAGTTTTAAACAAGACAGAAAATTTATTAAGAATTGCATCGCAAAAAGTTCAGAAATATAACCCCGAAAAAATGATTACCCTGTAGATTTACATCATCATTTGGTATGGCTAATGATGCAGACCTTATAGCGTTACCTTCCAAATTTGAGCAAAATATCTCAAAAACTGTAGGAGCTATGCGGTAAAAAGTGAATAAATCTTGAAATTTCAAACCCTGTAGATTGGTAACGAAGCGTTTGCAGACCTATGTTTATATGAAATTTTAGGCACAAAATAAATCAAATAATTACCCCCTTCCTTATGTACATGATATTTAGGAACACCCTGTATACTATACAACATGACTAATTTATAACAAACCTTAAAATATCAGTAATCTTGATCTACAACCGTACTTAATTGTAAACGTCTCGAATGACATTTAAACTGTATATATAATATCCGCCTACTATACATCTCTTCAGCTTGAATAATATGTAGAACATCACGAATAATTATTTCTAATTACCGTAGGCCATACAAAACAAACACGATGTTTTACTGTAAACTGAACATTATAGGCATAACAAGATTAACCGCCCTCACGGTTAGGAGCCCACGGAAGTTTAAATTTTTTTGATTTATTACTGGAGACGCAATATATTCGGGGTAAAGTTTAATTTATTTATTGCCCGAAGACGAAGTTGTCCATAATAATGTGTTACAAATTCCAATTAGGCTTATTGTGTGTAAATGTAACGGAAATAGATTGTACGTCTTGTAGAGAATTACAAATTATAGTTTTCGCCTGTTGAATGTTAAACGTGCGGTGTACAACAAGCTTGCTGAGAACAAGAAGTGGAAATGTCGTTGATGAAAACGAAAAGAGTGCCTATGGTCATGTCATGAATTATAATATAACCATGAACTGACTAAACATCATCCGAACAAAATATTATTGTTGATGCTTCATTGCGTTATATAGACAATGTTATCGTAGATTTTTATGCGTATGTATTCATATATGTAGAAATAAATGTAAATAAGCAGCTTGTATTGTTTAACTGTGGAAATTAACTGCTAATTAGCACTTCAACTAATAATAAAGTAGTACTTATATTTTCTTTGTTCAAATAATTAACTAATTTCAAAAATATTTTTTCCTTGCAGATAAATTATTCTCACACGGAAGTGTATAATTTGCAGATGGATTATAATAATTTAACAGCATAGAAACTGTATGATTTTTCCATATTAGCAAATTTTATATTCATGTTAGCGATGCAAAAGTATTCTTGTAGATACCTGTTTTGTAACCTTCAGAATTAAGTTCTTCAAACTAATGCTCTATTCCGTTTGATGGATGGTTGCATTGACATCATGGAATAGCATTTCCTTGCGAGTCAAGAACATTTTATATCTCGTTGATAGTTTAGTCTTTCTCTCTATCGCTGCAAATCGAGAAATATCGTCCCCATTATCATTTCCAGCTCATGAAATCTACGAGGGCGTATTTTTATATCTACTACTAACTCCCTTCAACACTAATACACTTATTCCATCTTTTTTCCAATTGCCCCATACCCTCAGAAAAAAATTGCTTCGGTAACCCCGCAAAATATTCTTCAACAGCTTCTTTGAGTTGTTCATCAGACGCAAAACGCTTTCCCCTGAGATCCTTTTTCAAATTTGTGAATAATTGGAAGTCTGACGGACCTAGGTCGGTCCTATAAGGTGGATGCCCTAACTCTATAAATCCACAGTCATTGATTATGTATCTGCTGAACTTCGGTTGCCTTATGAACCCGGCAATTGTTGTGCAGCAACAAGGGGATTTTTTGTGGATAAGAATGCGAGCGTTTTTCCTCTAGAGCACTTCTTAAATTTTTAATTGTGTTTCCGTAGACCCTCTTGGCATATATTCAATAAGCAAGACTCTTTCAACATCCCAGAAAACAGTTGCCATCAGTTTTTTTTTCCAAAAAATTGTGTCTTGGCCTTTTTTGGTGGTGGAGAGCCCTTGCATGGATTCTTGTTTAGTAGGATGGTCCCAATGATGTACCCAAGTCTCATCCCCGGTGATAATTCGAGATAAAAATGTTTTGTTCCTCTCCAACTCAGCCAAATTTTCTTGAGAAACTTCTTTCTTCTGTACAGTTTTTATTCAGGTGTAAGCAATCTGGGTATTCATTGACTCTCGGCCCCACCGAAAGAGTTTAGACCAATATTTTACTAAAAAATGAGATGGTGCATTCCCCATATACAGCAACCATGCTTTCATGAATTGCTTTTGGACCATTGCTTTCTTTTGTCAGGAACTTTATTACGCTGTGATGTTCAACCTTAGTTCCACTCATTTTATCGAGAAGTAGACTGTCTCAAATCTCTGTAAACAGCACAAACTAAACACAACACAGAACATGTACTTCTAACAGTGACAGCAATTTTTCAATCAATTTGTTTGACATCATCACTCTTTTGTTTCGTAGCTAGGTAGATAACATAAATATATGCCCTCGTACTTAACTCTCTTGGTGGCATAGCTATCATGCCAAGTGGTACTACTGGGAATGACGTCTTGATTCTGGCACATAGTGACACAGTCAAGTTTTGGTTTTAAAAATAAGTATTCAATTGCATCAAGAATAGCAATTTTATTCATTTAGTAAATCTTCATCTTCTTTAAACAACTGTACAAGGTGAGGTATTAGTGTGAAGAAGTCCCCTTACTGTTTCTTTGACGTCGCAGGGTATTGCAAAATGACGTGGCGAATCAAATTTGCTTTGTTTTAAATCAAACATCCATAAATTTTATAGAATGTTTACTTTTGTTGTAGAAAATGTTTAATAACGGGTCGATAGCCGCAGTGGTTAGGCGGCTGACTATAGTTGTGGCGTGACGATAGTAGTCAGGTTTCAATTCTCTGGAGGGGCGGTGACATTTTTTCAGAGGGTTGAAATCCGGATCGACTTACCATTTAAACACAATTTACACACACAAAACTACACCGCGAGAGTTGCAGTGATAGCCAGACAAGTATGTAATACAGCTTATGGAGTCATGCAACTAAGCATCCACCACACACACTTTTGTGCAGGAATCGAGACCACTTCCTTTCAACGTTCATTTATTAAACAATGGTGGTATATTTGAACATCATCAAACAAAAGGTTAAGTTAAAAAATATGATCCAATAATATAATTTTCAAGAATGCCGCCTTGTTTAACCCTTAGTGAAAATGTAGCACAGACTTGAAGAAAAAAACATTAATTTTGACATCGTGTTAAAACAATATTTGTTCCTTTAGATTTTTCATAATTTACATTTTCAGTTCGTAGAATTTCATCGAGGAGTCGCTAATGATAAATTCTCCTTACAAGTAAAACGTTATTATTACTTTACCTCAGCACAAAGAATGATATGAATTAATATTTCTTGAGAAAAAAAACATTTTTACGTAGCCGCCATTTCTAAATTTAAAACTAATTAATGCCAAAGTCATAGCCTACTCGCAAATTGTCTGTTACCAATCAGTTGTGGCCTAGATAATAAAATAATATTAGCTGCTTGGCTATATTGCTACTGTATTTATTACAAAATAAATTGAAATCGCGATGTGAGGTTGTAGTTTAACATGTGTAAAATATTTGTTCCTTATCTGATTGGCTGCCCAATGGGACCGTTAAGATCTAGATAAGGTGTATTTTAATTTTTTGTTGTTGAAAGTTTTTATTATGATACGAATCTTTTTAATTTTAAAGTTTAGTTGTTCTCTTACCCGTCTCTTACCATCTTGTCACCAACGCCATATCCTCTCCACCCATCCCCTCTACCACCCCCCAAAATTTCACAGATTAATTTACTATAACTTATATATTATTTTTTATCCGATATCTGGCATTTTTTTGTTATTTGATAATTTTGTTTTGCATTCATATACAGGAAATGTTTAGGGTCAATCGACTATCGTAGTACAGAACGTACTTCATTTAGCTTCGTTGTCAGAGGATCCATTTTATCGTGACACAGAAGGGGGTGAAGGGGTTCAGGGCAACTCAAAATGTGTCTTGCAGAATATAAAATAGTTATGATTTTGTTACGTAACAATTAGTATGGTAAACGTTAAGGATACTTGTATGCCGTAGTGATGAGACGGCACACTTTGATCTCTGAAGATGTCTCAACAAAAAAATTATGCAACAATAGAGCGAAATTAATTTCAGGGTCTTGTAGAAGCCCGTTCACTCCTCTCGCAGTTTGGTGTGCATTATTAAACGTAAGACTGAATGTACGTTATGTTTTTGAAGAAGTAGTCGCAAATTCTGAACTTCATTTGGTAATAATTGTTTTTTTTTTGTGCCAGCTTTTTAAAATATGGTTGTGACCTAAGTACTATATTTAAAGGATAGGATGACCAAACTCAGTTGTAACAATATTTTGCATACTACAATAAATTTTAATTTTAAGTTGTAGTTTCTACCTACTGTAGTCTTCCTGATATATTGACAGGCGCTTTTGAAGTTATAATTTAGAATTGTCTTTATTGATCTTTATTTTTGACTAATACTTTATATCTACAGGTCAAACAGCTGGAAGTGACCAATGCGTGCAAAATATGTATTATCTTGTTTTGCACTTCCTCCTACAGTAACTGTACATCAGCAGTTGTTTTCTCAGGAAAACTATTGAAATTTTGATTTGCGCGAATTGATACGTCTTAAAGTGGTTTACTATTTCCAATATTAACGTGTACCGATCCTTTTGTTGACATACAGTAGTAGTGCCAACATTTAGAAACATTTAAATGCCAATAACTCTAACTGTTTTTTTTAATGGGACACCCTATGCCTGTTTATAGGGTTGGATGTAAAATAAAATTCTCGTTCTTTTGATATTAGAATGTACCCATTTATCAACCGTTTTAGAGAAAAATATATATTTTTTCTGCTACTGTCAAAAAACAACACTTTTGCACAAAGTAGGCTATGTAACAATAATATTATTGCAGTTGGAGAAACACTAATGAGGTAAGCATAAATTACCCTCAGAATTGTATAACTTTCACCATTACTTAGGTATCCGAAATTCGAGGAACATATCACGCCTTCATCTATAATTTTATCTATAAATTTGCCAAACATTACTTACCGGATTTCCTGATCTAGTCCTAACTTGTTGTTATTATTCTCAACGATAGCTGTAGTTTTTAACTTATTGTCATCAGCACCTATAAGCATTTCAGTCCTGCCATTTTGAAACGGCGACGATGCTCTTCTATCCCCTAACTTCCTCACGTCTAACACCTGACCGCTGGTGTCGATTGTCTTGGCCCGCTGTAATTCGACCGGCGTAGTTGCTGTAACTGATGACGTAGACGTAATTGATGGTGCCGCGACGCGTACATCGTTCGGCACTCTGCTGTTCAGTTCTTTGCCTGTCGATGGTCTGTTGATAGTCGTTGCAGTATCCGCGAACTGCTGTGTTAATATGATATCACCACTACTATTGTATTCGTGTCCGTTAGTTTGATTCGCCGGCAGCAACTTGTTATTCGACGCGGCTAACAGTTGCTGCTGCTGGATTTGGGGTTGTTGGGGCTGGACGACCTCCTTGGCCGATACGATTGTCGTGCTGACGACGTTTCCCGATTTGCTTACGGTGGGATTGTTGTTTATACTTTCGGTGGCAGTCAAAGAAGTCACATAGATCGGTGAATTGTTTATGAAACCGTTTAGTTCTTCGCTTGTTGTCGATTGCTGATTTAACTGTAACAATAAAAAGTTATCACGAAAAGCAACATACTTGCAAGATGATTGTTTTTTGATTTGAAGATTTTTTAATCTGTGAATAGTGCTAGTATTGCAGTAATCACTAAGATATTTATGACACAGTCGAGTTCAGTTTGATTCGTCACCGACTACTTCAATGCTGATATCGCGTTATTTTGATCAAAAGTAATATATTATTATTATTACATATACTTAAACTTTTATGATAACCTTTTTGACGTAGAATTCAAGGCGTTTAAAATTTAAAAGCGCTGAACGAAAACGAACTCTCCTCTCGAAAAATAGAGCGACTCAAGCGAGCGATTATGTAGGATCCTCGAAGGCTGCCGTCAAGAGAGAAACCTCGATGTATGTATGTATTCCTGCTTGGTACTTTGCAGATAGGGTGCACATACATATACGGGAAGTTTTATAATAATTCTAGCATATATATCTCCAATATAATACCATTCTATCCGAGAGGATGTAAAGCGAAAGGTAGATATGAAAATTCCCAGTTATTTCCGAGGATTTAATGTGATGGAAAATTCAATATCAATGACCTGGTAAAAAGATAGGGGTTGATATATTGTTGAAGTTATTTTCAAAATTTAATGGGTTATGTTATTTTGAAGAGTTACAACTAAGATTATGTATACAGGGTGAGCCACGACTATTCCTAAAAGATTTGTTTAAAGTATACGATTTATGCGTAGGAATTAATGACAGTCGCAACTAGATGAACATATGCTAATTTTAAAGCAGCATGGCCTCCTATTTAGATGAAAAAAGTATCGGTTTTATGAGGTTTTTGAAGAATTTTTTTAATAACATTTTAATCGTTAAATTTAGATATAAGTATAAATTGTTTTGCTTGATGTCATGTAGCCAATATCAAAATACTCTACCGGTTTATTGAAAACACGCTTTGTCAAAATAACTTCTTACAAATGTAAAACGTCCAAGTCATACAGTTTTCCTGTTTTTAATTTTTTCGCGAAAGCCGACATTTTTATAAATATATTTTCTCGAAATTGGCAGCAGATAGGTAGGGGGAATTATTAACAAAGTTATCCTAATTTATGACGTAGATTCCAAAAATGGTATACAATATATATGTTCCATTAAAAATAACCTAACTTTGATATGCTGTACTTTTTTTAATCATCCTGTATACTTGCAAGTAATTTTAAAATGTGCTCCTTATCGTCCTACATATTTGACTAAAATTTGAAACTCATATCTTTTAGCGTTTAGACACAAGAGACTGAGGTAGTAGTCGTGATTCACCCTGTATACACTGTATCCAAGATAAGAATGAACTCCATGGCGATCTCGGGAACGGTAAGAGATACAAAGTTGCTTAAATTGGCTAAAAGTTGCGCATTTTAGTGATCTTTTATATGGCGTTTATTTAATTCAATTAAGCTGTTTCGTTTTTGAGATATTTAGGAAAACCGGTTTTTTTCAATATTCGTTTTTATTTTTGTCTGACTTTATTTTACAAGTTATCGAAAAATAAATAAAAGTTCTTCATTGGCACTTTTATAGCCCTACAAGGCTGTATTTTTATATTTTTTGTCCGACGTTTCGTTTTTGAGAAACCATCATCAACTTTTTTATATGGACGGAGAAAAAAGTACACCCTGTATCTGATTGCATTTTTCGTTAAGAATTCAACGAGTATCACACATTATACATATTTTGTAAATTTATTTATTTTTAGATTCTTTTATAGTAGGCCTGATAATAATAAAGCAGTGACAGGAAAACCATTAATTTTACAACGATTTTGACAGTTGTACTTGTATCCTGCATTTTACTTCTTCCAAAGAAACGTTTTTGTGTGTCGTTATTATTGTTTTTATTGTTCTTTATTATTTTTGTTGTTCGCTGTTATTTGTTGTTAATTATTGTTTGTTGTTTGTTGCACGCTGTTTTACTGAATTGTTCATACGATATACTCTCTCCGTCCGAAAATATGATATACATTTGAATTTTATTTTTGTCCGAAATTATGGTATACATTCATAACTTTAATTGAAATTGAATTATATAAACGACGTTCAATCTAAGTGGGATCTGGCCTTTTCCAGTGCTTCTTTTGAACACATTAAACTAGTTGGTAACCGTCCTTCGCGCCGAAGCGTAGCCTTATTAATATGAGGAACCTTATATGACTTTCATCAACCATCACAACCATTCCATGCAGGACTGTAATGTCAAAAGAACATTATCAAGTCTAATTCATTGAAGGCGTTTTCGACGGATTGGATCAGTTCGTCAACTGTATTTGGCGAAGCTTTATGTTGCAAAGATTGTATCGAATTAAAAAGCCAAGATCTAACACATTTCAATCGGGACTTTAGCCTCTGTCCTTTTTTAAATTGCAATAGTTTTTGCAATGTACCGGTACGTCGGTGAGTAGTTAATTGCTTGGACTTAGAATTCCTATTCAACTGTTCATTATTCGCATGAATAGCTTCCATTTTTTACACAGAGCGGGTCCAAAACTGTTTTTCCGCGAATGATGATTGAAATGTGCTGACGTTTTTGACACTGACAAAATCAAAATCCTGCCATCTATATATCAATTGTCTATAATTTTTTTGATACCTCTCATTAATGTTTAATTTATCGTCAAATGTATACGATATTTTCGGACGGAGGGAGTAATTTACTTTTAAGTATGGAGGGGGAGCGATTTAGCAATGAAGAAAAATATGATATGCTAACATGCTATATTCTGTGCCATAAAAATTCTGTGAATGCCTAGGCAATGTAGTTTAGAACATTTCCAAAGAGAAGACAACAAAGTGCAGCCATTTTTAGACAGTTATGTGTCAATTTAAAAGAATATCGTTCGTTTAACAAGTCCCTGAAGTCTCGAAAAAAATATTCAAAGGAGGAAACTCAAAATAATGTTTTATAAGCAGTTATTGCAAACCCTGGCACATCAACTCGACAAATCCAAACTGGTTCCATCATTTTCATTGAAACACTGTATTTTGTCCAATTAACTTACCTACATATGCTACCTGTCAGTGCGTTATTATTACTAGGCATTCACAGAATTTTTATGGCACAGAATATAGCATTTTAGCATATCATATTTTTCTTGATTGCTAAATCGCTCCCCGTCCATGTTTATCCCATTCACAGAAAAAACAGTGGAACTTTGTAAATCCTGATTGCTGACCTAGAAGCATACAAAGCACCTTTAGGTCTCCGCAAAGCATCCAGTTATGTTCCTCATACTTAATTTTGTTTAACAGAAGCTCCAAGTTTTGATAGATTTCTTTAAGGTGTACCGAATGTGCGACAGGAATAGAACTCAACACATTACCATTATGTAGTAATACTCCATTTAGGCTTCTTTTGCTTGAATCGATGAAGAGACGCCATTCTCCTTTGTCATACGAAACAACTCCCAACTTTGTAAGTAAATCAGGAATGTTATTAAAATATACTAAAGTTCCATCTGAACTGAAATAAGGGTTCAAGTCTTTTTCTCGATTTCTATAGAAACTGGTTGATGTTCCAGAAGCCAACAAATTTTTCTCACCAAGTCTGGATGCCAACAATTCTGATGCATCTTTAGGAAGATGTAAATCTCTTATTAAATCATTTTGAGTAAACAGTTCTGGTTTAATACATTCTTCTGGATTAAACTCAACGTCTTTCGAATCATGTGGATTCTCATCAGAGTCAGATGAAACTTTTGCTTCAATTTCTTGGGGTGGAACAAGTGCTGGTACGTTAGGTCCGTGCGGCACAGTTCTGATAGCAGAACTGACGTTGGGATATGTTATATTTTTGTTATTCTTGGTGTTAAAGTCTTTTATATTGCAAGAACACAAATAACAATCATCACTATGGCTTTTTGGTTCAAGCCATATCATGGGTATTCCGAAACTTAATAAGTTTTTCTGCCTTTTGTCCAGTTTCGCAAAGCTTCTACGCAAACCCTGCATACAACGTGTGGTGTCCACAATTTATCTTGGTTCTATCTAAATTTTAACAAGCACACGTTTTGTAAAAAATCCGTACGTGATGGAACGAAAAGGATGTTATTATCGAAATCTGGAGGTTAAAATCATTTAAGAAAAGGTATAAATTTCGAAACATCGAATTTGTTGTAGACCTGTGTAATAACGACACACAAAAACGTTTCTTTGGAAGAAGTAAAATGCAGGTTACAAGTATAACCGTCAAAATCGTGGTAAAATAAATGGTTTTCCAGCGCCTACCCATAATACACTATCGAACTTATCCTACCTGTCATACTGCGTTATTATTATCAGGCCTACTATAAAAGAATCTAAAAATAAATAAATTTACAAAATATGTATAATGTGGATACATCGTTGAATTCGTAACGAAAAATGTCATCAGATACAGGGTGTACTTTTTTCTCCGTCCATAAAAAAAAGAAGTTGATGATGGTTTCTCAAAAAAGAAACGTCGGACAAAAAATATAATAATACAGCCTTGTAGAGCTATAAAAGTGCCAATGAAGAACTTTTATTTATTTTTCGATAACTTGTAAAATAAAGTCAGACAAAAATAAAAACGAATATTGAAAAAAACCGGTTTTCCTAAATATCTCAAAAACGAAACAACTTAATTAAATAAAATAAACGCCATATAAAAGGTCACCAAAAATGCGTAACTTTTGGTCAATTTATGCAACTTTGTATCTCTTACCGTTCCCGAGATCCCCATGCAATTCATTCTTATCTTGGACATAGTGTATACCTAATACATACCAAAAAAAAGATACATCATAAATACATCAACTCGCAAATGTATCACCATTAGAAATTGTTTGTGGGTATTACTTTCTTAAAAGAAATAATTAATACATACTACCATAGTATTTACTTTTGACTTGTCCTTAACCACTTCCGCATCTAAATAACAGCATGAGGGCAATTTCAAAGGCATTATACAGACAAGCGCCGTACTCAAGCGTATTGTATTACGTATTTGCAGTCAATGAGACGCCCGGCAGACTTGTAAATGTCAAAACCCGCGCGGCATACCTCATTCGACCGCTTTTCATTCCATTTCACTGTCAACAGGAATCCAATAAATTATTGCAAACGCCGCAAAATTCCAAAAACGTCAACAGCATCAAATATGAATGGGTGGTTAAACCTTACTTGTTTGGTTGAATGCGTCATCAACGGTGTTTAAGAGTGTTTAATAGAAATCCATTGTTTCGCCGAACTCAAGTGCCTCTCGCAACGATAAAATATATCTGTTTCATTTCTCGAAATAACTGCTTTTATGGAAAACAAGATTTAAGTTTGAATACTTGAGAATTTTTTAAATTTTAACTCTATCAAACATGTCACGTCATGTATTACTAGATACATATCGTATACGTATTCTAAAACTCCCTTCTAATGTTGACGTTATGCAGAATACCCTATCGGTGAATAATATCGGTACCGAACAGGCTTTCCTGGTGCGGATCACGTTACCGAATGTTGTACGCTTACACGTATTTACACAGTTCATTTGGCTTACCCAGGGGTGACGTTTATGTATAGGGCGCCAGACGTCTGAAACCACACAAAACCATCCACTTCAAGTGTAGCCCTCGAGAGTCAAGGATAAATTTTTAAATATTTCCATGGAATATTTTATTCGAAGTAAACTCCCATTTTAATTATGTGCCGTGTATTTTTATGTCTGCGCCGTAAATCTCCTTTCGAATTATTAGCCACTCATTTTTCTGAAAATTTTATTAAATATCTAGCAAAGAGGGAGCTTTTACGTTCAAAGCAATTATCCTTTTATTGTGATGATTGCAGCGCAATTTCATTACACAATTCGTTAACTCTCTGGACTGATTCGCACTTTATAATTTGAATTGCAAAAGCATCAAGGAATAAACTTAGAGAGAATTATACAACAAATATCCGAGCGCGAGATAAAGAAGAACGATAATACCTTTTATTTAGCTCGAATTGCGTATTAGCATCACATCTGATCAAGCTGCTTCTAATATTATATCATATCATTTCTGAAAATTATAAACGTGATATGTTTAGATGGATATACAAACCTTCTAAATCTGAAAAGAAAAGACCTATCAAATCTCCTTGTTACAACCCAACCATGTCTTCAATGTTCTGCAAAATATCAAGAAACTAGACTCAAGTCAGAAATACAAATCAGTGTGCATTAGCAGTAAGTTCAAATCACGTTAGCGCAGGTGGCGAAACAAAAAATGTTATTTAAAATTTTAAATTTGACAACTACATCACCGCTGAAACTTTTCTTGATTTTGCCATACTTCACTCAATTTCATCTTCAAATCGGCAAAGATTCTTTGGGTATCATCACGCAATTTTTATTTCATTTTATGCCAAAATATCTCGGTAACGTTAAAGTGCTGACTTTTCGAAGACCATTTGACGACCATGATGTTATTGTTTCCAAACCATTTCTTAGTTTTAGCCGTATGGCATGCAGCACCGTGGCACACACTTGGCGCAAGACTATTTTTCAAAATTTCTGAATATTTTGCATCACCTTTGCCCTTCTACCACCCCATATCTTCCTAGATCCACCACAGACATGCACTCCCAAATTATAATGCCTACACAAAATTTTACTGTCTTTTAGTAAATATATGCGGCCCCATTTACTAACAACAGTATAAGTACCATAGGTCTGACATCACTATAATAAATACAGCGTTTTGTTTTTACACGCGTTATTGTGTTTACGGTGTTATTCTAAATTTTTGTTAGTGAAAGTGCTTAGAAGGTAAGAAGAGTTTAAATTTTATCTAATTAGTTTGCAGACAAATCGGTGTGTTTTAAAGTACACTCAATAATAACTACATTACAGACCATTAGTTTATATAATTTTTTCACTATTTTACGATTACTTTTCATAGACAAGAAGTGGCTGATTAAAAATACCCAAAAATATCAATATCTGACATATACTGTCAAGTAATGATTTAATTATTTTGTATGCTTAATCAGTGGTTGACAAAAATATGGGAATATAAACTTAAAGTGATATTTAATTCACAGAATGTCTGTCACAAAACGTAGAATATTTAATTATGAGGAGGCTCAAATGAAGAAAGCATTAGAGGAGGTGTCACGGGGTATTCCTGTTGCTATAGCCGCCAAGCGTAATGGCGTTCCTCATGTTACACTACTGTATAAATCAAAAGGAAAATCCCCAAAAGAAAGACGTATGGGACCAGAAAGGGTCTTATCTAGTGATGAGGAAAGGATACTTGTTAAATGCGTAATATCCATGAGCGAAAACGGATTTCCTAGAACAAATAGCCAGCTTTTAAGTAGCGTGGAACAGTTGGCAAAAGAATTAGGTCACGATAATGTATTTGAAAATGGTCGACCTACTCTTGGTTGGCTGCAAAAATTTAAGAATCGCCATCTAGAAATTAGTACCAGGACAGCACACAATTTAACTAAAACCCGGGCTTCCGTGACAAAAGAAAATATAATGGGTTGGTTCAAGGAAGTAAAAGAAACTCTTATAAAGTCTGGAAATGAGCAAATATTGCTTCTTCAAAGAGAGTATTTAATGGCGATGAAGGCAAGAGAAGGTTAGTTGTTGAGGGCGAAATCATTCCAAAGCCTTTTAAGAATTCCCTGACCAAAATTAGAATAAAAGGAAATTTTAAAAACGAAAAAAAGAAAAAATTCCCTTTGTGGCCACATCAGAGCAATGGCAAATGTACCATAAAAGAAAAGAAGAAGCGAAATTTGAAAAGGAAAGGATAAAGAAGGCAAGAGCTGCAGAAAGAATTAAAAAAAAGAGGAGAAGCTAAAGTTGGTAGAACAAAAATAAAAATAAAACACTAGCGAAAAAACGAAAGAAGAGAGATAGTTCTTCTCATTCTGAAGAATCAGAAGAGTTGATTGATTCTGGTGATAGTGACAATGACCTCAGCGACTTTGTAGAAAGCAGCAATGATGATTATAGAAAAGGCGATTTTTATTAGTAGAATTTCCAGGTAGAAAGAAAGTGCACAGATATGTTTGTTTAATGGAAAGAAATTTTGGAAGAGAGTTTAGAGTATGAAGTCATGGCTCTGAATTACTGTAATGAATCTAAAACTGTATTTAGACTGAATGAAAGAGAATGACGAATTTGCCCTTTTTATTGTATTTGTATATATTCATTGTTTAAATAAAAGTCATATGAAGCATTCAACTGAAGTATTTTTTTTGTGTTTTAATTTTACTTCCGTGCGAGTATTAACAGTGTCAACTAATGATGATTTACCTTAATACCTAAGTTTGAAGAACAAAAATATAAAGAAACATGAAAGAAACTATTAGATTTATATCAAATTAAGACGACAAGATTAAAATCTTTAAAATCATGCTGATGGGGCAACAGAAGCTGAACTGTAGGCAGTAATTCACCCCCGTCCCCTCGCCCTTCCTTAGTGATAAGCTTGGATGGTTTATTAATCTCTTGATTTAGATTCTCAGAAAAACAGACATAGATATGGCTAAACGACTAGCTGATTTGATAGGTCTTCTTAGTCTATCCATTAAGGGATTTTCGGGACACCATCAGATACAGATCTATCAATAATTTTATTACAAATTTCTTCAGTATTTCGATACTTATTCCCTCCGCCTCACAAATGCATTTACCAATGTATGCTATTTTGCAAACGTTTCTTAAATTCAAATCAAAAGACACATATACTTAGATATGTTTTTAACATTTTAATAGTTTAATAAAATTGGACCAATTTCAGCGTTCCTATTTGTTCATATATCAAAACAGAAATGATACAGAAGTGATCCTTAGAAGTATATTTAATTTCATCATGATATTGATGTTTATTATTAACGCACCATCTATTCACAAACAGTCGAACCATAAAAGTTACAGTTTATTGGTATTATTGCACACACATTTCGACTTTGGAAATGAATAATAGCTGTTCAAATTGAAACGAGGTTTTCAAACAAACACTTTTTTGTGTGTCGCTAAAATAACTACTTTATAAGTAATAGAAAAAGAACATTTATTACATTTATTTAATAAAATAAATTTATTTAATAATAATAAGGGTTATTTGGACTGTTGTAGCATGTTGAAACACAAATTAAAAAGTATATAAAACGAGTTATATAGATTTATAAAGGGATAGAGTCTTAATAAAGATTTTAAAACATTCAAAAGGACAAAACAACCTACTGTATATGATGTTGCGACAAACACAAAGTGTAATTAACAGACGACGAGGTAATGTTTTTGCTGAATGTTTCCGTAATACTAGCATCACTGAATATATGGATGTATAAAAAATATTTTCCGAGGTATAATTAGTAGCAAAGCAGGAATGAGAGACTCCTGACAACTTCATAAAGCCGATTGTTTTGAATTGCCATGTAAGTATAATTAACATTCATTTTAAACGTTCAAACAAAACAGTTTACATACATCTAAATCTACAGAAAACATACTAAATTAAAAACATGTTTTAATGGAATGTTTAAAAGCAAAACACTAGTTTTTTTTTTTGTTTAATTTAATTTTTAGCGAAGCTTTACATTACTATCGTCAAAATGGTAAAAAAGTAGAACCAATTCCATAATAATTAATTGATACTGCCTCCTGTAAAAGATTCGATTGTTCCAAAGTTCATTATAAATTATAAATCAATAATCTCCGATCTTCAAAATTAATAAGTCGCAGAATTGATCCTCCCCTGAGAACGAAAATGAGACTAATACGAATAATCGAGAGATATAATTAAATGAGGGAAAATAAAATAGGGTCAAAAGGAATAAGTATATAGTAGTAATGTACCGATCGATTGGAGGAGGAAGTTTTTGCGAGATGTTCGGATAATGAAGAAAATCCTCCGGCTGAAAATAGCGACCTTAATTAATCGAACTAATTGTGTGTAGAATCGAAAACTCGAACGGTGCTCCTACATCATTTCCTTATTCAGGAGTTATGTGGACTTTAGCGATTGTTTACGTCCTTTTGGTTTTTGTTCTTTACAGCCGAGAAATCTGTTTAATTGAATTTTGTCTTCGTTTGTAAAATCCTACCTTTGATTTCATTATCTTATCTACAATAGACTGAGCGATTGATTTCCGAAGCTTTTCTATGTTAGGTTATATCTGCTATAAAATTTTAAATTCAACTACATAAAACTAACTTACATGCGTAAATAAACGTTATCCAATAAAACGTAAAATAATTCACATTTATCAACGCATATTGATGATTTATATCATGTAGGTAATAAAAATAAATACTCGACCACGTATTGGGTCGTATATATGTATGTAAGTACAAGTCAGAGAGCTACAAGTTGTCACGTTGAAACTTCGATCTGCCGTAACCTTGTCAATAGCAGGCGGAACCGACCAAGTAACTCCAGTTTAAAACAAGAAAATCCCATTAAGGGAGTGCATGTATCAAGTAACACGATATTAGTTTTCATCGCTAAAGTGTTAAATCTGCATTCGCTCATCCGTACTTAAAACCAATCTAACTGTTCTGCAATGCAGTCGTGAGCGAAGCAGAAATGCATTACGGGCTGTCCAACTTAAAATAAGATTTCAAAGTTGTGATCTACGTGATTTATGCATGCATATAAGAACATTAATTTCTTGTTAGATTTTGATTATATTTCACGTCTTATTTTATTATGGCGTACTTATAAAATAACAATACATCATGTCGATTTGTACTGTTCTATTTAAAACAATACGCTACACTACTTTACTCTAGGGTAAACAATATAAATCGTACCTGTTGTGAGAGTTTCGTCATGTCGACGGGGGTGACCCGTTTGAGCGCTGAGAGCCGCTCCAAGCGCTCCCTGGCTTGTTGTTCCACCGCGATAACGAAGGCATCTTGTACATTGCTTGAACACAGATCTAGGTCCACCGCTAGAACAAATAAGAAAAAAAAAACTTCGGTTAGATACTTCGGGCAATCCGCGAGGCAAACACAATCGATGGACGTTACAAAGGTAATTCTGGGTGAAGTGGTTTAGAATTACATTAGGTGACCGCGACTCTAAAGAAGACCCTCAGTTTCTAATGCCACTCTCATCGTTGATCGCGTATTTGCTGACCTATCCTCTTTTGTTGCTTTTTTTTCTCCGTATGAAAGCAAACACTGTTTATGTGACCGGATGTAATAAAATATTAACTTTAAAACTACAATACATCCGCTTTTGGTATTTATTTTATTGCGTTCATTCTTCTGTGTCGTATTTATTCCACAAATTTATTGTTTCACCCATTCTAATCTTAGTTATATTACAAAAAATAAAAATAAAATTGTAATTTCAAATCAGCGAAATCAGAAGAAAATCGCATTATACAGAGTGTCTGGAAATTCCGTTCGAATAATTTTAAGATTAATTCTATACAGATTGATTCATTTCCAACCCTCACCATGGAGACCTCGCTTACTATTGGAGATAAAGATCAGGTTTAATTTTGGGCAACATTTTTAAATTTAGCGGTTGTTACCAATCTCAAGAAAAATCTATGACAAATGATATTTGAGATTTTTTGAAAAAAAGAAAATAGCTGATATCCTACTTTTACTCTAGCACCTTGTCTTTAGGCTAGGCTTTAGACAGAAAAAATAGAAACGCGTTCTCAACTCTACACAACTAACAAAGTGTTATATTAAATCACTTTCATCTTAAGGTTGTGCGGCCAGTGGGGAGTGGCGCAAAATTCGTAAAGGATTTAAAAGTTAAAAAAATTATTGATAAAAGAAGCAACTATCATGATGGCGTCGAGGTAATGACATATTTGAAATTTTAGAATTGTAAAAGAAACTAGTACAAAAAAAAAACATTAGGTTCAGCCGCGATTAGGGCTGTGCAAATATATTGATGTATCGATAAGTATATAAATCTGTTATCTAATATATACAGGGTGGGGCACCACATTTAACTTTTGATAACTTTGATGTGTAACTTTCTTTTGGGGCATCCTGTGTATTTCAAAATAATTTTAGAACGTGCTCCTAATGGACCTACACATGCTGCAATAAAAAGATTTTAAATATGTGTTACTGTTTTTTGTATATCAACCGAGGCGAATGTGGTGCCCCATCCTGTATACATATATTCGATACATCGATAGATCGATATACTTCATATATGCAGCAACGAAATAGAAACTACGTGCGAATAGATGGTGCTTAATATATTTTTCGAATAGAGATCAATTAGAAGTACCAAATTATTATAATTATACTTCATTATACTAAATTAAAATTATATTAAGCATAAAAGGGTAATATAAATAATAAGAAATATATGGGTTGGATAATGTATTGTTTCAATATTTTTAAATAAAAAGTATTCTATGTATTTATTAACAAAACATAAAAAACCGGATAAGTATATAAAAAATAATTTTAAAACGTTGTTGGAACTACAGATTTATTTAAAAATAGAAATATTAATTGTTCGGCATGTTCTCCTGTGTGGGAACTACGACAATCACTTATTATATTGCCACTGGCACTGAATACCCGTTCAGATGCGACGTTGGTAGCTTGTAAACATGAGTATTTTTTTGCCAATTGTGCCAGTAACGGAAATCTCATATAATTGCATTTCCACCAGTCTAATGAATCCTGTTCGGCATCTATGTTTGGTATATTTTTGAACATCTCAATTTCAATTATTAATTAATCGATACCTCGATAATATTATAGTATCGATATATCGATGTTTCGATTAATCAATATTATCGATATTTGAAAATGATCGTTATTCGATAGTAAAATCTTGTTATCGCACAGCCTTTAGCCGCAATGTATGCTCGGCCTAGGTCGTTCACATATATTTGTGAAAGTTACAAGTGGTAGTCGAAGTCGCCGGTAACGCAAAGGTGTCGTGGATAGGCCGCGATAGCCATACTTGGTGGTTAGACTCCACCTTCCGGACGACATATTTTTAAATAAAAATATGTTTAATTAATTGGCGGTTTGAAAATTACACTATATATACATGTGAATAAGTTAACCTCATTTTATCGAATCTCGAAAATTAAAAGTTGTTCTAGGTTTGTTCTATATTGTTTCAAAATTTTACCTTTTTTGTGTATAGGTCAGTGAAATAGTTGACAAAAACGAAACTTTGCTACCACCCTCCCTCCTTGATTTTGTAAAGTCGACAAATATTCCATTTGAATAAAATTTCGTACCTTTCGTCTTTTCATGGTCCATACATGCATATATTAGATATATTAGATATGAGGGCAGCATTGCTCTTCTAGTTGTTAGACTAGTAGGAGGCTTTTGATGAACCTTAAAATTAGTCTGGGATTTCCGTCCCGGATGTCACTAGGTGTTAGAAACAGCCTACTGAAGTGTTGTTGTCGGGTATGACTGGAAGCAACACATTGACACAAAATGCGTTCTGCCGTCTCTAGATCTTCTTGGCATAGACGACAGATTTGATCTTCATCTTTTCCGAGGTTATGTAGGCGGTACTTCAAGACCACATGACCTGTCAGAAACCCTGGCAGCACTCGAAGGTCCCCTTTGCTGAAAGATAGCAACGACTGTGCTATCTTAGGCGATCCTGATAACAGTGCCTTCGCCTGCTTTTGTGCTGGCGTATTCTGCCAGTGGGAGGCCTTTCTGTTGACCTCCCATTTGTTAACTGCTTATTTTAGGTGACTCTTTGGCAGTCCACAAGAGGGATAAGGTCCAACGAAAGGCATTTTCGCTGCTTCTTTGGCAAGCTTGTCTGTCTTTTCGTTCCCTTCGATCTCTTGATGGCTTGGGACTCATTGAAGAGTTACGTGGTTTTTGCATCCCAATTGCCTTAAATTGCATATATGTATATTCATGCAGCACACCGGACTCGTATGTGTAGGCACTCATAGCCTTCAACGCCGCTTCGCTGTCCAGTGATATACTAATTGTTGCGTCACGTATCTCTAACTAAAGCTTGAAGCTTCAAATTTGGGAACAACATAAAATAATATGCTAAAACTTTGCGTATATTGTCCAGTCATGGTGACCCACGTCTGGTGAAGCTGGTGGTCAACGAATTGCTTCTATTTGCAGTTATTGCATTCATATTCTTGTATACCGTGCAGTATGGCATCTTACGGCCTAGGTATTGCCCTCCAAATCATGACTTTTACTGGAAATTTAGAAATTTGAAAATATCTTTCAAAATCACTTGAACGTGTGCCAATGTTATTGAAGGATTTTTGTTTGGTTTTCTGGATACCTGCCTTGTCTCTTCGGTTATTTGCGTATGGTTCCATATGGACACACGTGTATTTATTATTGATTTCTAAATCTATTGGTTAGTTTCCAAAAGCCTGAACGAGGATTTTGTCTTCCCAAGTTAATCAAGGCATTTAAATTGTTGTCATAAATTTGCATGGTCGCCCAGAAACTGGTCTGTGATTTAATCCAACTCCTGATTGATAACTTCGTAGACTACGCTTCTCCCAAGGTAAGCCAATTTCATCAGTTCTTTTAACATCTCGCACTCCTTTCCTATATACAACAATGTCCCACCAAAAGCCTTTTTTCTAATTGTAACATAGATACGCAACAGTGCTTTTAAATTTATAAAAATAAGAAATTCCGGATACTTTCTAGATGAACTATATAATAATATTAAAAACTAGTTTGCGTGACGTTAAGGTGTACGGAATTTTATTGCAAGCCAGTGTACATTTCTAACAATTAACGTTTCATTTTAAAACAAGCACGCACTACATAGTTCCTGTTAACTAGGCAACCAATACAACACACTCATCAAGCTATTATTCAACATCTTTAAAAAGCGTATCTAATTAAGAGATATCGGTGGCAGTATTTTAATACAAAGACCATTTACATTGTATTTATCGATTATATAATTAAAAACCTTTGTTAAGAATTAGAACACTTTTTCCTCTGATCGTCAAACAAGAAACGCTAGGATGTTCAAAAGCGCTCGCCCGAAGAAAGTTACGCTGACCTAAACTCTAACTGTGTCTTTTTATCTCCGTAAGTAATCAATCATAGAGTTTTTAACTTAAACAAATCGTGTTGTTGTTTTTAAGTATTTCTCTACGTTTTTTATGTAGTTGAAGTTGATAAATAATATCGTAGATCACACTCAAGAAGTACTACTATACATATATACTAGGCAAAAAATCGAGATGATCTTTCTAGGAGTTTTTAAGTTTTTAAATTAATCATATTGCATAGAGTTTGTTTTTCTTATCTAGTGGAACTATAAATTATTCATTTTTTAAACATAAATTTTGTATTTTTCTATTTAATAATCTCGAAAACTTATAATTAATAATAAAATTATCCTGATAGAAATCTGAAAAGTTCTATAACTGCAGTGTAGCACCATAAGCTTTATTTTAAAAGTGAACATTAAAACCAGTAGTCGGTGAAATGTATGATCTCTGAGACTTCGACAGAAGGCATATTGTGGGTGCTAGTTTAGCGGGAGCGTCAGTGACGACAACAGTTGAATTGTTTAACGTTTCGCGAGCGAGGGTATCCATGGTAATGACAGCATTCACAAAACATAATAGAACATTATCGGCGAAGAAGAATTGTGACCGAAACCCAAAGTTAAGTGATAAAGATCGAGGAAGATTAAAAAGGATTGTGTCCAGACAACATAAAACCACCGCGGCAGTAACAGCAGAACTCAACACTCACTTGAGTTTCAATAAAAACAGCGTACAACAAAGATAACACTCATGGAAATTCATTCATTCATAAAACGTGGACACTGGAAGAATGTAGTATGTATGTAGAATGGTCTGATGAATCATCGTTGATATTGTTTCCTACAAACAGCCGGGTTTTTGTATAGAGAATTTCCTTCCTCCTCCTCCCCCTCCAAAGAAGCCCATGATCCAGACTGTGTGCTTCCTATAGTAAAGCATGGAGGAAACTCCGTTATGATTTGGGCGGCTATATCATGGTATGATGAAGTTCATTCCATAGCATATTGTTACCAAACACTGCCATATTCCAAAATGATCATGCGCCCATACACACAGCCAACAAGTTTCAGTCTTGGATTGGAGAGCATCAAGATATAATCAAGCATCTTCCCTAGCAAGCACAATCGCCTAACCTTACCGTAATAGAATCATTAAGCAGAGTTTTAGAGGAGCGAGTGAAAGGCAGATTTTCAGCATGTTTTGGTACAAGAATGGGACAACATCACTCTGGAAACTATTCAGAAACGCTACGAATCTAATCCGCGAAGAATTGACGCTGTTCTGCAATCAAATGGTTGGCTTTCGCAATCCCCACACGGTAGCTCAATAGAAAATGTTTGGGTTCTCATATTAAGTTGGAGTTTGAACTGTAGCACCACTGTACCACTAGAACTGAACCAAACAAAACTCAAACGATTGGTTTTGGAAGTAATAAATTTTTGCAAAACAAAAACGGGTTTTACATTTATTTTAAATTTCGCTTGATGGATCTACAAAACAATGCCAATTGTACCTAATATAAATGAGCAATCATTCAGTTGTTGCATTTGTTTCTTCACAGATAAAAATACGGAGTTTCAACGTGACCCTACGTTAGAGGAGGCTTCGTTTTGGAGTAAAATATTTTACTACCTTAATCTTACAGTCTGTTTTTCCAAATCACCATGGACGGATATAGCATTCAACAACACGTGCAAATAATAAAATTGTTTTATCAAAATGACTATTCATAGTGTGGTGGATAAATTTGAGGCTACTGGTAATGAAGGAAACAATACCCGTACGACGTCGAAACGCAAGATCTACCGAAAATATCGCCCCAATCCGTGAGAGTATGCAGAAGAATCCGAGGCAGTCGATTTCGTGTCGCTGACAAGAACTTGGCCTTTCACAGACCACAACTTGGCGAATTTTGCATCGTGACTTGGACCTGCACCCGTGCAAAATTCAACTGACACAGGAGCTGAAAGTGACCATAGACAACGACGTGTGTTCGCTGCTTGGGCCCTGGAGTAGTTGGAAACTGATCCTAATTTTCATCAAAAACCCATCTTCAGCGATGAGGCCCATTTCTGGATGAATGAGTGCGTCAATAAACAAAATTGTCGAATTTGGGACGATACCAATCCACATGCATCCCGAAAAAGTCACTGTTTGGTGTGGATTTTGAGCTAGCAGCGTCATCGGTTCATATTTCTTTCAGAACGACGTTGGCTAGGCCATCACCGTAAACGGCGAACACTATAGGACGATGATTACCAACTTCTTTTGGCTTGAATTGGATCATATGGACATCGATGACATGTGGTTTCAAAAGGACGGCGCTATGTGTCACACAGCTTATGCCACATTGGACATTCTGCACGAGCGATTTGAGGGGAGGGTCATCTCACATGGAGGTGATGTGAACTGGTCACCGAGATCGTGCGATTTGACCTCGTTAGATTTTTTTGTGGGGTTTTCTTAAATCGCAGGTTTATGCGAATAATCTATAAACCACAGCGACCCTCCAAACCAACATAACCCAAGCCATCGGTAAAATTTTGCCTGATTTATGCGCCAAAGTCGTGGAAAATTGGACATCCTGGATGCGCTCCACCCAGCGAAGCCGTGGCGGACATTTGCCCGATGTTATATTCCATAAATAATGGCATCGATAGGCCTTTCAAATGAATAAAAAATGTCGATGATATTTTACACCCACTTTGTTTTATTTAAATTTAGAAAGCGAATTTAAAGATAGGAAGACTGAAATTCGGTTGATATTGAAGCTAAAAATATTAAGTTTGCGGCACAAAACGACACAAAATAATTACTAACAAAATAATAACTAGAAATTAATTAAACAGTTGTATAAGATTAAGAATTCCTTAGATTCCTATAATGGTTTCTCTAAATTTCCTTTTTCCCCCCTAGCATCATTAGAGTTTTTCCGAACCCTTGGCAACACTGATGAAATGCATACATTTTATGAGTGTGGGTCAATTGCCGGCTAGCGTTTCGCCCTTTTCGCCGGAGATTCTCTACCTGTTCGTTACGGTGAACGACTTAAGTATACGAGGGGTTAAAATTTGTACATTGAAAACGTCTCACGTAAGATTGTATTACGGTCAACGTACTCTTACGATAAAGGTAGTAAATGTTAACATTATTAGAATAAATTGTGCAAAAGTTACTGGATAGTCTTGGAATAACAATTTTCGGAATAAAAATTAAAAAAAACATTCTTCAGTGCTTGCAAATTGCAGCTCTTTCTAACAATTAACTTTCAACTTATAAATAAGACATAATTCATCGAGTAGGAATTTATTACATCCGTATGGTGTGGAGCATACAAATCGAAAGCATATGTCAAGAGTGTCGCGAGAGAATTCTCCAATAAAACACAGCAGCAATTAAGCTTTGCACAGATTCACACAATTTCACCCGAACTTTTCCAATTAATTAAAGCAAAGCGTTTAATTAACTGTAGTCCGATCGTTTAAAATCAAAATCGGTATCGTACAACGTTTGATCCCCTCCCCTTCTCAGATAATAATCGATGAAATTCCATTTGCATTACTTACATTTTACACCGACGTGAAAATAGAAAGTTTAACATACCAACTGACTGCCGGTAAGCGAAGACAATGCCTATACAATTCGATATTATTGACATGTATCGTAAGCGGGTATACATACGCATTAACACGCAAGAGAAATTTTCATTAATACATGATATATAAAAATAAATAATAGTGAAGTAACGGAAACAATACTCTGCCGACAATATCGTAATACACTGCAATTTAATTAATGTAAATACGAATTTTCCGTTATACTACATAGATGTTGGAAATAGATGGGTATTACCGGAGAAAAGCTCTCGAAATAAAACGAAAACTAATGTAAAAGCTAGTTTATTTAGATGAGAATAAAAGTTCACGGTTAGTTTAGTTTAGCGCATCGCTGACTGTAGTAGTAATTATGAATTATTTATCTCTAAGAAAGTGAAATATTAACGCAATCTAATTAATGCTGCGAAAGTTTGCGAAAGCTAATTAAACTGAGATGTGAAGTTTATGGTAGGTATATGCTAATAAATGCTGCTAAATATTAAAGGTCGCGAAATAGAGTAGGGTTGTTATAAATGTTCATTGTACACAAGCACAAAGTGTGTGACTTTGATCAGCAATTCTTGAGTGGGCTGCATTTAACTTTTGTTCTATTAACGCTATTAAAGGCGCACGTAATGATAGATAGATAGGTAACTTTATTCAATAGTGCAAATTCAATGCATTGAACACGTCAACAAATATAAAATATACCCTTTGGTATATAATAATAAAATACAATTTTTCCATTTAAGACACATACATAACAATGCTGCATTTACATTCAAATATACAACATTACAATCAAAAACAAAAATACAAGACAAGATTGTAAATGTAGAATATTATTCCATATTATTGGAGAAGTATTCGTCTAAGCTGTAGAGGACTCTCTTGCTGAGCTTTGAATGCAGCACCTTTTTGAACATTTTGTTATTCAGTTGCTTTAGTTCACGAGGTAAGTGATTGTATATTTTTATAGTTTGTGTTATTACATTTCTGCTCACAATACTTTTAGTGTAGTATAAAACAAAATATTTTTAAAACGGGCGCTTGACCGTGCGGAAGAATATCCGGTGAGTAAATATTTCGCTAACTATCAGATAAGCGTGTAATCTTCCGCCCCCGCTTCGTTGCCGGAGCCTGTATATCTAATCACAGTCAGTTGATTTATTATAACAAGACATACTCCAGAAATATTACTATGGAAATGGGAGTACCACATGGATCTATTTTGGGTCCCCTATTGTTCTCACTGTACTTAAGTGACTTTCAACTTAACAGCAATGACAGCAAAGTTATACTGTCTGCAGATGTGATCAGCATAGTAACTAGTGCGACAACTATGGATATGTTATCAGATGGATGTTCTACACAAATGGTTCAATTTCATGAATGGTTTTCCAATAATGGACTTACTATAAACCAAGGCAAAACCAACACAATCCGTTTTACAACGATAAATGCACAAACTAACGAAAGTATACTGGTTAAACTAAACAGTAAATCTGTTGAACAATAATTACAAACAGTGAAACTACTTGGAATTACACTAGATGCATTATTGAATTGGGAAACTCACATTGATACCTATAAATGCAAAAAATATTGCCTGTTACTGTTATGCATTGAGAAGGCTAAGGGATATCGCAAATATTGATACATGTAAGATATTTTAGTTTACCACATTTCTTGCAAAAGCAACGTACGGTATTATTTGCTAGGGAGGCACAACGTCAGCACAGAGAATTTTTATTTCGCAATTTTGTCTACTAACTATACCATCCATAAATACAGGGTGGCCATTCGAAAACGAAACGGCATTGATTTTGGGCGTTTAATGTCATATAAAAATAAAATGCTCAGACACGTCAACTTTGTTTTTGAGGGGGACATTTAGCGTACAAGCAAACCTTCATCTGCAATCCCTTGGGCAGGGTGGAACTGACCCCGAAAATCTTAAATGGAGTTGTAAAGTTGTACCTGGATTGAAAGGTCTTTCGATTCTCTTTAAAATGATACCTAGTTTATGGCATTACATTTCATTATGATGCTCAAAAATTAACTTTTATTTCTGTATAACTATTATAAATTTATTCATATTGTTTTAAACTCTTCAGATAAAATATTAGCAAATGCACAGCGTTGGCAAGCAAAACGAGAAACTCTGGGCCTTAAGAGGAAAACAACGAATCGTGATGACAAAATGATTTTGCGACAAATACTCGTAACAAAAAATCCATTTCTATCTATCTATCTATTCAGTTAGGATTGGACACCTATAGTCCAGGCACTTGAGCTGGGTGCTCTTTGTACCATCCCTATCGAAGCCCTCATTTCCAGTTGAGAAGTTTACTGTCCTCTATAAAGTCCAGTAACTTGCCCACTGGAAATTTGAGCACCCTCGAAGGCTCCAGCAGATCCTTTCCGAAATGTTTCTGCCTGAGTACCATCATTTCCTCACATGTGAAGATTACATGTAAACCTGTTTCCTCCTGTAACTCGCATCTCCTGCACCAGGGTTCACTCACTCGACCCGTGTTGTATAGATGCTTCCTTAAGGGACAGTGTCCAGTTATCACCCCAATAATGGTCTTAACTTGTTTTTTATTGCGTCTAATCAGGCTTCAGAGAACTTAGCGTCCCCGTCCCCTATTAGCGCTTTAGTATGGAGTTGACCCTCAGTCGACCTCCATTTCCTTACTCTTTCTTTATCTAACCAAGACCAAATCGCCCTTCTAGTAGAATCCCTTGTGATTCCACATACGGGTTCTGATCCTATGAAGTGTTTCCTAGAACCCTTCTTGGCTAGTTCATCGGCTATTATATTGCCTCTAATGTCCTCATGTCCGGGCACCCAGATCAAAGACACCTTGTTGTCTTGTACCAGTTTATTGAGGTGCTGTTCACAATCTTTAACCAGTTTTGACCTGGTAAGAGGATTCATAACTGCCTTGATAGCTGCCTGACTATCAGTCATTATGTTTATTTTTCTCTTCGTGAAACCTCCCTTTGCAAAAAAATCCAATTGTTTCTGTTACTAAAATAAAATAAGATTCACAGCTGAATATTAGTGCAAGAACAATACGCAAACGCCGTATATGTTAAACGACGTTCGAAGTTTGCACAGGACCATATCAATTGAACACCACAAAAATGGCGTGACATATGTTATTTTGTTAAAGTAGCCGTAGATCGTTTGTTAGAAGACCAGTAAATACCACTCTTGAATCACGATTCACATTAAAGACAGTTAAGCACGATACACACGAATAATCGTTTGGGGATACTTCCCTGATTTCGAAATAGTGCCAATATACTGGATAAAAGGCATTCTAGATCAACGTGGATATGTGGATATTCTACAGAATATATTGTTATCTTATGTCGAGTAGGAGATGCCTTTAAAGTCGACGTTAATACCAAATAACTATCCTAAACACACTAGTCGACGGGCGAAGACTGGTTAAATGGAAATAAAATTGAGATTCTGGAGTGGCTAATTCAGTCACCAAACCTCAATCCTACTGAGAACTTATAGGCTGACGATAAAGAAGGTGTATTTAAAGCCAACCCTATAACGCAAGAAGAATTGTGAGAAATCGTGCAGAAAATTTGGTAGTCCAGTCCTCGCGAGCGCCTTCAAAAATTCGTTAACAGTATGTTTCGAAGATACTTGGAAATTTTGAAAAATAAAGGCTTATTTATTCTGTTATTCTGATTAGTAACTAACCTTAATTGATATACATATATATATAAATATAAATACGCCACTGCATCTTTATTTCTTCATTACTGCTCAAAACTGGTATTATTTTCATCAGAAAGTAACTAAATTAACAATAGTGTATTAAATATATGTATTAAGAAGACATGGTTTTTATATCGTAGGGTTGTTTTGGTTCCAGACTTGAACTAGTTTAGAACCAGTTGTGACAGACAACACCGAAAAATGTAAAACTGAGATTTGCGGATTTAAAGAGTAACATCTAATAAAAGTACAGTATGTCTTCCAATTTTTATATCTGACCTATTCCTTTACAACATAAATGAATTAATTCCAAATAAAACCAGAACTACTAGACACAAAATAAATATCAATTAATTGTATAATCTTTAAAAATAATGTAACATAATATAACTAATAAGTCTTCTGTAAATAAACGTTTAATAACATATTTACTTTGGAATTTTCTCCCAGGAATTAACTTATTTAAAGAAATCTGTAATGGATTTTTGACTCATAAGTGTTTGTCTTTTCTTGGCAGCAGTGTTTAGAAGTTGTTTTAGTACCAAAATATCGCCTGAACTTGTATCTTCTTGTTATTTGAGATATAAAATAGCTGTTTTAATAGCGTTAAATCCGGGGCTGATATTTTTTGTAGATTTTCAATATAGTTGTCATTTTCATTCTCAAATTCATCTTCAATATCTTTTTGGGTTCTAATAAGGCTTACAACATCTTCATAATTTAGTTCATTGTTGTCATCATCGTTCATTCATTCTGCTATATCATTCTGATTTATCATCATCGTTCATTCAACGAGATTGTTAGCAAGGTCTAAAAGAGATTCTTTAGGTGCATCTTGTACACTATCAGGTTCCATTTGGTTAGTAGAAATCTTATTCCAACTTTTAATAATTGTCGTCTCTTTAATGTCAGTTCAAGAGTCTGTCAACCAATAAATCACATTTTTTATATTAATTTTTCTTAAGCTTTGAGTTACGGTGTGACTGTTGTCTAAGTCGATCAAAGTATGCCTTAAAAGGTATCGTCGGTAGCTACGCTTCAAATTTTCTAGTACACCCTGGTCAAGAGGTTGAATAAGAGATGTTACGTTGTAAGTTGAAAAATGTGCACGAATTTGTCCGTCAATCAGTTCACTTTCGTCCGGATGAGATGGAGCATTATCTAAAATCAAGATAGCTTTATGTGGAAGATTATTATCATCGGACAACATTTTCACGCTCGGAACAAATGTTTCGTCAAATCATTTTTTAAACAAATAAGAATCCATCTAACCATTTTTTTGGTTTGTATTGAACAGGGAAATTTGCAACATTAACATTCTTAAAAGCTCTTGGCCGTTTTGACTTTTCCACAACCAAAAATGTAAGCTTATTGTCTCCAGACTTATTGCAACAAACCAAAACCGTTAATCGTTCTTTGCTTTTCTATACCATAGAGCAGACCGCTCTTTTTTAGAAGCAAGTGTTTTTCTTGCAAGTGAGCATTTTGTAATTCAATCCGGTTTCGTCGCAATTATACAATTGTTGGACACTTAGCTGTTCATCTTCAATAAGCTTTTGCAATTTTCCTTTAAAGGGTTCTACATCTTTGTTGTCTCACAGAGACAATAACTATTCTTCCAACTATCCAACCAACCAACACTTGCTGTAAATTCTTCTGCTCCATCCTCAAGAAGATTGTAAAATTCTAAAGATTTTGCTTGTAAAATCGGTCCTTCTGTCGTATTTGAGTAAACCAAATAAATAATGCTTCTGAAGTATTTTCGTACTCACTATGTTTCATAACCTTCCTGCTTGTATTACCACTAATTGATGCATTTTATGAAATCCACTTCTCAATATCTTTACGTTTTCTCTTCCAATCCCCCACTGTTACTTCACCAACATCCATGTCATCAGCTACCATTTTAATCGTGTCGCCTCCATATACAGGGTGGGGCACCACATTCGCCTCGGTTGATATACAAAAAACGGTAACACATATTTAAAATCTTTTTGCTGGAGCATGCGTAGATCCATTGGGAGCACGTTCTAAAATTATTTTGACCCATACAGGATGTTCCAAAAGAAAGTTACACATCAAAGTTATCAAAATTTAAATGGAACACCATGTATATTATTGCATATTTCGATGACGAATACTAAATAAAGGCAAGTTACTGTTATATTCCCTATACCTAGGTTCAACAGTTTCTGAGATATTTAACAATTTTTGAAAATGTAGATCAATATTTAGAATGAGTACCTAGCGTACGTATTTAAGTTATGTGTTTCAAGTTGTATTATTTCATTAATGCAACCATTTCATCTAATCCTAAAATAAAGATGTTTTCTAAAAATTATACAGGGTGGTTAAAATCTTACCTCTAACTGTAGGTACCATTAATGCTCAATAACTCGCTTATTTTAAATGGAATATCCTGTATCTAACATCGTCATTCGATTTTAATTTTATTTCTCTTTTAAATGTTATTAAGGTTCCCTATACCTATCTCTTATAGTTTCTTTGCAAAAGTCAATTTAGTGTTTTAATTGGCGATTTTGTACAAACGTTTGGTTAAATGAAGTTAGCTTTGACATCATGACAATAATTTCAGATATTAGTTTTGTTTAATTTATTCTTGAAAAGTAGGTAATGGTGCATTGGACTTCATATTTATTGGAAACAAAACAAAAATTAACCAATATGTGTCTTATTACATACAAAGAAAACAAACAAAAAAACAAAGAAGCTAATGATTCAAATACCACTCAAATTAGAGTCTGTCATTTTCAATTCATGGGATGAATAAGCGATCTCACCGACCCTGGAATATTTATGCACGATACGACTGCACACTAATTGGTAGTTCAAGGCTGCTAGCATACATACGGCTAGTTGGCCAATCGCAAACCAGATAACGTTCGAAATATCTCCCGCTACGTATGTGGTACAAACATGCTATGTTTATTTATTGCAGAAGTTTCACCCGTACTTTTGGAAACCGTACCTCTGAAAATCCCATAAAAGATGCGGCTACAACTAGATGGTGCTCCTCCTTTTGCAGTTAATTGGATAGGCAATACCCTAATAGGTAAGTAGGACGTAGTAATTCACAGAACTGACCTGCAAGATCCCTAGACCTAAAGAGTCCAGATTGTTGTGAGGATATATGAAAAATATTGTATACAACATATGCACCACAAACAACATCTGACAATATGGAAACATTTCAGCGAAGAATTTATTTATGTGTATGAGTGATATTGGAATCATTAGTTTCTCTGTTTTCATTTATATTAAGTTTATGACGAAAATTTGTATGTAATATATATGAAGCAACGTCTGATGCACCACTGTCTACTTTTCAAGAATAAGTTAGACAAAATTAATATCTGAAATGAATGTCATCATGTCAAAGCTACCTTGATTTAACCAAATTTTTTGTACAAAATCGCCATTTGAAACATTGAATTGACTTTTACAAAGAAACTATAAGAGATAGCTAGATGTCACCTTAATAGCTTTTAAAAGAGAAATAAAATTAAAATCGAATGACGATGTTAGATACAGGGTGTTCCATTAAAAATAAGCAAGTTATTGAGCATTAATGGTACCTACAGTTAGAGGTAAGATTTTAACCACCCTGTATAATTTTTAGAAAGCATCTTTATTTTAGGATTAGGTGTAATGGTTGTGCTAATGAAATAATACAACTTGAAACAAGTAACCTAAATACATACGCCAGATACTCATTCTAAATATTGATCTACATTTTCAAAAATTGTTAAATATCTCAGAAACTGTTGAACCTAGGTATAGGGAATATAACAGTAACTTGTCTTTATTTAGTCTTCGTCATCAAAATATGCAATAATATACATGGTGTTCCATTTAATCTTTGATAACTTTGTTGTGTAACTTTCTTTTGGAACACCCTCTCTCTCCCTTCTCTTCTAATGAAATTACTATACATATCTATTTTCTGACCTTTATGTACTTATCTTTCAACTCCTGAAATATTTCCACTTGTAGGTCAATAAAACAACAATTAATTAGATACCAATTTATTTCAATAAAATAAATAAATTGGTATTTAATTAATTGTGGAAATGTTTCAGGAGTTGAAAGATACATGAAATTACTACACGCTTTCTTTTCCCACTCATATTATATTAACAAATATAGGCCACAAATGTTTAATAATATGTACTTTTAGTTTTACAAATTTTTGTATTTTGAGATTTTTTTAATGGTAAGCTATCTGTTGAATTGTCTTAATGAAGATTAAAGACATCGAAAGCAGAAGAAAAAACACGAAATGTAAAAAAGTTTTATCAATTTAATAAAGTCTTGTGTGTCGTCGCACTTTTGATTAATAGAGATAATGCTAATCTAAAAAGATACTATGAAACATAACTTATTGATTAACCTTTTTTGCGGGAGTGTAGCTGCAACCGCTGCCTAACCTGTATTGCTCATCAAGACTACCCACTCCACCTTTCGCTACTTGTGTTCTGTGCGTAAATATATTTCCATGGCTTTGTTACAAAATCATCTCGCCATAGATAATGAAGTGCTGTTAATTATGTCCTAACAGCGAATGGTTGTAATCGGAATACCGATCTAGCGATACGTTGCCACAAAAGTTCTCTCCTTTACGACTATAGAGCGACTACCGAATCATATTTCAAAGAAAATGTGTCATCTTGCGATAATCTGTTTGACATTATGAAGATTAATTGTAAATACATACTGCCGGAATATTTCGAAGGGGTTTTGGAGGGACGATCAGGAGATTACAAAAATTAACTCTCTTAATATTTCCAAAATGTTATGTAAGTATATAGGTAAGTTTTGTTTAGTTCCATCAACCACCTGTATAAAATAGTAAGTTATTTTATACATGACATAGATATATTATATTCGTTATACCGTTATACGTAATTCCGACATTTATGGGAATTAATTCACGATGCAACATTCCACAGCTATAAATCAATGTTGTCCTATTTTCACAGTAGCAACATCTATATACATACATACATACCAACGAATTGATAAGCTACTAACACGATATACTACCTCGGAACTTCTTCCCCCAAATTATTTCTCATTTCTTACAAGAAATATGATTGTATATATTTTACGATATGGAACAAAAACACGAATTCAAACTGGAAGATATTCCTATCAAAGAAAACGCCGACGTAGAAAATATCAACACAAGATTGGCAGTGATTTCAGAATATGATACCCTTGTGAGTCTTTTTGATCGTTGCGAAAATGGCATTACAGTTCCGTAAGCCGCCTTGGAAGTCGCAGTTTACAATGTTATCTCGTAGGACGCCTGGTCCTAAGGACAAATATATGAATCTCTTTATCTAAACAACCTTTAAGGTTAATACTTCAGAAAGTCGTATACTTATATATAAAGATGCTCGCAAAATTTATTTTTTGATGAGCAAGTCGCAATTACAATTGTTATAAAATGCTTCAACTTTCAAAGAGTATCCAACAAAGTTAAGTTTGATTTTATTTTACTTATCATTCCAACGGAAATAATTCTGCGCTTAAATGCTACTGTAGTAGGTAGTAGTATGTTGTAATCGCAACGTATACATGTTCGAGAGATTAAGGCAGAAAAGTTGAAATATGAAGTTCAGACGAAGTTATCCTGGTATATTGCCAATAAAGGGAGATAATGTGCGGGTTTCACGAACGTTCATATACGCGAGCACTAGACCGATACAGTTAGATCTCTGCTGGGTCAGCGAACTTCTTATTCGAATGGACATGGAGCGGATTTTATTATGATTGGGTTGTGCGCTCATTAAACTAGGTTTACAGTCCACAGTTTGTAGTAAAACACATTACACAGTTAAATTCAGCGTGCTCCTATCCAGGGAATAGGAACTAATATTGACGTGTTATTCAGTATCCAGCTGTCGGAACGTATATCTCGAAGATATATATGTATGCACGTATGTATGTAAAACTAGCTTTTTTACCCGCAGCACATGTCAGATTTGTAGTTTGTTTTTATTTTAATCAAATTTATATGTTGTCACGTCATTTTTCGTATATACATCAATAAACTATATTTCCCATGCAAACTTCTTCACTGGAGTTCTTGGTGCAGAAGTAGAACGTTAAGCACTTCAATCCACAAAACACTAAAAAGCTTTTTACTAAAACACTGCCGCGTTTCGACAGCAAAGCTGTCATTATCAAGGCGATAATAAAACTGTTTGTATTTATTCTCGCCTTGATAATGACAGCTTTGCTGTCTAAATGCATCGGTCTTTTCCATACAAACCTTGCTACTCTTTTTTAATCGCCTAGGGGCTGAATTTAGATTTTTTCCCACGACTTCTTAATTTTTCTAAAGTAGAAATATATCAATAACTCAGCAATAGGCAATTGGGCCACAATAACCACTCTTCAATGGGTCGCAAGCCACCAAGTGATCGAAGGGAACGAAAAGGCAGATAAGCTTACTAAAGAAGCAGTAAAAATGCCTTTTATTGGACCTGATCCCTGTTGTGGACTGCAAAAGAGCCACCTAAACCAAGTAATTAACAAATGGAAAGACAACAGAAAGGCGCCCCACTGGCAAAATACGCCAGGACAAAATCAGGCGAACGCACTGGTATCAGGATCGCCTAAGATAGCAAATACGTTGATATCTTTCAGCAAAGGGGACCTTGGACTGCTGGCTGGGTTTCTAACAGGTCATGTGGCCCTGAAGTACCACCTGCATAAACACGGTAAAGCTGACGCTCAAATCTGCCGTATATGCTAAGAAGATCTAGAGACGGCAGAATACATTTTGTGTAAATGCGTTGTTGCCAGTCATACTCGACATCAACACTTCAGTAGGCCGTTTCTAACGCCAAACTAGTTTAACAACCAGAAGGGCAATGTTACAATAGACCCATGCAGATCGCGGTGACTAAAAGTAGCAGTGCTACTTCCCTCAGATCTAATTTAATCTAATCTAATTTTTGTAATTTTTTTAAATCTTGTATTAAAATTTCAAAAAAAGATTACCATTCACCTCGTTAAAGATTGAATAAAAAAAAGCCGAAACACATACAAACTTTGCCACCCTCGTTTGCTTCTTTAGTGACGAAATTTCCAATAATTCCTTTTTAAATAATGTTTACAATATAAAATCAACATCGTCTCCAAGATTCAGATTTCTATCATTAATTGTTTGGGCTAAGCTGACGTGTCAGTCGGGACAAAACCTTTTATGTAGCGTAGTCATCACATTTTAATTTCATATTCGAAATAGCAAGAGGGAGTGAGCTCATAGTATATGAGAATAGAGATAAATACTTTGCCACGATGCCAAATACTAACTGTTTTATCGGCAGCGAATCTTTACTATGTGTGAGGAATACTGTCCGATTAGCAATAATATCATTTTATGATTTGGATCTTTCCTTAATATACATACACCTCAGACGATTACAGTGATGCATTGAGGATGTTACCAGCAACTACTTATTCAACTAACTTGATAATAATTATGACAGTTATAACTCTGAGAAAATTTTTGACTGTTATAAAATGCAATAATTATTGTTTGCAGTTTTGACAATTGCAACTCTCCCAACCTCCACCAACTAAGAAATTGTAAAAACGATATTTTTAAAGATTGAAAAATTAGAAATGTCAATCTTGACAGCTGTCAAACTATACTATTTTAATAATAATAATATGTTTATTGTCATCATTCACAAAGGAACATGGACATTGTCAATAATTGTACATAAAATGTAATACTCGTAATAACATAAAGTATGTATAACAAAAGTATAAAGTGGTAAACACACATTATGGAGGTACATACATATATAAATAGAAAACATGCATAGAACAAACATATTCGTATTTTCTTCTAACCGCTAAAATATACCGGGAGTCCCAGACTCAATATAACAAGGTATATCTGCTTTATCTGTAGATAAAGAAAATCATTAAGAAAAAATAAGAAAATAAGAAATTCTATAGATTGCAAATGATGTTGCAAAATAACAATCGTATGATATTTTTGTATCTTTTTAATTTAAATGTTATTTTTAAACTTAGATTTATTAGGTAAAAGTGAGTCTAGCATTTGCAGCAAATTTTTTATATAACTCGTTGTTTCGCATTCATTGTGCGATTGAAACCCTGACATTTTTAATAGATCATTTGGCGTTTGTACAAATAACAAAATACTGTCAACACAGCCAGCTGCTAATCATTACCTTACAATCTGTCAGATAGTAATCATGTTAATTTAGTTTATTGTTTTAAATAGAGCAGTCAAACATAAAATTATCTATATAGACAATGACCAGTATGGATAATGACCAGTATGGATAATGATGATAAATAATATCCTGTAATGTCATTATATTTCGACACTTGATGAGGTCATTCATTTATTAAAAGCATAAAAATAGTATAATTTGGAATGGATATTGATAATGAAATTAAGAAAATGAGATTATCCAATCATAAACACCCATAAATTCGACAACATAATTAAGCGTTTTTCCTCAATATATGTATTTTGCTTTTAGTAATATGTACTAAAGAAGTATTTAATGGAAATTTATAATAAAATAATTGTTACATGCACCCATATTAGGTGAATCATTTTCATATGAAAAACGTTTTTAAAACTAGGTACAGTATTACTAAAACTATATTGATGTGTGGACACATTTGGTATTACACATAATTGGCCATTACGCGTCACTAAGTACATATATGTTTAAGATGTAATTTTACTTACTACATCATGCTTATTATGAAGACCTGGCTTACTTTGATTCACCCACAGTAGTTTTTAAGTAATTTTGTTTTAAATTTTGCCCTTATATAAGGGTTATTATGTTATCAGTGAGAAAATGGTGAAAGCTCCAGAAAGCTTTCATAATTTCAAAACTACATTTATCTACTATTTACACTAAAATTACATTATAAGCATGGTAAGCTGGCGCTGCTGTTCTTTGGAATAAAGTATTTAGTATTTAGTTGTGTCCGGATATCTTTGAAGGTCACTGTACATGTGTGTAACGTGTGTTAGACTAATAATACTTATCCCTGACACATGCGAAATGATATGCGCTATGCAGTTGTGGTAATTAAACAGTACATGTTACCATCATCACCTTTCGTAATCGTTATTAAACTTTCATTTTAATTTGCAACATAAACTACTAAGAAACTTGTTTTTCTATTAATAATAAAATTTCTATTCGGAGTGTTAGGAATGAACTTCATTAATTCAACGAACCAGCTGTACATACATCCAAGTTTATGAGTTTATCTAGTTTAGTATGTACTACAAAATATGAATAAAAAGAGATTATCTGCGAAATACACTCGAGACCAGAACAATTCTCGATATAAGATCATCAGGTCGTAAAACCAAATCGCACAACTCCATATTAAATACACGTGATCGTTGCTTTAAGATTAACAAAGTTAATTACAAGGGGCGACACTGCGGCCGTCTACGATACCCCTTCCTTTTCCGGAGCCTGTGCAAAGATCACCCCTCATTACACCTTACCAACTGATACGTAGCTTGGCGTTCACTTATGGTGCATAATTTATGGAACTAGGACGGGCATCATTCCTGCGGAAACTCTGCTGATTGCCTAATTATGCATAACTCTTTTATTATATTCAATATGGTATTCCGGGAAGATGTTCTTGTTCGTATTTAATTTGTGTGAATTTGACAGGCAATTTTCCTGGCTAAATTAACGGGAATGGGTTCTGTATTAGAATAGAATTGATTGCAGCAGGTATTTAATTTTAAGATTCGATGAATGTTCATTGATATTTTCTCTGATAGAAAATTCGAACTCGTGGTCAAAAAAACGGGTTTTCTCATTTTTTGGTTCTTGATTTATGATATGTATTGTCAATTCTTATCATTCCGCGCTGTCGTTTGCGCCTCCAATGTTGTGACAGAGGTTTGAATCTTTGAAAAACATTTTGGAACCTCATTTGCATAGTGCTCTTTCCAAATTGCGCAAATCGACTTTTCTATTTCATATTTCTTTTCTGTATATCTTAATTTTTTCTGCCTACGTTTATGGTGGTTATCAGGATTGTAAATGCCTACATCTAAAATGATTTGTAAACATTTCTGAGACGAAAAAACAATTTTTTGTTAAAGCATTTCTAAAAAGAATATCTCCAAAGGTCACTGAAGGATACTGGACATGCTTCCAAAGACAAAAAAGGCCTTCATCAGGATAGATCCAACCGACCTCTCACTATAGCTGTGAGATGACAAAGAAGATTTACTTGCCAAAAGAGCTGAATTTACAAAAGGTGTACAACTTGTACCGGGAAAAGTATTGAAAAAACGTCATATCATATGAAAGGGATTTTTTGTCATAAAAAAAGCACTATCGAAAAAAAATCCCATAAAATGATAAACACCATTGCAAAATAGGAAATGATAAAGAAAGATTAATTATTGAGAATCAAATGCACAGGAAGGGAGTGGAAACATTCTATGACAGGAGAAGGCAGGCCCATAGAAGACGAGATTTCTTTGAAGAAATTAACCTGGATTATCAATAGAACCTACTTATAACAAACATAAACACACACCACGTATATTATATCAATTATTGTTGTACATAAAACTTCATACTCTCTCTACTGAAGCTTCTGTTTTGTTCAATTGGTCATGTGGAGATTTTTTTGTAATTCTTCCCAGGTAAAATTAAGAATTATGCAATGTTGAGCTATGTTTTATAGGATTCGTATGACGTATTTTAGAAAACCAACTCCATTGCAGATTATAGAAATGGTACATCATCAGATATGAACAACTGTAGTCATACTTCAGAAAGAAAATTCCGGAAATTCTTTTCAAAAAATCTTTCATTTTTACGCCTAATCCCAGTGCTACTTTTAAAATAAAACAATTTACAATAACTAAAACGTTTTTGCCTGCAATCCAATATTTCAATATGAGACCACAACTAAGATGATAGTGGTAATGGAAGGCCAAGCTTACCAATTCGTTCAATTTTTTTTGGATTTCAAAATTAGATTGAATTTTATTTAACCCAATATGTCTTCCACAAGCAATAAGAAATTTCAAGTATGCCATTAAATATCAGAATCGATGTGGCCTCCTTCCAAGGTTAAGTAAAATTAATCAGGCTGTATATACATAAATAAATAGTAATAGATTTTCATTTAAAAACAACAAATACGTATTGTCAATCAATATGTTTATGCAATACCAGCGATTTACCATATAGCCCTCGCTTCATAAATCAACGTGATAACAAATTAAATACAGCTCACCTTTAATATTAAAACTCTTACTTACACGAGACAGAACTAAGTAAAAGTACTTCATATAGGTGTGTTCTATTATATGGCTGGTAGGTAGTTTCCAGTTTATATTTAGTTACTCATGCATATGCTGGGTATAATATATTTCAACACGGCGAAACCAATTTATCAACTTTTTATGTAACCTACTCTCACCGTGGCCATTATAAGGTATCGCCTTAAAAGTACAATGCGGAATTTTAAAAAATCGCAATCATTTACATGAAATCTCGCAACAGCAGACTGGATACCAGAGAGACCGCCGACAACACGAATTTATAAACAAACTCCTAGTGGTATGCAGCCTGCAGAGCACGTTTGAACTCCGAGTCAAGGCTAACTAGGTGACGAGACGAATCCACGGCAGCTTCCATACCCAGTTATTTATTCCCGAAGCGGAATGCTCTTTCTACATGTTGTCCTCTTGCTCGTGGTGCCTTTTTGTACAATATTGTTCATAGGATTGTAGACATGAAGATTCTTTAGAGCGGTATACATAACATGCACGTAAATGGAATAAATTCTTTCTTCTCTACGTATCTGTAATCTGTATTTAATTTATCAACATTATTCTTGAGATTGCGGACAACTCTATAATATATGTAGTTATGATAGAAATAGCGTGATCTTTTTCTTCCTTTTTATTGTCGAACCAGCAGTATAAATACAATATAAGTTTGTAGCTACATTAAAATTTATTGCCTGTTGACTTGGACTTTAAATAGCTCCATAAAAAAATCAAGAAAGGGAAAAATCTACAGAATTCGTGACTCATTCTCGCAATCCTTGCTTGTCAAATCTACCTATCCCCTAAAAAAGCAATTGTCATGAAAATATCGAATAGGGTGTGCTAGTGCGAAGAGGGTACTCTTTTTGTGCCATATGATATTTATCTGGAAAGCCAAGGTTACTGTTATCTGGAAAAATTGCTACAAGTACTGGAACAGGGATCATTTCGCAAAAGCTCTGCTGTCAGGATTTCTTTTTACCCTTGCTAACATCGATTTGCTTGCTGGGACTGATCATAGCTTCACGAAACTGTAGTTACTGATTGCGATTACCATCATTGAATTCCTACGACACTACTTACAGTAGGTGTTCAATGAATTAGATACTTCTAGAAAAGTACTTTAAAACTTACTTTCGTTGTGAATATCTTCTATTCCCGGAAATATCGGTAAACATACTTTATTGTTTACTTTATAAATACCACTTTTCATCGTAATAGTTCCTTTTACTACCCTTCGCTAGCAGGTAGAAATCCAAAGATCGCAATAGCGTCTCAGATACCGTCAATTGCGTTGTCGACAGTTACTGAAAAGTGTTTTTTTGCGAAATTAGTGTAAATAAATTATTGTAATTTTGTGTATAGTGTAAATATATAGATTTCAGTTATTTAGTGTAGTATAGACAGATATTAAGACACTTTTGTATGTATTTAGTGATATTCAGTTTGTGTTTTCGTATTTGTCGGCATGGGCCGTAAAAAAGACATCAGTAATGAAAAGAAAGACATTATTGCTTCATTACTGATTCAAAACAAACTAACCCAGCGGAAAATAGCGAAAAATGTGAAAGTTTCATTTGCTATTGTGTCGCGAATTTCGAAACGGCTAACATAGAACTTACCACCTACCACATCAAATAGAGGGAAGTGTCTCAAAAAGAGAATAACCACTTCTCAAATGGAGAGAAAAATAATATCGACGGCTTTACTAAACCGTAGAGTGTCGGCACGAACGATACTTCGGAACCTGCGACAAGATAGCATAAAAATATCACACATGACACTGCGTCGTAGACTCTACGAAGGCGGCTTAAAATGTAGACGTCCGGTTAAGAAGCCCAAACTAACTGCTAGGATGAAGAAAGCGAGATTGCAATGGGCTAAACAGTATCAGAATTATACTGTGGATGACTGGAAAAGAGTTAGTATTTTCTTTTGTTGTTACAAAAATTATTTTCGGTAAACAGTGTGCTGTTTTGTGATTGTTTTTTATTAGGAGATCTTCAGTGACGAATGTCGGATAGAATCCGTAACGAATGGCGCTTTGTATGTGAGGAGAAGACCCTATAAAAGGTACAAGGACAAATGGCTCGTTAAAACTGTTAAACATTCACCAGCAGCGATGATATGGAGTTGCATTTCCGAATGTGGTCCTGGTCCCCTGTACTTTGTTTCTGGAACCATGAACCAAACTCAATATTTGAAGATGCTGATGGATGTTTTTTTTTGCCATATTTGCAAAGTATATGTACAGAAGACAAGTCGTACACATTTATGCACGACGGTGCTCCATGCCATACAGCCAAAACTGTAAAAAAGTTGTTAGAAGAGCAAGGTAAGGCATTGCTTCCTTGGTGTGGGAACTCCCCGGATTTAAACCCAATAGAAAACTGTTGGGCCGTATTAAAATCGAAAATAAAACATTTCATAATCCAAATATAAATGTATTAAAACAGAGAATTGAGGAAATTTGGGAAAATGATCCACTTATTAAGGATACAATTAAAACCTGTATAAATAGTATGCCACAAAGAATTAGAAAAGTACTGAAAGTCAAAGGTGGTAGTACCAAATATTGATTTACACTACTTGTATTTTCAATTTACTACTTGTTTTGTATAGAATAAAATACATAATATACGTACAAGGAGTTTTATTGCAATATTATGTGAAAACCATAAGAGTTTCTAATTCATTGAACACCTACTGTATATTTTGATTTGTATTCCATGACTTCAAAAGATCTGCAGAATTTCTGCTCATACGATCTTATAAAAAAACCTGAGATTGCTCGAAAAAGACTATAGATAGGAAAAGGAGAAACCATACAGGCAGCTTTTTGATCTTTGAAAGATATAATCTATATTATTAAAATTATTTTGGCCCATAGACTAACTATGTTTTAGTTTTTCTATTTTTCAGCAATAAATTATGATTGGCATAGATACTGCGCAATAACCGGCAAGTTCTTGAGTTTTTGTGTTACATTTTAAATACAATTACCATCTCACATTTTTTTAATTCATAACATAGAGGACTCACTCGTCAGATTAGGCTTGAAAAGACAATGGTTCATGGCTTTAATTTAGATTTTTTTGCATATTATCATTACTTTTAATCCCAGATATTTTTTCATTTGTAAGTCAATAAAACAGGAATGAATTGAAAAACTATTTCTTTCAACAATTTGTAACAGAATGCTAATTGTGATTTTTTGTTGTGAATAGTTGTTGTAGCGTTTGCAATAAACGACAATAGGTAAGTACATATGTCGTAAATTCTATTCTTCGACAAAAAAAATCGTCTAAATGCAGAAGCAAAACCATCTTCTTTTTCTTCTTCTTTTATTTAGGCCACAACCTTTCTTTTTCACGTTTTGGCGTTTGGCTTTTTAACGGTCTTCCCGGGGCCCTTCTTCCATCCAGTATTTGATCTCTTGCAATCTTTAGCATTCTAGTTCTATCTGCTCTTTGTACGTGTTCGTTCCGTGCTTTTCTTCTTACTCTGGCGAATCTGACCATGTCTCCAATTTCACATTCCTCTTTTATGTCCTCCTCCCTAATCCATCTTTGTTTTACCCACTATTCTTACGTAATTATTGGTCTCACCATTGTTTTATATATTTTCACTTTGCTCTCCGTTATAACGCATTTGTTTTTCCATGTAACAGCTCTTAAATATCCAGAGACTCTAGCTGCCTTCGTTGTCTGTTGCCTCGCTTCTCCATAGATATTTCGGTCATTCGATATTTCCACCCCAGGTACGCAAATCTCATCACTTGTTCTATCACTTTGTTACATATTTCTAGTTTGCATCTTGCAGGCTCCTTTGAGATGACTAACGATTTTGTCTTTTCTGTGGATATCTGCATGTTATATGTTTCAGTCGTTTTTGTAGACTTATGAAGAAGTCGTTGCAGGTTGTCTTCGGTATCTGCGATCAGCACCGCATCGTCCGCATAACATAAAATAGCCACGGCGTTCTTTCCCATGTCTGGCGGTTTAGGAGTTTATTCATAATAAGATTGAAAAGTATTGGTCTTGTTTGTATCTTGAAAATAATTTCAAAAAAAATAAAGTTTGTTTTTGCATTGGCACCAATTAGTAAATTAAATGATTACTAACATGCACCATAAAGAAGAAAACATCAATAAGAAAATTCAGGTTAAGCACACACTGTTGATGCTCCAATGGAATATTGGTTATGACAATATTGATATCAATAGATGAACCGATGACAGCTCAAACTTAAAACCACCTATCAGACTTCGTTGAGATCTACGAACAAATATATAATAATTTATTGTATTAAACGAAAAAAATTGTAGTCACTTAGATAAGTTCTTCGTTGAGAATCAAGTATTATCCATTAAACCATTTTCTCCTTTAAAGCTTTCCAAGCTTAAATTACGTTCTTACATAATCACAAGTTATGGACAATAGAGAAGCTGACATATTGCCAGAAAAACGACGCTGGTAAAAACACTACAAATGGAAACTGACGATCAAGAATTACACATCCTGCAAACTAATCATAAGAAGTGTATCGAGAGAAATAAATAAAATTCTAAAATTCTATTTTGTAAACAGATCAGTGAGGAAAATTGCCATGATTCACGATATAAAGCATACATCGCAAAAGTAAACAAAAAATTGGAAACCATTTTGTCCGATTATAATGAAGCAGAACATCCGATTAATCCTGTTTTTGTAAATTGCGAAACATCAACTGATGTACATATTTATAGGTTTTAGTGATATAGAACAAAACTCTAAAGGCCATTTATTGCAATTAACCTTCTTATGAATTGTCATCAACTTCCGAATTGGTAGCCTAGTTGTAGCCAATATACATTACGATGACGATTTAAAAATATCCAAGGATAGAAAAAATAAGTTACATAATCGGTGACCTGTAATTACTCCACTAAACAAAGAAATTTAACATTATATAAACCAATAGGAAAATATCTATGTAAAGTACGACTATTTTGATTGTCAATTCAACGTTCAACATTCTGTGTAAAGTCAAAAGTTAAACAACCAACATTTTTCAAACCGACCGATTAAAATCATCTGTTGCAAGATCGGTATATAAATCTCAGAAATTATTAGTATTAAGCACTTACAAATTTATTCAAATTATACGTTCGTCACTTCAATTCAATTACATAACATTTGCTCGCTAAAAAAGTTCTGTAGAACGGCATTAACTTGCGCAACAGCGGATTTCCTGCAACTAACATTCATGGTTTAGCAGAGAAAAATCCGCAAAACATACCACGAGGTAATTATTATTATGGTTGTACGTTTACAAATTAGCCGTAACGCATGTCACATTATCATCATACATACATATTATACTCGTATGCTAGTATGTCGTAAAATACACGTTATTTGCACCATTCTTATCGAGATCCCGATTGTAAAACATACAGTTCTATTATTTCCGCGCGGAATCGTGAAAAATTAACCGCAACAATTAGAATCAAGGTTAATTAAAATTAACCAAAATTGTAATTGATTAGATACAGTCTGACTTATATAATTTAATATGGATAATATTTTGCGTCGTCTTTAAATTAATTGAAATGAAGTTTAAATTTAAAATAATTAAGATCTTAGTTAATTATCTTGTGAGATATTGATTCTCCATTTTTTTACCCGCGCAGAAATATTAACCACCGCTTTTTATAAACGCCTACATAAAATAAGCCTCAGCAGATATACGAACTCCCACGAAACCAATTTATTGCCAAAAGCAAACATGTGTAATATTTTAATATTACGTAGGCAGATATTTTTTTAATTTCGTCAAAATTGTCTATTAAAGCTCTAAATAATCCATACCAACTTACCACTCTGTTTCCTTTAGAAAATTTCATCAGACCGTTTTAAGTTAATTGCTCTTAAATTCTTAATAACATTCAAAACCCTTCGTGAAAGCTAAGCACAATTAGAGAAGAAAGGCCGTCATTCCTTCGTAAAATTTATTCACTCGATTTTAAATGAATTGAAAACTTTTTATAATTAAAAATCGAGTTAAATGAAAAACGAAGAAAGTATTCAATTATAATGGTGGAACTCCATTAATTAAAAAGATTAAATTAGCAGAACAAAGTGGGGCAAAAGGAGCAATGAGAGATGGTGTAAAAACAAAAGAAGACATATGTATCGCACAGAAGTATTCTTTTTTAAATGCATATGAATCCTACAGTTGTGTGTGTTATTATTCTTAAAAGAACTAATTTACATCGAATAAAATAATCATTACTTTATCTATATTGTGATAGTGGAGAACAGCACTAGTATGACAAAATGTACCGCTTCTCTCTATCCTTTTTTGATGTAGGAACATTTATAGATATTGTTTTTGCACCATTTTTTTATAAAATGAATGTAGAGATGTTTGTTAACATGTTATCATCATAAAATTTCTTACTGATTATGTTGGTGTAGAAGTTAAACGCAAAACGCACTATGTTACCCACAAAACACTACCTACACAATGCCAACGCGGTATTCAGAACAAATGGAAAATGAAAGGTTATTAGTGTAATTGTAACCATTCTCTTGTATTGTCTGCAATTTTAAATACCCTCCTATTAACAGAACTAACTATTCTTGCATTGCCAGAAAAAGGTGGCCAAATAATTTGCCAATTTTATATTAAGTGTCACTAGGTACAATTAATTTGCCTTTTTGCTACTGCGAAAAGGATCCTAATTTTTTGAGGAAATCTATCGAAATAATAATAATAATATTTGTTGTCTGTAATAGACTAAACTATATAGACAACAAATTAAAAAAAATCATATATTCGACAATACTAAAAAAGCTATGTTGAAGTAACAAACGCTGTAGGTATTTCTTAAATTGATTAACTGACTTGCTTTCGTTCAACACAGCTGGTAACTTGTTGTAACAACAATGGCTCTGTATTTAGCGTACTTTTCAATTAATCAACAAGGAATTAATTAATCAATAATTCCTTGTCTTCATATTGCTGTATACATCACAATTACTCATAAAACTACCCTCATTTTGTTAAAAAAAAACTAAAAGTTCGTAAATATGCAGTGTGTCCAAAATAAGGATCCTAAGCATGGGAATCTCAGTACCTGTAGGAGATACAGCTTAGGTTAAATTAAGAAAAAGTTGCGTTCTTTGAAGCTTATTTAAATGCCGTTTAGAAACTTGAAAAATTTTCATGGCCTGCTGAGATATTTGGGAGCACCCTGAATAGTTCAAAGTATAAGACGATAATGAATAAAGCCAAAAACTGGTCAATTTCTATTACAAAGAGGGGCATCGTTTGGCATATTGTTGACGTGTGTATCATTCAGTCCCTCTTTACCAACAAACAATCCATAGAAATTTTAAATTGAGTGCACCAATCTTTTTTTCAATTTATTAATATTTACGGAGTGAGTCATAAAAGACCTACATTACACTAGAGTATAAAAAAGTATAAAGCAAACTCAGCAAACGTATTTATTGTCAAATAAAGGTCTCAATGCTTAAATTATTTTTATTCTCTAACGTATTTAAATATTGTAATAGATACCCAAAGCGGTTGATGTTTGAAGATCAGAGATTTCAGATAGCTCTAGAAGACAAAATCGGGACCTGCCAAATCTGGTGAATGTGGCGACCATTTTATCACTCCACGCTTACCAATCCAATGGCTGAGAAATCTCTGAATGAGGATTTCTGTCTTGGTCACGTTGATTTTTAGAGTTTAACAACTCTAAATAGACAACACCATTTAATGTTCGGTTTATAAATAAAGGTCCAATATCAAATATTTTGATTATTTATAGATCTACTACTTTGTCGCTATCGTAGTCATAGATTTTGTTGAAAAATATACCATACCACCTGGAAATGTTAAAGTGCGAATTGCTGTAATTAGTGCGACGCAATAATTCAGAACCAAAATATGAGGCAGATAATTATGTCGCTAGTTTAGATCATTCGGTGTTCGATGGAAATGATTTGAAGCACACTGGAAAGAAAGGTAACCTCAAAAAAGATTGATGGTAATTTCAATATTGAAGCTTTAATTTTGTTAGCGTTTGGTCAATTTAGTCCGAATTTGTGGCAAGCAGAATGCAAACATATACAGAAAATAGTAAGATAATCGAAAGGGACCAATTAATGGATATACTTAAATGAAAGTTTTATTATTAAATTAGATGAATCAGATTCAGAACCAGATTAGTTACAATCAGATAATGAAGCATAATTTAAAAAATTATGAAGTGCAATGGATGTATATTATGTCATATCGACTAGTTCTTGTATTACCTTACTATCTTTGAATAACTAACATGTATGTTTATTATTTCTAATTTTCTAAATTTTTTAAATGTTATGTACAGGTTGCTTCAAATTCGCGGGGCACTATGGGGATTTCGCTTATTGTAAAAGATACGCTATACACTTACATTTGAAAAACTTGTTAAATTTTCCTCTAAATAATAATCTAACATAAAATCTTGGATAGATTCGCGACCTACTCAGATCTACCAAAAAGTAATAATTGCTTGCTTTTAATTTTTAATTATATTTTATATAATTTTGAACATTTAAAAAAATAAAAGCCACTTTCTAAAAGTCTCTTCTTGAGATAAATATTTCTAAAACGTTAAACGATCTTCAAATTCATTTTTTATAGAAATTTTTCTGTTCTTTAAACAACTTCTTTTCTTCTAATTTCAACAATATAACATACAGAGAGTATTTAAAAATACGAGTTTTAGGACAGTTCAGCGTTTCCGAAACGTTGAAATAATTAACAAGCATTTCCAACACATTTAGCTCAAGAAGTTATTTTAAGAAAACATTTTGAAAACTATAGAACATACGAGGGCAATTCAGATATTATTGTCCCTGACATAGATGGCGTTGATTTTCATAGTTGTCACTAATATCACTTACTTGTGATGTAATTGCAATAAGTCACAATCTTTAGTTTGTGCGTGTTACTGCGTTATTAAGTTATACAGCACACATAGTTGTCACTAATATCACTTACTTGTGATGTAATTGCAATAAGTCACAATCTTTAGTTTGTGCGTGTTACTGCGTTATTAAGTTATACAGCCGATTGTTACAAGCTGTTTTCCAAAATGGACAAATTTGAGAGAGTCTCTGCGAGAACGGTTTATCATCGCAATACATTCATACGAATATGGTACAAGTACTAGATAAATCTGCACTTTCAGATCAGGTGGTGAAGAATTGGGCAAGAGATTTTAAACTTGGCAAAGAGACCTGTGATCAAGGTATTAGTGCTGGACGGTAGAAAACTATTGTTTGCAAAGAAACCATTCTTCTGGTCTATGATATCATCCTGAAAGATAGATAAACAGACGAATCACTGTGAAATTCATTGCTCAGACTTGTGGCTTTTTAATTGGAGGCATAGAAACCACTTTACATAAAGAACTAGGTCTCTAAAATGTGACTGCACAATGGATACCAAAAATGTTGTCAGAGCAAAAGCGTATTCGATAGAGTCACTTCAGGGGCGAATTTGGCCATCATTAAGCGTGCTCCTGAACACTTCGTAGTAAGATTTGTTACTGTGGATGAAACCTATGTTCATCATTGTAATCCAGAATCAAACAAACAGAGCATGGAGTGGAGACACAACGATTTACCAACCCCTCGAAAGAGTATCTGCGGGGAAGATCCTGACCACAGATTTTAAAGATGTCAAAGGAATTAAGGGAGATCCTAAACACTTCCTAGCAGGATTCGTTACTGTAGATTAATCCTGGATTCAGCATTATAATCCTGAATCAAAAAAGGGCTGCATGAAATGGAGGCGAAAGTTTCGTGTAACAGCATTTGTTTTTTTGAATGCCGAAGGAATTATCCTTAAAGACTTTTTACCTACCAAAAGGGAGGAGAAAATAGATTTAGCCCTTACTGACTTAGTGACCATGTATTCTCCAAACTCAAAGAACACCTTCATGGGAGTCACTTTCGACGATGAAATATTGATGGAGTTGAACGAGTGGTTGGCAGCCCAAGGCGAAACATTTTTTTTCTGAGGGTTGAGTTCTTTAGCATCGTTATACCAAATGTGCCAATGTCGTGGGGACTATGTTGAAATATAAAAAAATTCGGAGCATTTTAAGTCCAGAAAATTCTTATTTTTCAGTATAACTAAATAGGCATTGCATCTATTTTATAATCCAGGTGGATTAAAAATCAGGATTTTTAAATTTAAGAATCCTGAATAACCTAGAGTAGAAATTGTGTAAAACGATAAATAACAAAACAGTCATTGTCAGAAACGTGATAAAGTAAACCAATATAATATTATAATAATACATAGTAAACAATAATATTCAGACATTTTCTTTGCGTCATTATTTTACAATTTCATCCGCAAATATTGATATCACAAGGACTCCGTACAATACACCGTACTAACAATAGAAGTAGCAATATTATTTGCTTTAGTATTGGCCAACTTATGTATGTATGTATATACCGGCTACTATAAGTTTTTAATCCTGTTTGCGTAACATCTACTCAAGTCTATTTATCTTACGTAATTTCAGCGTACGACTTATTGTTTATTTCAAAACAACCGATTTTGTATTTAAGTGCCTACATACTATATACGTTATTCTAAAATATTGGGTCAGCGTGATGTCGTAAACTTAAATCGCTGATTGAGTTTTTATGACTGGACATAAAAGATCTATTATACATATGTAGGTATGTAACAACTAAGGTATAATACCACAGGCATTCGTTATTATTATTGGGCGTCAATGACAAGAGATTAAAGGATAGGAATAATGTCATTCAGTCATGTGTGAATACGCAATGTATATGTAAAATAATCATTGATGATAAGAAATATGTTTTACAGCGATCTGTATTTAATTGCTTGTGCACCACATGCTATGTACTATCTTTAGCTGCAGCGATTAATTACATGACGTAAATCAATGCAGTAGTGGCATACATTGCGCTGTAGAATATAATGCAAACTAAGACTAAACGTAACGAGGTATGATTATAAATTATCAATCAATGTAAATTTTTAGTGTAGGTTGGAATAACATGTTAATTGTCATGACTACGAAATACGTAGGTGACAAAGTTAGCTTGTTTATTTATAATATTAACCGAGCTAACAAAATACGTGCAAAAAAATTCTTCTTAGTGTTATTTTCAGCATAAACACAAAAATTAATAAAACAGAATCGTAGAAAAATCATGATAGTTTCGATAAAAATATATATGCTACATCCAGCAATTCCGCGAATTTCGTAACCAGTGCTGTTATCCTCGAAAAAAGGCCATCATGCTTGTTTGTTACAATGATTAATTCCATTCAATCATGCAAGTAGCATTGTCCACCTTCCTATAGTGATTGAATTCGCATGGTTTGTATTGTTTCCGTTTTATTGTAGATTTTTTTTCGATACACGTATACGCTGACCCCCTTCTCACATTTCAAGTAAATCGAATCGATCGCATATACGCAAACGTCAAATGCACAAAGTACGATTTCACTTTTATTGCGAATTTTACAGTATATATTCTATATTGTGTAGAATTTCCACGCATTACATAACCTCTCTAATTCTGATAGAAAAAATATATATTGAATGATTTTATTTGTTTATTAAATTATTATTAAAAAAAGTTTTTTATGAAGTTGTGGAAATATGATTTAATATTTGTATTTAAAGAACAAACCTGAATCGATCCTGATAATAATAATTATTATTTAAATCGCAAAATAGGCTATTAAATCAATGATAATTCCATCACCATTTTTTACTGTTAAAATGACTAGTTGAAAGTCTCAATTAACGCGTCAAAGTCAGAAAATGCTGCTATTAACCAGAAAATATTTCAACCAGTAGATCACCGTTGATGAAGAGGTGCTAACGAGGAAGATATTCGAAAGCTAAATAAGAACAAAACCCCAAAAAATGCCATAATTAATAAAGAATCTCAATAGAACCAATTAATGGCTACGATTCTAAAACTTGCGATAATATGAAAAGAATAAACGGCTAAGAATATAAACAGTGCTTTGTCAACTATTTTTTAAAAATTTTTCACTGAGTATAATATCAAATTCAATTTATATATTTATTGATATGGAGTTTAAAACAGCAGGCTATCTCGTATAACTATAGAAAGAGACTGCACCAGAAGATTGTAAAAAAATTACAAAAAGTCTGGGACGATAATACGCCTGAAGGTCTTCAGAAAAGTTCTTTAACATTGTCGTTAAAGAATTAGCATGGTGTGGTAAGGACGGTCTGCATCCATTTATCACTTCAGAAAAGAAACTGGCAATTCTGGAAACTTCACTAACCGAATTAAATACAATCTAGTATTAAAAAAAAAACGAATTAACTTACCACGAGAACGCGATTTTGAAACATTTGTAATGACATTTACGTCAAAATCGCGTACTCAAGCATCAGCACAACCTCAAGCACAAATTATAAATATGACCCCCAATATAATAGATTCTCATATGTGTCCAGTTAGAATGTTTCTAAAACTAGTTAGAAAACGATCAAATAACGAAACGACCGACAGGTTTTTCCTGAAATCAAACAAAAATTGGAGATTAAGAAGTACTAAAGTATTGTATAAAAATGTCTTGCAGCTGTTAATAATGTCTCCAAATGGAGAAATGAAACAGCTCAAAAAATTGGTACCACCAAAAAAATGACGAATCATTTTTGTAAGAAAACCACAAAATGCTCGTAATAGGTGCTCATGGTATATTGTTGGAATCGTCCTACAAACGAGTGCAATTAAAAAATTGATATTTTTTCATTGCACAACGTTTTTGATGCTTGATAGCATCAAAAATGTTGACACGTTGTTTTCAACTTTTCTTGTCAACGTTCCTAACAATCTAATTTCTTCCCAATTTACCTCTCAATGTACAGTATGTCCTCGGATCGACTTTAAAGCAGGAAAAAAAATATTTTTGATTTTTCCGAAAATTTCACTGTTGATGGTTTACTCTGCTTGCTATTCAATTAGTGCCCCTCCTTTTTCTGCACAGATTTTGAAAGTGCTTGTCTAGTGGCTCACTGTACACAATTTGTTTTAAACGACCCCACATATAAAAGTCCATTATTATAAGATCAGGACTTCTTGCTGGTCATAAAATAGGACCATCTCGTCCTATCCAGTTATCATGGAACTCTGTATTGACCCACTGGCGAACAATGCCGGCATAATGAGCAGGGCACCCATCGTGCTGGTAAAACATTTCCATTTGGTAATTTAACGGCAATTCATCCAGTTCATTAGTTAAAAATTTTTCCAACATTTCCAAATATGAATTGGGATTTAAATTTTGATCAAAAAATATGGACCAATAATGCCATGGTACGAAACCTCACACCACACATTAACTTTTATAAAATACTGCCTGTAGTAATTCTAAAGTTTGGATTCGTCTCACTCCAGTACCGGCAGTGTTGCGATGAAACGACTTCGTTAGTTGAAAGTGTTAATTCATCGGAGAATATAATTTTTTTATGAAAATTTCCAAAACTCTGTAGCCCATTTCTAAAGAAAAATCCATGTTTGGCTTCAGCACCATTTTCTAAAGTTTGCCTAAATTGCGGGTTAAATGGTAAAATTTTGTTGTTCAATGAAATCCACCTACTAGAGTTAATTCTAAAAATTACGAAAAAAAATGTTAAGTTCAAATTTTGAAGAAACATGTTATCTTGAGAACCGTTCGAGTTAGTAAATCATCAAGAGTGAAATTTTCTGAGAAATCAAAAATAAAAAACGGTTTCCTCTTTTAAAGTCGATCCGGGGACATATTGTCTATTGCATAACACCTCCGACAATTGATTAATTCTAATCTCATTCCATCTAGTGGTCAAGGTCGGAAATAGCGAGAAAAATGGTTGGGGTTAATTTGTGATTTGGCGGTGGTGGTGCTAGTTGGTTAGTATTGGTGATGTTGAGGTAGCCTTATGGATAATCCAGGGATTGTGACGAGGGATGGAGATAGTTTAGTTCGTGTCGGGTGCGCTTTTTCTCGCTGGCGGCGCGAAGACGACCTGATCTTGATGCAATAGTGGCCAGGTAACTTTTGTACGTTGGACATCCCAGACTGCTTGCTGAATGGTTTCCTTTACAGTTTGTACATTTGGCGGGTTCTGATCTTGGTTTCACGCAAGTGTGCGTCGGGTGAAAGTCAGTACACTTCATACGTTGTAAGCGACTGGCAGAACAATTCACAGTCGTATGCCTTCATCTCTAGTATTTGCGGCATTGAGTGCCTTTCTTCATTTTAGGTGTCGTTCTCTTCATATTCATCTTCCAATTTTTTTTCTGCGGTGGAAAGATGCTCGGCGATGTGAGTTAACATGGATGCTTGATGTGTTCCGGATATAGAATCGTTGCGATCGTCGGATTTGCGATTTCCTAAGCTATATGTAGAGCTACTGGTCTAGGTAGGAGTATGGTACTGTCACATGTGTGTATAGTTAACTCTAACTTCATTTCATCTAGCGGACAAGGTCGAAAATAGCGCCGCCGGGTGTTAAACAACACATGTCGGTATGGCAGATACTGCTCTAGCCTAGACAATTCATGGATTGTCAGTCCCACTAAATGTCTGGATCTGCTAGCAGCAAGATTATCAGACCACTTACTCTTATAGGCGTTTCAGTTAAATGCAGTCAGATTGTACCAGTTGGATGGTTTGCTTCTTCAAACAATAAGTCAGGCCATTTAGGTTTAATTGTGACCACTTGAGCGACTATCTTTACTCATAATACCAAATCATGAAATAATAAATATAATAATATTTTTCTACAATCACTTGACAAAGAATGATTTTTTGCTTATCATTGGCAACGAAAAGTTGATGTTTACTAAGGATTGTTACTGACCGTCACTACACGTAACCAGTATGTAACACTCAAATTAGCAGATCGAAGAGCACAATAATTTCTTGCAATTTACGCGTTAACTTAAAATATATTTGAAGAAAATCATAGAAAATAGTGATATATTTAGTGATAATCCGAGTACACCTCCTGAGATCAAGAGCTGTAAGTTTGAATTTTTTGCCAGAAAAATCAAAGATAATGGAAAGCAACCACTTCATAGAATGGTATAGTGCGAAGAAAATATGTAAATGTTTGGAAAACGTACTTGTTGCCAATTTTCCCGAGAAAGCCAAGACACTAAAATCGTAGATGTTAGTGATTTGTGGCGACGTTTTTTATTATATCGTGACATTTCTTGACGTTTGCAATTATTATTATAGATCAATAACTGCGATCCGTTGGACGAACACAGATATACCAAAGCAGCAAGTTATGAAGATAACTGATCATACATAATGACTCAAAATCCTTGAAGACTTATTCAAATATTTTCGATAATAATCATACCACTAGTTATATTATATCTGATTATAAGCATACCAACACACTGCTACAGCAACAATGACTGCTCTGAGCATGCAAGCTAAGACAACTTATTCATAACGTATTGCTAATTTTATAAATAGTTTTCATCCAAACCTGAGATAATAAAAGAGAACAATAAAGGTCATTTGTTCATTATTCATTAGCCGAGGTAAATATTGCTAGCCGAGGTAAATCAGATCTATAAAGATTACGTACTTGAGTTTAATACCTGTCATCGGAGCTTTCAAAAACAAACACCGTTTAAAGCGATTTCTTTATTATATGTACAATAGCGTCCAACGTGCGTGTTAAACAATTCTATAAAAACAAAAACGTGGTAGTGCATAATTAACAAAATAACAAATTCATGTCGGAATAGATCAGTAGACTCCCCTAAATTATTAAGTGAACTGTTCCGCAATTATTTTTCCAATATACCCGAACCCCTGCCCGGGGACTGCGCTTTTTTATGTAGCAAGTCTTCATCATGCAGCTGCTATTTTGCGTCAACTGACCCTTGCGAGATAGAAAGAATCATCAGGGATGTAGCAAGTAAGCACTCGGCGGGGCTTGATGATATTCCATGTTCAATTTTAAAATACGTACCTAAAAGCACCGCTGTTCCTCTTTCGCATATATGTAATGAATGTTTGGTGACGGGTATTTCCCTGGACGCCTAGAAGGTTAACAGAATTATTCTTGTGTGTGATGGGTTGATATTAATAATTATAAACCTGTTACAATACCAATGATATTCGGTAAAGTTTTCGAAAAAGTTGTGTTTCTACTGAAACTCCACTGAACAATTCAGATTTCGAGTTAGTAAATCAAGTTTTGACGCTGTATTCCAATTAAAATGTATATAAAGTGAAATTGATAAGAGAAACAAGGAGTTCCCTAGGGTGTCATATTAGGACCTACTTTATTTCTGATCTATACCAATGTTATTACATATGGTATTTCGACAAATATTGTTTCCTCGTCTGCAGAACTTGGACACCTACTTACGTGCAGCTCTATTATAATGCGTCATCTGTTGACCAGTTAACCTCCCTTTTTTTAGACTCTATATTGTGGCAAATATTGTTTGTCTTGTGCAAAGAAACGCGGTTGCATTCATTGTGAGTGTGTAAGTACACAAAGCAAATAGAAACAAAAACGTGTTTGTCTTATTATTCTATTATTGATTTGCTTAAACAGATCGTTCAAGCATCGTTTTCAAAAAAATCTCTACGTAGTACAAAAGTATAGTGTTCGAAAATCTTCACTAACAAATTTGGAAGAAATTACAGTTTTTTTTTTGAATTCATTTGCTCATGGGCTTTACAAAAAAGCGAGTTACAAGGATTGCTCACAGATGCAAAGACGCATTATCTAAAACATTTGGGCAAAGTTATAATCTTGCCGAATCACAAAGTATTAATGAATCTATGATTAGATTTAAAGAATTTTGGAGTTCCAAAGTGTGACTTAAGCAGTCGTGTTATCAAAGATCTAACCGGTGCGATAGTAGAGAAGATCATTGTGTTTTGACAATTATTTTGCTTCGCTATCGTCTAGGCAAGAACTTCGAAATTCGAAAGATTCGGAAAACTGAAGCAAAAAAAATTGAGTGTTTGTGCAAAGTAGAAGGCTGTAAAGCTTTGAAACATGGATGGTGAGTTGCACATAACGAACGGAGTTCTTGTAAATTCATACTGAGCACTGGGTGTTATAAACGATGTGCATTTGCAACTGATTGTTGCTAATGGTAGATGGAAAAAATCGTTTTTCAGATCCACGATCTTTAACTAACTTTAACTTTCGTTCCAAATTAGTAGTCACATTTAATACGTATATTTTGCACCGAAATAGTTGTCACATTTATAAGAAAACAGATAAAATTAGGACCAATGAAAAGCAATGTATTTAATTAAGTTGCAACCTAACAATAATTAAATAATCAAACCAAATATCTTTAAACAAAAATAAAGTTATGTCAACCGTAACAATAATCATCACAAAAATATACAAATGTGACAACTAATTTGGAACGTAGGGAGTAACATTTTTTAACGTTTATTTTTCTAAAATCAAGACATATTAGAGTTGAACCATTTTCGTGCGCACTAAACCCATTCTGTCAATTGCTTTTCTACTTCCTCTTTTTCTTTCTGAGTCAATCGTCTTGGTCGTTCATAAATGGATGTGTCTTTTAAGATTATTTTTTTCGCACATTTCGGGGTAACTTTTATTTGTAACAGGATCGTAATTTTGTTTTAATTGTTATATGCTTTCAATTATTCGTGGATTTTGTATATGTTTTAAGTCCAAATCCTTACCTTCTATCTTAAAATTAAAGCAGTCTTCAAAATCAGCATATTTTCCTTCGTAGATTTTAACGTTTTGGATTCCCATTTGATCTCTTTGGATAATCACTTTGGTTCCTCGGAGGAATGCAGCCCCAAGAATTACATCTATTTTCATGGCATTATTTAGCACCACATCAAATTTATACAAATCAATTTGAATTGACGAGAGAAAACTTCCCAGAGTTGTTATTTAATTCACGATTCTTAATCTTTATTATTTTCTTGGAAATTTCGGATTCTTACTATTGCTATTAATACGTTAGATTTATTTCTATCTGTTTTATTTGAGCATTCTACAATTGTAACATCAAGGTTAAGTTTGTTAACACTCATCTTTTTGGGCACGTAATGACAATATATCTGGTTTCATTCCAGTTGCAACAGCGAGGTCTGTTTGTTACAACAGAAGAAGTGTTTTCATCTTTTCTCTGATTTATAGTTCTTCGTGGATTTGATGATTTTCAATTCATTTATTATTGATACAAATCGAGCACCAGGAGTCAATAACATATCATTAATCGCTATATCGCACTGCTGTGTTCATTTCATTGCACTCATATGCACAACGTCTGAAAAAAGTCGAAGAAGAACCAAACAACCTCCCAACAGATTCAAGATCAAGTACTACGACGTGGACATAACACCTGATAATAAAGTAAGGTGTGTTCATTGTAGTACCGACGAAAATCGTCATAGAACACGTAAGCATTGAGAAACATTTAAACAACCAAACATTTAAATTCTTATTTTATACAAAATTTACCAGCTTAACGGCTATCACAAATATGAAAAGCGAAATTTTCTGAAAATTGTAGACCAATTTTTTGTATTTTGTCAAATAGGGCGCGAATAGGAGGGTAAAGTTCGTTTTGGAGGAAGGCTTATAACTCCAGTTCTGTTCAATCGAATTTTGCAAACTTAGTCTCGTTAAAAAAAAATTATTTTGTCGATCACCGCTAGAGGGCGATGAGGAAATTGTAAATAGAAGATCTGTCGGTAACAATTCGCAACAATATGTTTTTCAATATGATGAGTGTGCTGTGCATTTCTCCGTAATTGTTAGCAATTTTCTGGACCTTGATAGTTGGATAGAATAATCAACTCTATTTGTTTGGCCGCCCAGGACTCCAAATTTGACTTGGTTAGGTGCACTTTTGTGATCATTATCATAAAGTAACTTAATAATTGAAATTATGGAACTTTAAGTAAACAGTTTGTCCATTAAAAGAAAACTTTAATATTTCTATAATCAAAACCAACCGTAGATAAATGATATGCACAATTACGTTGAACGAGTACTGTTACAATCCCCATCCAGTTATTAAAAGAAAACGCTTATCTTGCCGTCTTATCTGCATACGTGCGTATGTACATTATTTTAATATAGCGCTATAGTGACCTTAATACCATCGCATAATCAACAGACACCACCATGTCCTCCAACGGACTATAATTACACAGAAATAATTTTCGCATTTTTACAACAAGTTATCTTTTTCAATCAGACTGCAGTATAGCAGGTATGAAATTGAATATTCCCGTATTGGGCTAAACGTTCCTCGTCGTAATGGAAAATTCTATTTCAATTAAGGCGAATGTTGTGTTTAGAAGTTAATAACTCTTGAGTTATTATATGCATTACATACTGTCGGATTTGCATGGATGCAAACTAGTGAATCGCTAGTACGAGTATATGTATAGCTTAATGTAACACGTACAACGTATAACTATGATTAACCACCTCCTTATTAATTATAACAAGATTTATCTATAGGGGTGCTGCAACTATGTAATCATCGCTGTATATAAGATAATGTAGAAGTGGAATTACACACGGTGAGTTTCAAATAAAGCAAAATGATATTCTAATTTTGTCACGTATTGAACAAGTTAATTATTAAAGCAAGCATATTAATTTTTTGCAAGAGGTTTGCATCCATTGAAAACTGTTTGGAATTAATTTGAATACAGGATAACTTCAATTTAGTTATAACCAGGAATCTTTTTTACCATTCTGTACAATCATCTTTTAATAGATTAAATATAACAATCAACGCAGAGCTGGCTTCAACACTATTAGAATCCACTCCTTCGTTTTCAATTGTTAAATACTGGGTTGTGGTCGTATGAGCACAAATGATGAACATCGTAGTGGACGTTCTAAAACTGTTATTGTTTCGAATATAATTTAACTTGAGAATTGAAAATGAAAACATATTCAGCGTCTTGGGTGTCGGGATTACTCACACCGCAGCAAAAACTGAATCGTTCGAGTTGTTCGCGATCTTTTGCCACCTTTTCAGCGCAGTCAGAAGGATTTTGTTTCACTACCGTCGATGAAACCTAAGTCTACCATTTTACTTCCGAAACTAAATAACAATCCAAACAATGGAAAAAAAGATTCTCCTCCACCAAAGAAGACAAAAACGGTTATGGCAACTGTATTTTGGTATTCTCATGGAATTATATTGGTTGATTATTTAGAAGGCGGGGTATATTAGGCCAAAAATTCAGCGACAACATCAAAGAAAAACGGCTTCATTTGGCAAAGAAAAGTGATTTTTTATCAGGATAAGGCACCTGCCCGCAAGTTTGCGGTTGCAATGGCAAAAATGTATAATTGGGACTTGAATTACTGCCTTATTCGTCTTATTCTCAAAATTTGGCTTGCAGTTATTATCACCACTTTCCAAACTTCAATGCTTCAGTGGTAAAAGAGTTTCGTCTAATTCCATCTAAATTAAATAATTAATCATTTATCCATATGATGTATTTACATTAACTTTATCACAGCATCCCAAGATATTGAAATAAAAGTTATCTATTTTCGTTAAACTTATTTTTTCTCGGAAACAGAGCATTTTATGGAAATCCATTAACATCCATTTTTCTCATTTAAAGTCCAAAGAATAGTAAAACACTTATTGGAGAGCAAAAAATCTACACACCTTAACATTGGATGAAAGAAAAGGCAATGCATATGTAATTTATTTCATTAAAAAAAAAACAGACTACGTAGTTTCCGAACAACAACAAGGAGTGCATTTTTCATGGGACGATTTTGGACAAGATCCGCATTTAACCCAGTCTTCGTTCTTTTTCCTGTCAGTATATTTTTCCCTACACCAAACGCATTAATCTTCTTCCTAATCACTATAACTATCAAATCCATCACCACAAATTTCATCAATATAAATTCTGTTCTTCAAGTCTGAAGAAGTGATTCTAAAGTGTGCCCTTTTTTCTTCTGTAATCTTTCTTTTTCTTTTCTGTATTTTCTCTTTCACTTTTTATATTATGTTTCCTGACGAGTTCATAGCAGTAGAAACTGTTTTCATCCTCCTTTTGAGTGCATGTATTTTGTTTACGCAAGAGATTGGGTGTGTTTTATCCAATAGTTTTGAAGGTGTAACCCTGCTACATCCTGCACTATCGAGAAAGACTTCCATAGTGTTACTTTCAGAACATGGTTTAACTTAAGCTACAGGTCCTGATCACTAAACACTTCAACCCACAAAACACCAAAAAACGTTTTACTAAAAGCCGACGCGTTTTGACAACGAAGCTGTCATAATCAAGGCGATAATAAAACTAAAAAGTGTTTAGTGTTCTACTTCTGCACCAAGAGATCCAGTGACGAACTAGGTCCTGATGCTACTAGGTCATCATTTTTATGCTAGTTTCAGAAACGTCTATCAACTTAACTTGTGTTAGTTCTGATGTTTCTGAAAGAAAGACGTAGTCAGGAATTGCATTAGCATCGAATAGAATAATTCCATTCGGTTTGAAACCGCTGACTCTGTTACATAAATTTAATTATGTCATCCATTCAGAACTTTAAAGCTCGCCAAACTGAAGTCGAGTAATTTTGGTGAAGGGTTATTTATTAGCCGTGTAGTAACTACAGACTGAGTAGAAGTTTGCGCTTTTAAAAATTTGACGAATGAATGATTAAATATGTCAATTAAAATGATGCCGTTCTTTTCGACAAACTCCAGCATATGAATACAACTGGTGCAAGATATATGACCATGAAGAAGAAGAGTTCTTGATGGTCTTCTCCTAGTGGTTTTCAGGGCATGAAATGGATCTTCAACCAATCTAAGAATATTTCAGTATTAACAAAATTATTATGGTATAAAATGGCACCCACCCCCTCTTTCCCAAAGAAACTGTCCGCCCATCTCGGTGACTCATCTATCCAGGACATACCCCAGAATGAATTTTTGAAATTCAGGACATACCCCAGAATGAATTTTTGAAATTATCATCACACTTGAAGGCCATTTTGTTAATCATACATTCAATCTAGGTTTTACATTTTCGATGCTATTTTTTTCCCATCCAATATAGCTATCTCTAGACATACTGTGATAATTAACCAATATTTTTTCTCGATGTAACATTTACGATAGGGTACAAATGTCACAGTATAAATATCCGTTTTGTTCCAATTAATTTAAGCTGTGCGTCACGACGTAACCCGAATTAATTTCTCACTAGAATAATTACAATCTATCTGAGTTCGCTGGTACGACGGTGGTCGCTTACATCTTTGCTGCACTTGACAGCTGCATCCGTTATAATTGCAAATCCATTGAACGGTAACGTTGCACATTCTATTAGATGTCACGCTGACGCGCTAGTTGTTATAAATAAATGCTGGTATGTCAATCGTTTTTCAAAACCATTACATTAAAACCGAAATTACAGTAGAACTGAATACCATTGAAACATATGTGGTTTTATGTAGGAAATTACGAGTACGTGAAACGTGATAAGCTGATCATTTTTATTTTATAAATACATATGTCTGTTTGTTCTCAACAATAATGTTTATTAATGCTAATACACGAAGTGTTTACATTGGTTACAAAAAAAAAAGAAACAGCCAACATTAAACATTACTTCACATCGTAAAATAAATATTTCTTCATTACAACTCTCTTGCTGTAATCATCTGTGTATTGAGGCCCACCTAGTGTCCCCAAACTAGTATTGCATAAATTTAGAGAAAGTTTATAACTAGTTTATAACTTAAAGGTCTAATAAAATAAATTTTGTCATTTAACAGTTTACATAAATCATCACAGTAAGCTTTCCAACTCGATCCACTAGATATGTACTTATTAAGTTGATTAGCTATAAAGTGTGTCTATTTAGCTTTTTAACGGAATTGTTCCCTTTTGTGATGGTAGTGTGTCTTTAGGAAATAATACATTTCGTTTCGTGCACAAATACGACCTGATAGGGCTTATAATTGTTCCAAAACTGCTGAAATGGTTGTTGCAAGCTTCAAGTTTGAGATATGCTTGTTATATAAAGGTGTTATAATAATTATATATCCATCCGTACGATGCGATAGCTCGCTGACTTTAAATTATTTAAATTAAATATTTTTTATTTCTAATGTTAAATTTAAATTCTTAAATAATATTTCATAATTCACACAGCCTAAAGATTTGGTGAGATTGTAAAGTACGATTTCAGTATTAATGATATCAAAGACTTATTAGTAGTAAAGTAAATATGTACAATAGAAAAATAAATAAAAACAAAAATTATAAAATAAAAATACAAAATATATATGGAAAAACTCGACGTTTCGTCGCTAATGTAAGTGGCTTCTTCGGGAGCAAAAACTGGGTTTATACATCGAGTTACCGTGACCTTCTGACATCCGTCATTCAGTTCTAACCTCAACATCGAAACAATTTTTTGTAATTATTTCTAATAAGCCTAAAGGTACAGTCACTAGCTACTGTAAATATGCTTTTCATATAGAGTTTCATTGTTATTAGACATTTATTAATGTTTCATTGACATGTAAAAATATGCCTACAGCTTTTTTTAAAATCAAGAGCAATAGCAAAACTTGAAGCCGTTGCCGTCCACCTTAATGTGAGTAAGTCTTGTATAGAATACATAAAAAACGCTGGAAGCATTGATGATGATGAAATGAGAAAGCATCCTTTTCAGACAGTTCTTGAAGTGAAATTCCAACACACTCGGAGAAAAACAAAGGAGCGTGGATTATTTTAGAGTACTGTTGTTTTCAACAATGAAACGGTTTTTAGCTATAGTTATAATGGGAAACTACATGCTCACAACCCTCCAAGTTCTCGATATCAAGAAAGATATGTTCCGGAAGATCGATCGAGCGGAAGATCCTCCGTTAGCGTGTAGGCATGGATAACTTCTAAAAGATTAAGAATTTGAATTGAACTATTAACGGGACTTGTATAGAAATTTATTGAAAAATGTAATGCTACCTTCAGTCTTGCAAAGATTTTCAGAAGGTAACTTTGCAGTTAAACATGATAACTGCCCATATCATACTGCCAGAACCGTTGATTGCCTAAAATATTGAAGTTTTGCTGTGACCTGCGAAGAATGCAGACTTGAATACAATTGAGAATGTTTGGGGATAAATTGTCAAAAATGTATATAGAAATAATTTTAGACGGATGAATAGAAACGAACTTTAGCAAGCTGTTCAAGGTGTTTGGCAAGGTGCTACTGAAAATTATAACACGAAGATTAATTCAAACAATGATGGGACGACTATAATTGATATAAGATCATAATGGAGCTTGATTGCTTTATTGAATTGTTTATGACTTACTCACGCATGACATTGATACATAACCTGAAGCTATAAGTGACAGTAAAATATCCGTTAAAAAAACTGCCGTATTAATTGTCTAAATTTTCATGTTTTCAACTGTACATACACAGTAAATAAAATGTGTACAATTACACAGTTAGATCCACATACAATTGTATTAAATTTATACATTTTTTCAATTATTGCGAGTGGACCTAACTATGTAGACTGCACCCTATTTTTTTTATTGTGTACATAGGACATAAATTATTTTGCTTTACATTGTTTCTCATATGGTTTTTGTTTGAATTCAATTTCTTTGAAAACAAAGAGCCTACAGAGTTAAACGGAAAACTCTACAATAATACAAAATACGCTAACATACAAACAATAAAAAGGCCACTAAAATAGAAATGAACATATCATCTGTTTCCAAATCTCTGAATATAGTCAAAATTTGGGCAAATACATAAGTTAAAAATAAATGAATTTTACCAGCAACCTGGACCCTACCCAGAATGTAACACAGATTACTCATACAAATTGTATTCGATAGCAAATTTTGTTATCATACCTGAACTGTTCAGCCCTTCGGGCATTTCCATGTCATAAATAAGATAATGCAACGGTTTGAATCTAAAATCGATTAAAGAAATGGACGATGTTATAATACAAACTTATTGTAAAATCATATTTTATCATTTACATAATTTGTGAAGCCAAAAGATCAGCTGCAAAATTCATGGTAAGTTAAAAAAAAACAAATTTGCTTTGTGCAGATTCTTTACAGTCGGATGAGCTTCATTATCCTATTGCAAAAGCTAATTTAAACGAGGCAATAACCGCAGTGATTAGGCGGCTCACTATCGTTGTGGTGGAATGCTATGAGCCAAGTTTCAATTCTCCAAATGAACGGTGACATTTTTCTCGGAGGAATGGATTCCGATCGACCTACCATTCGCTATTGGGAGCAAAGTGATTAACAGTGCGGTCGCAGAATAAGGTATAACTTTGATATCGTCAATTGAAAGCCCATTTAATACCACATAATTTTCTCTCGTGACATTTTTTTCGTATCTGTTATAATAAGGGAGGGAGAAGACCATATTCGTCACTGTTTAAAATTTAATATTTCCGTTACTATTTAACCTATCCAAATCATCTTGAACTCGTTTGAAAGGGAATTGTGTGGCCTTAAACAGCGTTTATATGCTATATCCATTAGTTTCAAATTGATAAACTAGAGGTCGCTCTATGGAGCGGTAAATCGTTTTACGATATTCGTAAAAAATTAAATGGAACGATACTGTTGCGCATCTCGATATCTCTATTTGTTCCCAAGTTATCGCGAAAAAAGCTAGCAAGTATCAAGGTATAAGCGAGTCAGGCAATAATAACTTTAAAAATAAGTTGGCTTTGGAAAACAATGCATAGCTCTAATGGCAGTATTATAAAGTCAAATTTCTTATTTTTTCTTCCGATGATGTTGGTTTTGACCATTCAAAATCCTTGTTACGAATGTTGAGGCCGAGGATATAGCAGTTTACTTTGAGTGCTTGCAGAACTTTCAACTAATTATAAAAAATACATATATTGGTATAAAAAAAATATTATTACAAATGATGGTGCTATTTATTCGGAGACTCAAAACCTTGTAAAATTCAATTTGGCAGGCGGTGACAACTGCCTGATGCCAATATTACGGAACCAATTATTGGAGAGAATTGTGTCCGTCAAACCACTTTCAGACGCAGCTACCACTTCTCTAAAGAGTCCAAAAGCGTTTCTTGTTCAGTTTTTAGTTTTTTTTCTTATGAGATTGATTACAAGGTGTCTCAAAAAACAGATATGACTTCATCGTTATTTATTTAAATATAACCCCTCCACCCCCTATTTTTTATTGCAGAATTTGAAGATATATCTTTTTATGAACGACAAGGTGAATATAGATGGTGGTTACATAAGGAAGTTTTGAAGAAAAGTTATCGTAAAAATTAAAAATGAATTGATTTAATATATTAATATGTTTTATCTTCAGACGGTGTTCAAATTAATAGAACGTGAAACAATTTAAATCTTGCGTGCATTATTGGTTTCGGAAGTACGATGCATACTCCAACAGAAGCGATGCAGTTAATCAATGCAACTCCCTCTGATTGGCTGCCTATTAGCCAAAGGATGGTAAACAGATTTAAGGTTAAGTTCAATTTTTACAGGATATGCCTACATCACGAGCTGTCGAAAGATTATCTTGAATTGGCGAAATGAATTTTGTCAGCAAATGTAACAATTATGCAATAATAACGGAAATGAGGAAGGAAATATTGGGATAGGCAGCCAAAATCAAACGATGATTTAAAAAATTTCCATTTAATATTCTAAGTTTCGGTAATTCTTCAGAGAAAAGTTGTGGAGAAGACAATGATAGATTTAAACATGTAGTCTACCAGACCAAGAACCTGACAGCTTAGAATATTAAATGGGGATTTTTTAAATCATCGTTTGATTTTGGTTGCCTATCCCAATATTTCCTTCCTCTTTTGATCTTAACGTCGTGCAGCCAGTACTTCCACTCTACTCTAATAACGGAAATTTTTTCTGACGATGTAGCAAAATTGTCGTTATTGGAAAACCGAAAATCCTCATTGACTCGCGGAATTTCATTGTCAGAAGAACTCCTTACTTCTTTAAAGAGACAGTCACTGGTGCAAAATATTCATCACTGCTCTAATTATTTTGAATCCTGATTTAGAAGAACCCGAGGGGTCACACTGGTGCATGTGACCTCTTTTTTTCCAAATCCGTTTTAATATATAGGAGAGAGACGATTGAGTGGCCACACAAACTGTAACGTCTCTCGATTACATCTTGTGAGGATGCTTAAAAAGTAAAGGATACATGATTGGACCATCGAATTTTTTAATCGTCTTGGCTATTATCAAATTTTTAAGGGTCCTCGATTGGAACATTTAGTTTAAATAGATATTATAAACTATAAACTAAATATAAAAATCGACTGGCCCTTTACGAATGCTGCTTTACGAATGCACTGTATATATATTTTTTCCCAGTGCCGCTACGTCTATAAAAAAAAAGTTCTTTGACATAGGTATAATAAAATGCATGTAAGATATAGCATACATACATATATAGATGTTTGCAATTTTTTCCGCAACTTATATTTTGTATACGAATGAAAGATCGAGTTTTTTATATACACGTGCCTTTCCATTATATACCGACAAGTTTTGAATAAAAAGTACCGACCTTAGTCAGCTTCGCGAATAAGCGAAGAAAAAAAAAACAGAAAACTGTCTAAAACATTCGATAGACTTCATCATCTGCAACGTCGGTTCAATATAAAAGGAAAATCTTAGCAATATTAATCTGATAGGACGTATACAATATTGGAAAGGCGCTTCTTATTTCTTTTGTATATAATATTTATTTCAATGTAATATTCTTTTGAATGTATGCTTCTCTTGAAGGAAAGATGATTACTTCTTTATGAGAGTTGGTTCAAAATCTGTTTGGATTTAGATGATATAATCCTAGATTTACCAAACTACAATCTTGAGATTCTAATTTATTCCATTGCATTGGATATATCCATAAAGATCGTATACTATTTTCGTTTTGATTTATTAAGTGAGAGGTTTATACTAGAAGTAGTACGTAGGTGGTACGTATGTGATTGTTGTTTTAATAATCGATTTCTACATTCCGTTTTGCTAGGTAGGTAATTAACAGTCAGACGGTATATCAAATACGTGAGAAGCTAAATGTTGGCGTTTTAATCTTATTGTTTGAGTATTTATGTCGGGGTACTTACTCGTGGATGAGTCACGGCAAAGGATCGTACGGTTTATTATGAAAGGATCGATCAAAGCTTATGAAATCGGTCTGTCAGCGTTTGCCGCTGTATTATGGAGCTAAAACTATTTTACGTGAAATAATTAAAACGGGGAGACCGCCTATCTGGCGGTATTAACTAAACCACGTGTGCTTGCTTATATGCTTATTAGCTTGTGTACCTCTTGTGTACACACATAGGGACCTCCAAAGGAATATTCTACTGATTTTCAGCTTGAGAAATATTTGTACACCATGTTGTGGAGGCAAATTGAAATGCTTCATGACATTAATAAATCATCGTTATAAGATCTGTGGTGTACAGAAGGTTTTGAATAATAACGTTTGTGGTATTCTTATGAATGATATGTATTCTATTCAATGTACACTTCAATTTCATAATCATAATTTGATCATAATTAATCAATTTGAGGAATATTCCGGAATATCTTGATACCCCTTGATACGGACGCTCGAGTTCCCATGCCACCCCTCTACGTTACTTACCGCGCTGCATTGGAAATTGCCCCTCTTTGGCGAGTCTATTCACCATTTACCAAAATACCGTCTAAAAATACAACTACGCCTTCAACTCCTTCCAATATCTTCTTAAATTGTTGACCTCCCTGTAACTTTGCAAATAATTCCTCGATTTGAGACAAAGAGTATTGATCTACTTTTAACAAAATATTAATAGTTATTTTCAAATCACCGCAAATTTGAACTGATCCATCTGGTTTCAACACAGGCTGGCAATTTTTAACTCTTGTAGTCGCTGTAATTCATGTTTCATCTTATCCTACATTGCGAACGATAATTATGAGGTTATCGCGGTTATCAATGAGTCAAACGGAAAACCGGATAAATACTGAAATAAATGATTGTATGTACTTATTTTTAACGGGGCGAGATAAATTTTGAAGACAACCATCAATGATCAACTATTACAAGAAACTTTTAAAGCTTACGTTTTAAAAGGTTGGCCTAATAAGGTAACTGGGAGTATGAAACCGTTGTTTACTAAAAGATTTGTATTATCATTTGAGAATGATTGCTTGCTATGGAATAATCGAATTGTAATGTCCAAGCTTCTTCAGCCACAAGTATTAGCACGGTTAGATAAAGCTCAAAGCAGTAAGTCTTTAGCACGTTCCTATTTTTGGTAATCTCAGTTAAATTAAAAGTATTTAGTATTTATTATTAGAGTGAACCAATTCGGAGCGAAAGCAGAGGCGTCATACACTTTCCTGCTACTATTATACGCGCACACACGATGACCGTGGACAACATACTAAGTAATCGTATGTGCGATCGGGCACGCAGGAACCAGTTCCTTAGTCACGCCTCTGCTTTCGCTCCGAATTGGTCCACTCTATTTATTATCATACCATTGGTGTTTGTCTACATACAGGCTTGAACAACTTGAACTACGAAAGTCTATTGATAGGAGAGGGTGGTGGGAGTTAAAATTAAATGTATCCATTTTACTATTGTCAACTTTTTATATGACAGGAATGTCAGTGTTTATGTCAAATACTTTACCGAACCATCAAATTTCGTCCTAATGAAATAAGTGCAAATTATAAAGTGATTTTATAATTGGTCATAGTATTTGACATAACCACTGACATTCCTGTCATACAAACAGTTGACAATACTAAAATGGATACATTTAATTTTACCTTCCACTACTTTCTCCTATCAATAGGCTTTCGTAGTTCAAGTTGTTATCCCGTATACAGGGTGCTTAAAAATGATGCGGCAATATTAAAGGGGGTGATTGCCCAGGTCATTTTATACAAAAAAGTTCCCATAAACATAGGTCCGCAAACGCTTCGTTATCGATCTACAGCGTGTTGAAGTAATTAAAAAAAAACAGTAAAAATTAGATTTTTCCAAAACGACTTGAGATATCATAATGAAATTTTAGGCGTGTTAATACCTGTGGGAGACACATACTCCCACAGCGCCGCTGATTTCTCTAAAAATAAAAATGTGTTTTTATTCTTTGTTCAATTGTGAAGAAAAAAGCTCTTTTAACTTTTTATCGTACGACGTACCGTTTTTTAGTAAAGAAAAATATTTTAGTGCATATCCATTTATCATGCGTACAAAGATATTTTTAAACAGTCCTGTTTTATTCACTGACATATTGAATGACATATTGAATGAGTCTCGTGATAAATAATTTTGTATGTGTCGAATTTGTTGAAGTTCCTTATCATGAATCGCTACACGAATGCCGAGATGACCGACATGCACTACATTTATGGACTTAATGATGGCAATGCATTAGAAGCTAGACGGTTGTATGCTGAAAGATTTCCTGGCCGTATTGCTCCTGATAGAAAAACTTCCGAAAGTATTCATCGGCGTCTTTATGAAACAGGTACATTAAGACGAAATGGAGGAGCAGGAAGGCCAAGGATAGCAAGAACGGTAGAGCTGGAAGAGGATGTGCTAGACATGATTGAAGAAGATGGAGGTACTTCTACTCGAAAAATTGCTGGCGCTTTGGATGTAAGTAATGGGACTATTTGGCACATTCTGAAGGAAAATTTGTTGTATCCATTCATATACAACGCGTTCAAGCACTTCTTCCTGCTGATTTTCCTCCTCGTACTGCATTCTGTCAATGGCTTTGGCACAAAATGGTTCAAATCCCTCAATTCCTGATGATGATTCTGTTCACCGATGAAACGAATTTTTCAAGAAATGCAATACGCAATTTCCATAATAACCATGTATGGTGTGACGAAAATCAACATGAAATTGTTGAAGATGGTTTTCAACATCAGTTTTCTTTGAACGTTTGGCTTGGGATTGTGGGTGACTGCCTAATTGGACCGGTATTTTTACCAGGGAGACTTACCGGAGAGGTGTATCGCAACTTTTTGGAAAACACGCTCCCTGGATTTCTGGAGGACGTACCATTAGCAATTAGAGATTCAATGTGGTATACGCACGATGGCACACCACTTTAGTCAAGTAGCTCATGATTTGTTAACACAAGCATACGGAAATCGCTGGACTTAAATCCCCTGGATTTTTTCCTGTGGGGCCATTTGAAGTCCTTGGTGTACGCTACTCCATTGGAAAACGTAGAAGACTTAAGAAATCGAATCATTGCTGGGTGCAACTCAATTAAAAGCGATCCTAGTGTTTTTGAGGGAGTTCGCCAGTCAATGAGGAGAAGATTGGATTCTTGCATCCGAGCTCGAGGTGGTCACTTTGCACAGCTTTTGTAATTTTTGGTTGGTGAAATTGTTGGTTTGGTAAAATATTTGTTTTTGCCCTTGAATAAAACCACATGCACTAAAAATTTTTTTAATAAAAAACGGTACGTCGTACGATAAAAAGTTAAGAGAGCTTTTTTCTTCTCAGTGTAGCTGCGAGAGTTTTAGATCGAATGGTAGGTCGCTCGGATTTCAATTCTCCGAGAAAGATCTTACCGTCTTCCCGGAGAACTGAAACCCGGCTCCTATCGTTCCGCCACAACGGTAGTCAGCTCCTAACCACTGCGGTTATCAACTCGTAAAAAATATCCAGGTGCTCCATAAATTTGCAAAGTTACTTTGCATTAAAAAAATTTTAAAACCTCATAAATATTTATCTGACAGCTCTCTTTAAAAAATTATATCCTGACATGATGAACTACTGTAATATCATATATGTATGTATTTAGCACACTTGTAGGTTTCTGTTACTATTATATTACATTGTTCACGCGTGTACGACCTATTGATTAATTTTTATTTCCTCCGGCTTTGACGTTAGAATTTTTACATGCAATATAAAAGCATTTAATTCAATTTGTAAAACATAAAAATTACAAACATGTTAATCAAGTTACAAGCGAAGCTAAACAAATTTGCATTTACCTGGCTACAAATCAAGGCATACATAAACATGCTGAATTATATTCGCTTTATCAGTTTAGAATATTAAATGAGACGTTTTAATGTTGCATTAAAAGTTTGTTTTAAACAGAACACGGGCGACTTAGTGAAATGAAATATTTAGATTAGCATCGAATAAAGTTTGCGGATCAAAATGGAAAAGTTAAACAACGAAGCATCATTTAGTCAGTAAGAAAATAACTTGCATGCACAAAATAGAGAGAATATGAAATTACACCACAACCTCTATTTCCTTGAGGTTTTTTGTCTAGACATATTATTAGTTTAAAAAATAAATGGGAAATTGTAATTAACTCAGACCAAATAATATTTCAATTAAAACACACATTTTAAAACCATATGCAATTTAATATATGTATACTTCCTACCACTGTATTGGAAAGGCAATGCAAATCTAATATTATACAATTAAATACATAATATAACAACGCTTCTACTTCAAACTTTAAACGCAGATCATTTCCTTTAGACTCAATACATGAATCATATCCCGTGTATTGTTTTTGTAGGTAAGCCATAAGTAATTAAACAGTTTTTTTACATGAATTTAATTGTATTAAATATCTCGAATGGGATGTCAGATTGTCTGGGAATACCACTAACTCGGCGAGAATCAAAAAAAGTATTGCCACGTCATCGTAGATACCATACTTGTGATGTCATCGATATTTTTAAATCATCATTTATTATCAAATTCATTTGTACAATAATTTTTTATTAAATTCCTACCGCGTTTCTTTAAGGCACATAGTGTATTATTAAACCATATTACAATGAACTAGTTGTTGTTTGGAATGTGATTATTTGTTTTTAATCTATTAACATTCCTGTGTAGCTGCGTTGAATCCTTGACAGTACGAATATGGCAAGCAATTTATATTGTAAAGCCAATAAGCTCGTGATTATACTCGTTTATTTAACTAAGCGGACATGTAATGCATACATGCTTGAATAGTTTTTTTCAAAGTGGGTAATATCAGAAGAGTATTATAAGGTTGGCAATAAAGCGTGTGCATTGCAACATAATTTGCTTTTTGGTGATCATAGAGTTAGCTTGATTAGTGAGTCATCACTTCAATTTTCCAAACAAAACCAAAAGTTTTCTTTATTGTTTCAATTGTTTTAATCATCATGACTTTTAACGAAACGTTGTACAAGATATCATACAAAACGTGACTTTAATGACAGTTGTTTTACAAGAAAGACTATTGAAATGAATCATTTAGTACTGCATCAGAATACGTGGTGTAAGGATCAATATCAACTTACACCACGTACGGAAATGACTAAGAATAACAAGCAACCGGTTACTTGATCCATATGTCTTTAACAGTAGAGTCAATGAGGAAAATTATCTATAGCGTTCCTAAGGAATGAATTAAAATATTCTCTAGACAGCCTTCCTCTTGATATGATAAGACATTTGTGCTTGCAGCAAGGTGGAGCACCGTACCATTTCTCTAGGAATGTCCGAAAGCATCTAAATAATGCATTTCGTGATAAATGGATTGGCAGAGGAGGTCCAATGCATTGGTCACCAAGGTCACCCGATCTGACCAAATGTGATTTTTTTCTGCGTGTTCTTGGTACCCAAGAGGAATTTTGATTTCAATTTCTAATAGATTATTTTGGACCTGTTCTAACCATGAATGCGGAATTTGCACTCAATAATTTTTTAACACTGACACTGATGTAGAAACCAGGAAGATAGTCTATAAAGACAGGATGCTATCTGATCAGCACTACGCTCTGAGAAGGATTCCTGGCACACTAAACATGTAGTCATTTTTGACCAGCAGTCTCTCATAGTGAAGTTATAATATCCATAATTGTCTCCTGTGTTAAGATTTCTGTAATTAAATATTGTTGAAGATCATAAACAATAACAAATTTATTTTCAAAATCTCTCGCACATTCTTTATCAATTCGTTTTTGACTGTAAGATTTTTCTGCTAAAGCTAAATATTGTTCATTTTCTCGTTCTTTCTTCGTATCTTCCATTCGTAGTTAATAGATACAGATTTAATATGATTTTGAAGCTTATTATAAGTTTATTTATTATATGGAAATGCAGGTGATAAATACATACAATTTTGTGATGGGGTTTCTTTAATTTAATATGAGTTATGACTCTACAATATCAATTTTTCGACTTGTATCTCCACAGACTTGGATTTCTATCTCCTTTCCATTTCGGGTTTGTGATTTTCGTTTCCTTTGTAATGCCCGTCTTGCTTTTTCCTTTACGTTATTTTGTTTTTGAGATAATTTAATTCTGCTCAAAACGTAGTCTTTACTCGTAACACTTTTTAAAAAGTTATCAAAGACAAACTTCTGGTTCTCAAGAAAGAGCTTTTCAGCACATTTCACTCTCCAGTAATCTATAACAGGTTCTTATTTGCTAGTACGAATACATCTGTTCTAGTTAAATTCTTGGGTCTGGGGGGTCAGACCGTGTTTACCATATGTTCTTGGGATCGCCCCATCACGTCAGGGTTTTAGCGTAACCTCGAAAAACCTCATAATCTAGGCTATTTAGTACTTAAGACGTAAACTAAAACATTAATCAGATAAGCCGTAGAACTCCTTAAACCCTTAAACAGATTAGTCTATAACCCTATAATCCCGTAATTGATAAAAGAAATTATTACGATCAATTTGTATTATCGCAATATGTCACAGGGACTTCCGATTCTTTGAACCCATTTCATTAAACTTAATAATTTCATAATCCCATAACTTAACCACCTCACGATCTTGTAAGTAAGGCTTTTGTGACTTCGCTTTCTCCCTCTGTTTACCCGCCATTTGTTGTCTCTTAAAAAATGGGTATCGCAATTCAGGATTCGATTCACCATCATACAGTTTTCTTAAAAGATTCTGCTCGAAAACATAGCTCAAGTTCCCACGACTCTTAAAGAAATTTATTAACTTCTTTCAAGCTATTTATCATTGGGTAACGCTAGTGTCAACGGTTCCACTCTTGTTTTATGCCTTGTTTTGAACCTCGGATTCTAATTCAGCGACCCGAAAAACATGTAGCAAACATAATCTCCAACACTGCAGATGGACAACTGGTTGTTTGCAGCTTGTCGGGTATTTCGAGGCAGTATACATTTTAAAATCAAGTAACTCCATGATTTTCTTTGATGCTTTTGCATCCAATCAGTATTTCTAGTCAGGAATTAACTATTGCCAAATCAATAAAATGGAAGAAGACTTTGACAGGTCATGTTACCATATATTTTTTATCTTCACATATCTAATCACTAAAATTCCTTTAGCCATAAGCTTTATTTTTAGATTCGCAAGAAGTTTATCAATCAAAATAGTACCAACTGCTGAAATATCTTTACTGTGTAAATATTCTAATAAGTTCAATACCCAGCTCGTGTTCGAGAGCGTAGTTTGGCACAGTTTTCGCTCCTTGGCAAAAAAAAAGTAAAATTAATGCTTCAGGAGATGCCAACACAATCATCTGTTCATCAGTAGACAAATGTTTTGTTAACTCTAAGGTTAGACAATTATTTTTCGCAACATCTAAAATTGGCAGAAATTTCAACAGTTTATTACTTTGCTTGTCTTCGCCGGAAACAGATATTGGTGGTTTGTCAAGGCAAAAATTCTATGTCTAAGAAACCATGTCACTGCTAAAGAAGTCATCGCTGTGCTACATTTAACAAAAATACTTCTTAAAAGTGATGAATCTAATAAAAAAATTTCAAATGATTCTAAATGGTTGCCTCGAATGGTGCAAACTAACCGTGAGGAATTTTGATTTTAATTTCCAATAATTTTTTTTCGGCTGATTCTAATGTTGAATGGCCTATTTCCAACAATGTGTACTCAATAATTTTTAAATACTCAGATTGATGCAGAAATCAATAAAGTACTAGTTATTTTGTTTTGGTCTGCTAGGAATTTTATATTTTTTCACATACATACATACGATTATGCATACAAGCACAACGGAAGATAAAGCAGCAATGCTGTTCGTTTCCACTCAAGCGAAACAATTCAAAAGTATGCCTTCACGTGCATTGATTTATAAATTTGTAATGAATTATTAAATAGCTTATTTGCATTATTAAGAAACATAGGCTTTTCCACATAAATTAAGTTTACAAATATGGAGAATAAAAGTCACATATTTCATGAGGTATGTAAGGAATTTTGTGGAGTACGTCTTATGAGGTATAGTTAATATATTATAAATTATTTCCTTGTTGTGCATAATTAATCAGCTCTTTTATTGCTAGAATAGAGATAATTATATTTTCAATACCACATATAAAACTAGACAACGAGGGTAAATGTTGAGATGAGTCCAATATTAATATTGTTATTGTGGAAGTAATTATCCGTCTCTTACTCGCACGAGTGACTGGGTGATTAGTGATTTCCGTTTACGAGTAATAACAAAATAATGTACGTATGTTTACACCATCAAACAGTCTATCAAATTTCAACCATAACAAACCGTTATCGCGAAACAGACGTTTTAAATTGGATAGGAGGAGTTGTTAAGCCGCATATCATTAGATTCTATATATGCTATTATCACTATGAAATGCATGCATTGTCGATTAGATACGCCTAAATATGTTGAAGTTATAAAAATTCTACAAGCGCGTCAATTTAAGTGAAATCATCGGTGAAGAATTTATAACATATGTATACATATGTACATATGTCAAAAATTAACGTTTAGAGGTATTTTATATCCTATATTATTATGATTGTACACTGACTATAAAATATTACCTATGTACCACAAAAAGAAAAACGTTAACGAAAATTATAGACAGTTTTAAAATGCAGATTTCAAAATCATCTTTATATATATTCTCCTAAATAAAACACACTATACAGGATTATTCACGAAACTGGTTCGTCAGAACTTTTTCATGTTCTTGAAATTCAACATTTCTGAACACCCGTTTTTGAGTTATTCAATTTTTTTCAAATATAGGGCTAATCGCAAAGTTATGTTCAAAATTCTGTATTTCGGAAGGCATTGCAGCTAAACACCTCATATTTGGCATGCTATTAGTCTCAATAGCAATCATCAAATTTACGGCCTAAAATTTATCACAAGTTATACAGGGTTATCCAAAATTAGCGTTAATTCCAATCAAGTCACTTTTTTTTAATGGAACACCCTATATATTATTGCATTTTTGAATACTCTTAGTAATTCTCTATCATCCCTTATTAGACATATTAGCTTGTATTCTTTACGGTTTCAAAATTATAAGTACTTTTCTGGTGGAAGTCCGAAAAATATGCTTTTTAGTGCATTTAAAATCTTAATAATCCTTGAATGTCAAAATAATTGATATTGCATTTGTACTATAAATGCAAATAGATTATATCTGGCAAGCAAAACGACATTTTACATTTATTTTCCATTCATGGAGAATGTAATAGGATTATGAATAGTACATGTACAGTATTTAACGACATATATCCACATTTTTGCAAAGTTATTTAAAGAGATATCATTACAAAAATTCAAACAAGAAAATTAAACAAGATAGCGTTGCAAAAAACAATATTCAATATGATCAGATCATGATGACATATAAAACACACTTAACTTATTCCTTTCCAAAGCTTTTTTGTTTAAGATTTTTTTTGGCTCCTTTTATTGATATTTTTTAGGTCATTTTGCATAAATGTGGATATCTATCGTCATATATTCGACATATGCTACTCACAATTCTACTACAGTCTTCATGAATGGAAAATAAATCTAAAATATCATTTCCTTTCCATAATGTATTTCATTTGCCATTTTGCTTGACAGATATCAACTATCTGTTTTTATAGTACAAATACAATATCAATTATTTTGACATTCAAAGATTACTGAGATTTTAAATGCATTAAAAAGCATATTTTTCGGACTTTCATCAGGAAATCTCTAATAATTCGAAAACCGTAAAAGATAGAAGGTAATATGTGTAATAATCAATGATAGAGAATTATTAAGTGTATTCAATAATGCAATAATATATAGGATGTTCCATTAAAAATGAACGTTGAGTTAAGACGACCCTGTACAAATTATGGTAAATTTTAGGACGTAAATTTGATATATGCTATTTCGGCTAATAACATGCCAATTATGAGATCTTTAGCTGTAATGCCTACAGAAATACAGAATTTTGAATATAACGTTGCAATTGCCCCTATATTTGAAAAAAATTGAATAACTCAAAAACAGCTGATTTTGGACATAGAGTGTCTTAGTAAGTTTTGATGCAGAATTGTATGCCCGATAGAAAAAACTCATAAAAAATATACCATGCTATTTAAATTAAGAAAGTTGACGTCAACTTCCGGTAAACCGGAAGTGGTACAATGGCGCAAATAATTTTGCTGATGAGTCCAGATGATATCAGTTATAACTACAAGATGAATTTCAAGAACATCAAAAAGTTCTAACGAACCTGTTCCGTGAATGATTTTTCGAAATAATTGTAATATAACAAGTTAGCCATGGAAAAATGTTTATTAACGATTACGACGGACGCCCCATACTAAACCGAGAGTTATGGACTTTAATCGTCTAGCCCCGTATCGCGGAGACAATGACAACCAAACTTCTGATATAGATCGAATGTTTTACAGCAAAGTATTAAATAAAGGAACAGGATCTATTTGCGTTACTAGAGAGTTACGCTTTGGCTCACTGCGTCGCGAAAGATTTACGGATGTTTCGAGGAATTGCCGTAGAAATCCGGAAAAGTTATGGCAGAGTCAGAGAACTGTCGCAGCAGCAGCAGAATTGGGCAGACTTTACAGCTCAACGTCAATATTCAATTCTATCTGGTTACTAACAAGATTCCATATCAAAAACCAGTCTTCTGGGTGATTTGAGAAGCTTTGTTAGATTTGCTCAACCACGGTCCTACAACAAGACATTCTGAAACTGGCAATACCAAAGTTAGGATGTGGATTGGATCAGTTGAATTGGAGGATTGTCAGTCTGTAGTTACCAGTCCGGGCATTCCTCATTCAACAATCCTCAGGCAACCATTGACGACTAAGATATGCCCCGGTGTAACAAGGGTTCGACTTGCAAGTAGTACTTACCTGAATCAATGAAGAGTATATTTCTGGACGAAATATCTTTTGAGGAGATGACAATGTGGCAACATAATGATGCGTCCTGACACCTATAATCATAGTGTGAAGACCCTCGTCTTCACACTATTGCGTCCGAATCGTGAAAAAGAATGTCACCTCTCTAGTACCAGTGTACAACGTGCACATTAAACAATGTGGCAATATACGATGCCGAACTAATCACCCTTAAACATTCCTAAATGGCTTAGAAGAATTCATAAACCTATGATGCACAAGTATAACTTAAGATCAGATCATGAAATTAAGAGCCACAAACAAGGAAACCAAAATGACAAAATGATGGATTAGGATTAAAACAGTTAACTTAACGTAGATTTCTGTATCGAGAACTTTAATAAAAGTTAAAGTCACCTAAATAAGTAAGAAGTTCTTTGTCTATTAAAATTTTAACATAAAAAAGGCATTAAAATTCAATAACTTCACATTCTTTTGCAATCATTACTACTAGATAGTAAATAAATATACAGGTGGCCATTCGAAAACGAAACGGCATTGATTTTGGGCGTTTAATGTCATATAAAAATAAAACGCTTAATTACGTCAACTTTCTTTTTGCGGGGGAAATTTATTAGGCGTACAAGCAAACCCTCATCTGCAATCCCTTGAGCAGGGTGGAACTAGCCCCGAAAATTTTAAATGGAAAGGGGGTTGAGTTGTACCTCAATTGAAAGGTCTTTCGATTCTCTTTACAATGATACCTAGTTTATGGCATTACATTTCATTATGATGCTCAAAAATTAACTTTTATTTATGTTATTAAGAGAAGCAATTTACAGTATCAGAGAGATAATAAACTTACATGTATTAGTCAAGTTGATGTTGAAAGTGCTTAATTACTTGGAAGCCTTCGCTTTGAGTTTTTATCCTAATTTAGCACTTTCAACCCCCTTTCCATGTAAGCCCAAGGAATTGCAGATTAGAGTTTGCTTGTACACCTAATAAATGTCCCCCTCAAAAACAAAGTTGACGTGTCTGAGCATTTTATTTTTATACGACATTAAATGCCCAAAATCAATGACGTTTCGTTTTCGAATGGCCACCTTGTATAAGAAGAATATCTACGTTGCGTTTCGAGAACTTAGTTGCTGAAACCATTTCCTTTTCTAAATGCGGAAATGCATTGAAAAACTGCTTAAGATTTCAATTCCGGATTCTTGATCCAATTATCGAGCCAAAGCGTCCTTAATTGCGTTAAAGTACCTCAACCCTGATGCCTACTACTTCACATCGCGAAGAAGTTTTCATATTTTTACGGTTTTTTCCTTCCGTTCGATTTTTATTAATTGAGTGATTTTCTTACGGGAACCTTTTTTCCGTATCGGTAATATACTTCAGAGAATTCGGTTTTTTCGATTTTCTCTTCCGAGAATCTTTTATCTGGATTAATTTAATAATGTTTATAAAGTTTAAAAAAATATATACCGTCAATCATTACGATTTTATTAAAATTTTTAGGAATTACAATTCTTTTTATTTTCTTGTGATATTCACAAAAATATTTCACCGCATGTGTTCTAGTTTATATGAATCTGATAGATTTTCCCAAGGCGCATCTTTTCGGAAAAGCAGTTTCTTCGAATCTGGAAATTGGTTTCGCATATGTAAGCATGTAATATATTTTGGGGAAAGACAAATTGAATTGAACTGAAATCAGCGATTCAAGCGCCACATACATAATACAAAAGATTGATTAACATAACGTAGAACTAGTACTGCTGGCACAGAATCAATATACAAAATAAATTTAAAAATGCTTTTGGAAACGATAAAAAAACTTTATTCGTATATTCTACGCATAATCGCACGGATAATCTTTGTCGAATATGGTGAGAAACTTTTGCGGCGATGAAATTGAGTGAACTTTCAGCCGTTACGTTAAAGGTCATAGGTTTGTACTTATTTCGTCTATGTGCCTGGAGGAAATTGCGCGACCGCAAACATACACACACACACACACACACATACACCCGTAGGTATCGATTATTGTTTAGTTTAGCAAAACATTTTGAATTTCACTAAAAAGGTTTTAAAAATTTATTTAAGAAAATTAAAAGTACTATGTACGAGGTAAGCGCCAAAGTCTCGCAGGCATTGCAGTAGATCAAAATTTTCCCAACACTTTGCTTCAATTATTATTAATTTAGAAAAAATGAAGAACATGACGAGAAAAATTAAGAACAGAAACTGAAAAACGATTAAAAAGATCAAAATAGCTCAAGAATGTGTTGTAATTGTAATAAACATGCCAAAAAACCGCACATGAAAAGGTATTATTTTGGTCCATGACCCAGGGAAATGTATAAAAATTGGGAAGACAAAGGAAGCCGTCTAGACGATCAACAATCATTTTCTATAATATTGTCAATAGTGAGAGAGTAGGTACTTTGGTATAAAAAACAAATTCAGGGCACAACTTCCTGCAAAGATTTGAACTATACAGGGTGTTAGGTAAACATGCGGCAAAAAACCAAAAGGTCTCTCTCTGTCCTATTCTAAAAATATTTTGTCCTATGATGATTTTTGAAAAACCCCTTTGTTTCGAAGATACAGGGCTAACAAAATTTGCGACAGTAACAACATATTATTATCAAAAAGTACATACATGTAAAGTTGCTCAATCTACAATAAATATTCACCTCCAGCCTGGATACAAGCGTTCAATCTTATCGTCATTGACTGCCGAACTCTTTCAAACACAGCAGGTTTCGTTTCTAATTGAGTTACATCCAGCAATTATTCGATTTCGCAAATCGTTCAAATTCTCCACTAGAGTAGCGTAAACTAATGACTTCAGAGATCCCCAGAAGAAAAAATCCAAGTTGTTTAAGTCTGGGGATCGAGCAAGACATGTGCTGGTGGTATGGTACATCCTCTAGAAACTCAGACAGCGTTGCCTCCACAACGTTGCGATACAGCATGCTACTAAGTCTTTGTGGTAGAAATACCGACAATCTAATACAATTATATAGTCACCCACAATTCCAACTCAAACATTCAACGAGAACTGATGTTCAAAACGATCTTCACATACCTGATGCAGATTTTCATCTGCCCAAACATGGTTGTTATGACGATTCCATATTGCATTTCTTGAGAAACTGGCTTCATCAATAAAAAGAATCTGTGACAGGAATAGAGGGATGCGGTAGCCATTGACATCATGCAATGCGTGGATGAAAATCAAGACGTAGTAGTGCCTGAACCACGTTGAATGTGGTATGAATACAACAAATTGTCCTTAAGAATTTTCCAAAGTGTCCACTGACTTGCGTTCAAAGTATTTGCAATTTGTCGCGTAGAACTACCAGGATCCCTCCTCCATCATGTCCAGCACATTCTGTTCCAACTCTACTTGCAGTCATTGATCTTCCTGGACCTTCCCTTCGTTTCAATGAGCCTTTTTCACGTCGTGGAATGTTTTCGAAAATTTTTCGGTGGGGGACATTAGGGACAAGAAATCGTTCAATACACAAATGTCTAGCTTTCAATGCATTGCCATCAGCAAGAGCATAGATGAAATTCATGTCAGTCATCTCGACGTTCGTATACATCATGACAGAAGACTTCAATAAATATTAATGACACGTCAAACCATCACATGGCACTCAATTTAACCCTTTAGCGCATAAATTTCGAAATTGTAATTTTTTTTAAGTAAAATTCTTAAATATGTTCAAAATAGTATGAGGACTAATAAAGGATAATAAATTTTAGGATAATTTTTATTAGTTTTACAAATAAATAGAAAAATTTGATTGTACACTTCAAAATCTGTCAAAGGATGTTTTAATAGATGAAGGAGTAAACAGGTCCTAATGTGCAATGACGTTTTAATATTTTGATCAGCCTATTCTAATGAGTAGGACACTAATACTCCAAGCAATCTCGATATAAATATTGGTCACACGTTTCACAAATATATTTTGTTCTGCATTTGTAAGCCGATGACCTGCATCTCATTGCATTTTTTATGTCTTAAAGTTTAGGCCAATGGCCTAAAGGTTGCAGCCTAGTTTCTCTTGGCGTCTGCTTTACAGATTTCCTTTTCAGAATTGAAGAGGGTGTCGTAGACCGTGATCTTGGTCTTCCTACCCCAGGTTTCTCTGCTTTCCCAATACTTATGAGAGATTTTCGATAAAATACCGACTGGTATTCTTCCGGATCCATTGCACGTACAAAATTTTCCTGTAATTTAGCCTCAACTTCCATAATATATCTTCTTCATTTATCTTTTTTATCGTTTCACCTTCTTCTTTAGTTCGTCTGGATCCCACATCGGAATTTTCCACGAAATTAAGGCTTCGCAAAATGGTTTCGTATCTATTCACAGACATGGCATCTGCAATCAAGCTCATGCGAAGACCATCATCGGAAAACCAATACAATCTTGTACGTGGATATCTAATATAAGACATGACCAAATTTATGCCTAGGAATGTGTATGGTTCTTTTTTTTGTCAAACCGACGTTTCTATTATTTTGTTGGCCGTAGAAATTGGTTTATATACAATTTCTTCCATCATTTCATCAGAAAACAAGGAATGAAATACATCGAATACAGAATCAGTATTTGCATTTATTTTAGGAGGTCCCATTTCGTTGTCTTGGGATATCCATCTTTTTTTACAAGTCTTGTTGCAAATTTATTTCACTTTTGCTCTCGTTTTCCTGTATATGCGATTTCTATCAATAGTTCTACATATTCTTCTTCTGATGAATTATTACTTCCAGCATCATTGATTCCTCCAGAGAATGAAGATCCTGGCACCTCTGACGGCAAAAATTTCTGTAATTTAAATAATAAGGAACCTAACCTCACTTTCATCAAAGTCAGAATTGCATGAAGTCCACTAGAGTGTACAGTTACAAAACGAACAAAATATAGAAAATTATGTAATTCTTCGAAAATCTATTTGCACTTACACTTTCCTGACATAATAAGCTAGGTATATAGTAAATATTTTTTTACCTTCTTTCTTGGTAATCGATAGAACATTCGCGTCTCCAAACTTTTAAAATTCTCGGCATCGATTTTGCTCAGCTGATTGTTGCACCGCTCCATTAGAAACTCAACCCAAAATAAGTTCAAACAAAAAATATAGATGGCGCTTATGTACACTAAAGTGTACGTAAGCAAAACTATGTGTCTACTACAGTGACCGTTATGCACGAAAGGGTTAAACAAGTGCGACTGATGCGACCACTACTAGATAAAACAGCAACAGATAGCAATGGATTGCACCGTCGAAACAAAGGGGGTTTTCAAAAATCATCATAGGACAAAATATTCTTGGAATAAACCAAGGAATAATCCCGTGCATTTTTGCCGCATTTTTACCTTACACCCTGTATATATTCAATCTTTTGTACAGATCCCAGATGGGATTTTTAAAATATCGTAAAACTATTGTTTTGTAATATGAAATCGGGAACTGGTCCAAGTCGTAGAATGGACGTTGAAAGCAACAATTTTACAAGAACTACTCAAAACACTAAATGTTCTAATAGGGCAGTGTTCACTCATGGTAATGCTTTATTAAGTACGTTTAAACCGTGACAGGAAATTTATATTTTTCTTAAAAAAGGAGTATTTAAAGATTTTTCTAGCAGTTGATTATGTCTACACGGTTTGAAAGTGATGGATGAAGTTAAGGGCAAGAATTATTTCTTCAAACCGCAGTCTTAACATCTAGTTTTGATCTGATTTGGATTTACTTCTGCAGAACAAGAGAATCTTATTGAGTTATCTTGTGGTAATAGCTTGAAAACATCGATTCAAAACGGGCGCAGCGTATTCAAAAAATTGCAGAACCACTGCCTCAAGCTAAATTTTTCGAGCATCAAAATTATATTCTGTTCCAATTTATTGTTAGTTACTACATGTTTCAAGGACTTCAAAGAGGAGAGAATACGTCATAATCTTAAGGGATTAAATTATGAGATAAATCCAGATTATTCCCTATGGCAAGCTAGGAACAAAATTAAAATACCAATAAGTCAAAACCCTAGTAATCAGAAAACAACATTTAAACTTTAACCTTTCCCATCTGCTGTGTTGAAAATTTCACTCAGCCCGACGTGACATATGTACAAATGTTTACTAAGAAACATTTTCTCTCGATTACATATTAAATATGATAATATTAAATTAATTATCAAAGTAAAGTCGTAAAAACATGTATTTAATACCAACCAAAAAAATAATATAAATAAAAAAATAAAAATATATAAACAAATTATAATCCAATAAAAGTCTTATCTAAAATTTGAAGTTGAAAATTTTTAATTTGTTTTTCTTGTCTTGATATATGGTACAACTTATTCTATTTGACAAAAGTCCAGGACACCACACATATTTTTCAATTTGTGGCAATCATTTCTTCTAAGTAGTGGTAACAAAAAAAGTAATTCTTTGGATTCGAAAATTAATACTCCTAATTTTTATGAGTAGAGTAGGTTACACCAAAACAAGAACTAGAAGGAATAAAAGTACATATGAACCAAAACAAGCGGTGGGGTAAGCAATGGAATTTAAACTAACCAATCTGACCAGTGCATTATACTATTTGGAATAACTGAAAAGGTATTGGATTTGGATTTAGATTTAGATTCAATTGAGCGTGATATTGCACTACGACCTATTGATATATTACGCCTCCTCGCAGAAGCTGTAAGCTGTTGACATTTGTCCGTCCTTAGAGCTAGCTCCCCATCCAGTCTAAGAGCTGTAATAAACTGCAATAACCATGATGGTGTTAGAGAAGGTATTTCTTCTTCGTCTATGACGTCTTTGCCGAGATAATTGGCTCGGGTTTATGTGATAGCGGTGCAGTTCCATTTCAGGTGTTCCAGATTTTCATCCTGCACCCCACAGAACTTGCAGTCGTTGTCATGTGTTCCCTAAGGTGACAATGCAGTCTAAGAGAACCTATGTCGATACGTAGTCTGTTTCTACTTAATTCTACCAAGAGCAGCTCTGTTGTCGTTGCCTAGGTTGTTTAATCTGCTCAGGCACTCCCAGACTAATTTCGAACTGATGGCGTTAGAACTCAGCACCATTATGACTGCTTGACTATCGTAATTGCAATGCTTTGCTTTCGATAGTTCCTGTTCAGATTCATATACCTACCAGAGAGCGCAGATTCGTTAGTTGATCATTTTACTTTATTTATTAATACATATGTCTATGTTACATATAATAGATTCAGTACACGAAAATATTCTCGTGAAAGTTTTTGGTCAACCTTGAAAGCTAAAGCGTATAATAAGAGCCAGGTACTTTTATATACTTAAGCATTATATAGACAGGTATATGTGTTACAATAACAACCTATTTATTATTAAATAGCATTAAACTATCAACATCATGTAAAAGAAGGTCACCAAACAATGTTATTCTAGAGTGTTTAATTTTCTATATTGAAAGCCACGTGGTAAATTAGCAATTAAGATTTGCGCATTGGAATAATCAAGTTAATTAGCTTATTGTTTCCTCTCAAATAAGATTGAAAAAAAAAATGTATATGCGTGGATGATATAAAAGTGTGGTGGGTAATGCGATGGGAACTGTTTGTACTAAATTGATATCGTATATAAATGAATTCATCATGAAATTTGTGACTAATTTAACGGGTACTGCTGAATTTCTTTGCGGAAAAATACGCGGTGCGAATAATAACTAAAGTAAATATTGTTTGGAATCTGAGACGTAGAAATCGTACTTCTTGTTATTAAAAATGCATCACATACATGAGAACAGAAATTGCGTTTGAACGATTATTAAATATTTTTATAATGAATCATGATTAAAATCACACACAATCATTAAAACTGTGAAATTCCATCAAGATAAAATATCATTATAAAACATAAAATATAGGATAAACAAAAGTATAAAACAACAAAGTGTTACCAACATCATATGGAATTATTATAAATAGGTTTTTTATGTACCTAGTTCATTTTGCAGCAATGGTGCATAGAAACCGTTCCGAGTTTTTAAAAGCGTGCTAAATTCGATTGAACAACTTTAATATCATGAATACAATACTAGTAAACATGAATTCATTCAAAAATAACAAATAAAAAGTATATTGTCTAAGTAAGTAATAGGGTTTTGGATTGTACGGGCTTAAATTTCATGAAAGGCAATTTCTATTTTGTATTTCAAGGCTTGAATCGTCTCTGGATGATTAACGTAACATTTATCCCAAACGGCACATCATAAAAAATAGTCCAACGGGCTCAAATTACAGCTCTGAGGTGGCCAATTGATCGGAATGATCAAAATTTCGGCTGATTATGGTGACCAAAAGTTCAATTGTTACGTTGGCTGTGTGGCAAGTAGTGCCGTCCTGTTGAGACCAAACGTCGTCCATGTTATCCTCTTCAATTTGCAAAAACAAAAATTCGTTGAGAAAAATGATTCAATGATGCCACATTGCCAAAATCCGCACCAAACAGTCACTCGTTTTGAGTGCCTTGCCTTCTCAATGATGAAGTTTGGATTTTCTGAGAATTTTGCTTACTGACATAGCTTCCGATGCGGAATGATGAGCATATAATTTTTCGAACCGAAAACGCATCGGATGATCCTGAGGCTTCAATTTTTATAAGCCTTCATATCGAGGTCTTTATGGAAAATTTTCCTCAGAGAAGTGCGAGAAATGTTCAGTCCCCGAGAACGACGGGTTGATGGGTTTTCACGCATACTCTGGTCAACAGCATCAATGTTTTCGGCTGAGCGCACTAGACGAGAACGTGAACGGCTTGTTTTGTCCAATAACGATCCATTTTCACGAACTCGCTCCACGAATTAATGTACAAACTGAGTTGAAAGCCTATCATTTATTCCAAATTTCTTACAGTTAGGGTTGAAGACTTTGGAACTACCACTTTGGAAGTAAGTTTTCAATATTTCCCATTTTTGTTCATGGGTAAAAATGTCAAACATAAATCTAATTTTCTGCCAATTCGTGAATGTCATTCTATCTGTCAAAATCAAAATAACCGGTAGTGTCACTCGCCCAAGTTTTGAGCGAGAAAACCGAATCGAAATAAAATAAAAATTAATAAACTGAAACACATTTTTTAGAAAATAACTAGCGATGCAATTGTCAATTTTTATTAAATGGCAACAATGTCAGAGTGGCACTTCATTAGAAAGCTGCTTCAAATTGCTATTCATCTGTATTATTTATTTTCGCATCTGTCATTTGTTTTATGAACAGTTATAGCTTGAATGTATGATTCAATTAATTAATATTTAATTAAATTAATAATTATAACGGCAGCTTAATATACATAAAATAGTGCTAATAGCCTCGACATTCATGATAACTGTATAAACTCGATTAATTTCGCATATGCCAAAGAAAGTATTTTAATTTCATGAACATTTAACAAAAACTGCATTTCCACATACAAACACTAAAACCCATCAATTTTCTATATTAATTGGAATAAACCTAAAAATGCTCTTGTATTTCTTAACCGGTGGAAGATTACCTGATTACTCCCTGTCTTTAAGAAAGTTGAAGCTGATAGAATTAATAACTATTGACCCATTGCTATTATAAAACAATTTTGCAAAGAAGCTTGTAAATCTCAGTGTAGAACGCATCATAACAATGTCCAATTGGTAGTAAAAAGGCTAGCTTTAAAGTAGTGTTTTTGAGTGTTCAACATTGATGAATGGTTTTTAAGAAATTGCTAGTTTTAAGTGAGATATCTAACTAAAATGTGGTAGACCTGCATCCTCAGGAACGAGTTGTAACATGTTCGGCGTTTGAGAACCTCACTATCTGTGACAAATATAATTAACTTTGAATAGCCTGTTGCAAGATAGGTTAAACAATGATTTTCAACTTTTGTGGTTTAAGTTAGGGGAATTGTAACATTTTCAGCTTATGGCCGTCTCTGAAAAATTTTTGAAAAGTATGATGAACTTTAGACACTCTATTACGTGTAAGTTTAATGTGGGTTAAAAGTCAACTGGTGGGTAGTCGATCAATAATTTTTAATTTTGAATGAATTCAAAAACAAGTTTTAACATTTAAAAGAAATGTAATGAACGTTGGATTCTCTATTATGTCTATAACTAGAGATCAGATGAAAGAGGCATCAAAAAACAACATCCAAAAACAGTGCCCTATTTCTGGACAGACTTAAGGGATTAAAACCTGGGGACATTAGAGGACACCTTAAAATCTTTGAATATCTCAACACTAACTACCTGATTTACATTGCAAAGGACAAGATTCCTATGCAATACAACTTCAACCAACCCTAAAAAGTGGTCATCGAAAGCTATACTATAGAGCGTCTCAACCTTAGTATTCAGTACGGCCTCTTATGGGTTATATATCTCCCATACTATCTTAAACGATTTGTAATAAACTGTCTCTTTTTATATCAAGGCGAAGTTGTCAGTTCGGTTTATTGTCGAGCGTGTTTGTTGGTATTTGTCAAGAAAATAAACGACGCCAATGAATAAATAGACTTGAAAAATGACATTATGTTCACTAATTTTTGTATAGTGCAAACTTCACACGCATAAATGGAAATAAGTACACACTTATCGACTTGGGAAAGTAGTTCTTTCAGACAATCTTTCTCGAGCGCCCGATAGTTTTGATTTAAAATAACCTAACCTACAAGTATTTAAAATGTTATGTTATTTAAAATGAGTTACCAACCTAACTTGTCATTGTCGAACTGGCATCTATGTAGTGTATCTGCATAAGACACATACTGAATACTAAGGTTGAGACTGTAAGTGGGCATCCGGTGAACCTCAACTCAAAAGAAGAATCTCTCTGAAGATTTCTGCAGTGAGTGCCTACACATGAATCCGACCTGTTGCATGAATGTATATGCAATTGGGATACAATAGCCACCTAAATCTTCAGTGAGTCACAAGCCATCAAGGGATCGAAGGGAACGAAAAGGCAGATAAACTTCCCAAAGAAGCAGCGAAAATGCCTTATCCCTGTTGTGTACTGCAAAAGAGTTATCTAAAACAAGCAGTTAATAAATGGGAGGACAACAGAAAGGCCTCCTACTCAGGATCATCTAAGACAGCATAGTCGTTACTATCTTTCAGCAAAGGGGAGCTTGGGCTGCTGGCAGCGTTTCGGACAGGTCATGTGGCCCTGAAGTACCATCTACATGAACTCGGAAAAGCTGAATATCAATCTGCCGTCTATGCCAAGAAGATCTAGAGACGGCAGAACGACGATTTCCAATTTTGTTTGTAGTTTCAAGACATAAAGCTACAAGTTGTAAAATTTTCAGCGTTTGACCACCTCGCAAAATTTGTAAAAAGATGTAATAAACATTGGATACTCTATTATATGTAACTTGAAGGTCAGATAAAAAATAATTGGTGGATAGTCAAACGATGATTTTCAATTTTTTGTGGTTTAGAGGTATGAAAGAGCAAGTTGGGACATTTTCAGTGTTTGGCCACCACCAAAACTCTTTGAAATCCTTTAACTTCCAACTCACATAGAAATTAACTGGCTTTTTTCAATTTCTTGTGTCTTCTTGAAGTTTTCAGAAAAATCATTTGGTGATTAACATGGTTAAGGATCGTCAATACTATTGCATACCAAAAATTTATGTTGTTTTTGAAAAAATATGAATTAATTAGGAGGTCAATTGAAATCAGTGATGTTTCATAATGGTGGATAAATAATTAATCCTTTAAATTATTTTTGATGTTGTGATACCGCTTTGTGGTGCCAATTGATGTTCACGTCAATCTTCAGGCCAGACAATTGAGGCGAGAGCCAGGTCCAACATAGGTGTTGGCTAAATAATAATCTAATACGTGATTATAGGAAATTTGTGTTGAGAAGTTTTTTTTTTCTGTCTTTCGGGTGGAGCTTAGTTTTATCATTCAGACCATTTAAATAAATAAAATATAAGAAGATGTTTAGTATAAAATCCTGATGAAATGATGAAAACATCATTACATATCCTAAAAATATGTTTATCTGTCCAATGAGATTTGACTTATTATAACAAGATTAAAATTTCTTAATTAAACCATTTCAATAAAATTGTTACCGATTAAAATGGGTAGACCTTGATTTATCGGTTAAAAAGTGATATAATAACGTACATTTACGTAGTTCTACATACAACTAGCTACTCTAACAGTAGTAGCAGACATGTACAATTTTTATTTGTAGACATCGTATCTACACAAAACTTAATCTTACTTAAGAGATGCAAGTAAATTTAAATATAAATTAGATTTTAAATCAGTACGTGTATACCCTGCAGTCATATAATATGTATAGGCACGAAAGAAATAAATGTGGCAGCAGTGTACACGAGACCAAAATCATTTAAAACCAGTTTTCGAAATTCACTCCGAACATAACTGTAATATAATACACGCTGTGGGACGACAACAATGACTACATCATAAGATGAGATGCAAAAAAACATTAACACGAAATCGATTTAAAACATATTAAGTAATAATACAAGAAACAAAACATAATCAATTAAACGCTTACCATCAGCTAAAGATCAGAAAAACATCTGGGGAGGTTAGAATCCGATAATACAGGCTGTTTATTTTCAAGATGCGACCAATAACACCGAAAATTAAATCCAGATAAAAAACTGCAATGAAGAAGGCGTATAAACTAGCACTTAATTTCACTGTATAAACTATATAAACACTCATCCACTGAAAGATAATAGAGAAAAAGTTTCTTATGAAAACATATGCACAAGTGCCGTTGATCTTTACGTTTCTAACTCGTTTATTGGAAGGGGTTCGTTTTGTTTAGAACATCGCGACGGCATGACTGCGAGTTTCCCTTTTTCCTTTAAAATTGGCATTGAACAGGTCGCCCTCGCGGGTTTAGGGGGAAGACCAAAAAAAACACAGACGAGAAAAAGGGTAGCTAGGAAATGAAAACAAACGGACAATCACGCGCACGCATGCACGATGAAGTAAAGTAGTAGATTTTTTGGATCGTGGTCGGCCAATACTAACATGTTTCGCGGTCGTAACAGTCCGGTTCGCGTGGAACAGGTAACCTCTCTCTACCTGTACCGTGACGTAACGCGATTGTTCACGATTTCAAACGAAATAGAATTTTAATTGGAATTATTGTCCGTGTATACATATACATATACAGGGGCAATAAAGTGACCTATTGGGAGATGTTTGAGATTTGACGTACAGTTTATCATCATATTCCTACATTTTTGTAACAATCAAACTTAGTTATAACTAACTAAGGAACTTAACGATATAAAAAGAGCATTTCACGCTATTGAAACACTGCACAAACATTTTTAACGATACAATATAGAATAATATAAGCAGTCAACGCAACAGACAAGTTCAAAACGCGGTGCTTACATTTTATTTTGTTTTCTGCAATTTAGAGATTTAATTTAAATTTTATATTGAATAAATTGTTTAAAGGTAGTCATGTTAGTTTTGACGGCGAAATATGTACAGGTTGCACAACAGGAAAAACAACAATCTGTAAAATTAGAAAGAATCTCTGCCGCATCGTGGGTTAAAGAAGCAACAGCCACGACCTACCTTAACACAAATATAAAAATTGTTATACAATACATCGTCACCGATTCAAATGCTTACATTGTTTAGATGCTATTATTGCGAAAGTGATTAAATACCGGTTGAATATCTACTTTCAATATTTTAATAACAATAAAGTCACTTTTACTCATTTTGCCATTAATAATAATAATAGGTCTAATTGATATCGAAGGCTTCCACGGTCTGAGTTTCTATTATAATAATAAAATTGGTCTGTTTCTCTGGGATCGTAAATAAAAAAGATGAAATACCTAAAAATTTGTGTATCCATTAATTTTGGATTTACTTTGTTTAAATGGAACACCCTATATGTTATTTTCAAGTGTTAAAGACAACTTAATTAATAGGATTTGTTATATTTTATTTTTATTTAACGTTTAAAGAAAGCGTTAAGAGCGACGTTTTCATCATAGTTTAAATCATGGTAAGCCATATATGGAATCGCCATTAGACTGCTTAGCAGATGGAGACATCTAGCGGAACTGATAACCCACAAATTGTCCGATGAGCTAGATCGGTATCTGCTATAGCGACCTGCGCTGCGTTATACTCGGCGGTGCTACTTCTGATCATGCCCACTAGATGGCATGGCGTTGGAATTAGTCCGTTATCGGAGGTATTATACCATTAAAGTTGAGAGGCGAATTACGATGAAATTTGATCTTATATTCGAAGAGGCTTCTAATACCTGATCTATTTTCATTGCACTTGTTTGCAGGGCGGTTCCAAAATTATACAATAATATACCAGGCGCGTATGTATATTGTAGTGTAGTCATTTTTTGATTTTTAACGTTTTAAGATTTAACTTTAAAGATGATACATTCTAATAACGTGAACTTTCTTTGTATTTTTTTTTTGTTAAATTTTACAACCTTTATTAGAATACTCTGAATTATCCAAGAACTTTGCATTTGTGGTAAATTTGTTCAAAGACTGTCAAGATATTTTTGGAAAACTAAAGATGTAAAGATATCCATCAACGCTTGAATTATTTTCCGAAACGTTGTGGTTTATCCAATTGTTTGTGTTGAAAATTGAAGGACTTCTAGTATTTAAAAAGGTAATAGAAATGTTCCTGGTTATGTTCACTGTGGCTAAGATAGAACGAAATTTCCTGAAAGTTCACAAGAATGTAAGCCTGTCTTTTATAACGGTGTTTAATTAGAACTACAACTAATTAATAATAATAATAATAATAATAGCTTTTTATTGACGACATTTCATTACATTATAGTAATACAATAACACGTGTAGCAGTTAAACATTAATTAATATGCCGTCAAATGGTTCCGAGATCAGCTCCACGGATGGCCAGGAGCTGCTTTTATTCTAATTGAAAGTAGATTCTTAGTTTTAAAATTCTAAGTAGTTACTAGGGTAATTATTTATATTGTATCAAACGACATTTAATTATCAGAAAGTAAGTATACAATGTGTCCAGGAAAGTCTGCAACAAGGAAAAAACTTTTATGAAAAAAATTATTCTTTATAAAAGTTTGTGCTTTACCTAAAACTCATTTATCCGGTAAAAGAAATGGCTTAAATATAGAATTTTAATAATCGTTGAATAATCGATAGTTTTAGCCGTTACTATCTAGTACATTTTGTAATATAAAATAAATAATACTTTATTTATTTTAAATTGTTGAATACTTAATATTGAGTCACGTGCGCAAGTAATACGTATACTATTTTTTACTTGTCCTCACGTATGCGTGGTACTTGATCGTAAATTTGACATCCTTCAAAATACATTAGTTCTCGTCCAGTCGTGCAGTATTTAAACTAAGAATTTCCATCTCGCTCGCCTAATCTAAATCCTTTGGATTATTTTGTATGAGATTGGCTAAAACGTACGTTGTATTCAAAGAGACCGTTTGATAACCGAGAAGATTTGCAGAACAGAATTAGAGAAGCGGTAACGCAATTAAACAATAATCCCAATTTGCTGCAAAATGTTGTCACGGACTAATCAACGTACACATTTGTGTATTGCGCGAGAAGGGCATCATATCGAGCGCTTTTTTGTATAAAACAAAATGATACCATTTTTGTACTATCAAGTATTAAAGAGTATTTTTGTTATTTAAAGTGGTATTTCATTTATTATGCCGGGTAAATGAGTTTTAAGTAAAGCAAACTTTTATAAAGAATCAAATTTTTCTGAAAAATAGACCATAAAAAAGTTTTCCCTTTGTTGCAAACTATCCTGGACACGCTGCTAATTTTGCACATACTATGCAATAAAATAAAATATAATGGAATTTTTTACTAAACAATCGATGTCGTTTGCTAAAGTTTATAGTACTGCATCTGATGTAACAAACTTAAATAGAAAAGAAATTTTAGAGGTAAGATTTATTAAACGACTTGCTAGCCACAGTGGTTAGCCAGCTGACTATCGTTGTGGCGGAACGGGTTTCAATCCTCTGGAAGGAGGGTGACATTTTTCAGAGAGTTGAAATCCGGATCGACTTGGGAGCAAAGTGATTAACAGCGCGGCATTATAAAAGGCAATATAATGCTGTCACAAAGCCATTTGCACACAATTTACACGCACAAAACTACACCGCAAGCGTTGCATGATAGCCAGACAAGTAATACACATAAAAAACAAACAAAAAGGAGTTAACGCAAAACCCTGAAAAAGCAAAAATCCAAAATTATTTCAGAATGAAAAAACATAATCCGATATTATTACATATAAAATTTCAAAGGATAGTTTGTAGTACTTGCCCGTATTTTTATAATCAAATGTCGTATTTTATTTATTAACCATACTAAAACATACAAGACGAAAACATGTTGTGACGCATGAAATTGCTATGATTTTCGGCATAAATAAAACACCAACTATAGCAGATTTTATCAACTATTGTACTATTTCTTGTACCGTCCCTGTTTATGTTAGGTTTGCTACTTTTTATTTTTATTTTATTTCTACTTTCGTATCGTTTTTTTGTCGTTTCAAACCTTTTAAGTGCGTCCTCTTCTTTATGGCGTGCATTCCTTGGCTTCATTGTTTTAATATTTATCTTCTTTTATTTTAAATATTTCACAGCAATTTTTCTATGTTCTGTAATTTTTCGGTAATTTTGACGTTTTATGATTACGTCAGGTATTTAGTGTGTGTAATATTTCCTGTTCAAGTGCGCAAATTCTGTGTGTAAAATTTGCCTATAGTCCGTTCCAAATAAGAATCGAGCAGATACCACACAGAAACAAATTTGTGATTTGCGAAAATTGGGGTAAATTTAAATTTATTTTTGATTGACTGATTGGTAATTAAATATCTACTAAATAGAATAACATCGTTATGAAAAGTAATAAAACACATTTTTAGTATGCATGCATCATAAACCAATTAAAACACACTCATAAGCGTGCATAATCGGGCCTTTATTGCTTGGTAACAGCCAATCCCAAGCGTTTAATAGTCCAGTGAAATGTCAGGAAATGTCAAATTTGTACATGTCATGTATTGAAATTATTGATTTGATTTCTTCTAATTAAAATTATTGTTGCATTTATACTAAAAAATATCGTATAACACTCGTGCATAATTAGCTTTTAAAGCATAACGTTAAAGCCACTCCGCTTCGCGTCGTGGCTTTAAATTTACTCGTGCTTTAAAACTTGATTATGCAAAAATATACTATTATGCTTCTAATTGCATTTTTTAGATTCGTTCGTAAACATATCGTTTGCCACTCCGCTTCGCGTCGTGGCTTTAAACTCGTTATCTGTTTCTATGGTGGCAAATGTAAGTTTCCAGTTAACTCCATATCTCTGATAGTGTCAAACAGTGTCTTTTAATTAATTCCAACTTCATTTGCTGTCTGATGAAGCGTTTGCCTACTTCCTCAGCCATTATTGCATATTCACGTATTCGCCTTTATCAAAACCATGAGATGTATAAATAAGAAAATTTAAGCGAAACAGTTAAAATAATACCTTCAGTGAATATTATGATTGAGGAGTTCTAAAAAGAACTATTTTGTATAAAGAATTAAATGTACTACACTAGATTTTAACCAATCACAAGCGTTTCTTTCATAATGCTCCTCTTTGAGCATCTTCTCTTCTTCTTCTTTGGAATAAAGTATAGTTTTGAAATAATCGTGTTTCAATTTGTTTCGTCATTTCCTTCTTGAAAATGTGATGTCATTGACGTAGCCCAGAAATCTCGTGTATTCATTCTCAGTTAGTATCTCGAATACTTTATTGGATCTAGAACTCGCGAATTTAATATTGTGTTCTGCGTTTTATCGCAATGAAGTGTGGGTAATTAGTTCTGGGAAAATAGACCAATTTTCGATACCTGCGACATCTTTTGGAACGTAATAGCTAGATCTCCAAGTAAAAACAATCCTTTTTCAATCAATGACATATTTTTTTCTTATCGCATTAAGGAAATCATTTATTTAATCTTTGCCCAACGACTCTCTTTTATTTTCATCAATTGATAAATTTATTGAAAAGATAACAAACGCAGTTGTATAAATTTTAATATTTTTATGGTAATAATAATAATAATGTTTAATAATGGAGTATTATAACTCTAAAATTCAATTTAAAGGCTGTGATCCTAAAAGTCCCTAGAATGTGCTGCCAAAGCAATTCAGCTGAACCTCGGGACAAGATCAATCAATTAAATATTTTTTTCACCATTAAAAGCGATATATCACCTATTTTATAATTCAAAATGGCTTTAGACTATATTTAAAAAATAAAGTTGATAATAGTATTTCTTTATATCTCTTAAAAGAATGTCAGAAATAAAGAAAAACTAATACGGTAGAGTCTCGATTAACCGTCACACTTTTATGCGCCAGTTTCGATTAACCGTCAGGTCTCTGAAAAAAATTCAAAAATGAACACTGCAATTCAGTGCAGTAGATATGTTTATAAGTCGTATACCCCAATTTGATTTTAAAGAACAACTGCGCTGCTTATAACCAACCGATCAGAGCATTTCAATATAAAAATTTTTCAATGTACCTGAATAGGTAAACTGTGGGCGTTCTAACGCAACCACTCCACGTGGACACCCTGTATAAGCTGTATTTTGACAGCTGAGACCTGTGTAAAACCACTAAATTGTCATAATTATGACAGTTTGACAGGTTTGACAGGGTGTCCACCTACTTACCTGTGGACAGTACGTACTATGCATGTATGTTTTACTGTATTTTAAAGAAAAATTTTGTTTAATAAATAGAGTTAAATAGAAAATTTAAAAGCTTTACTAAATTTTCCCCAAACCAATCTGTGTTATAAATAGTGCGCAGCATTTTATTTTTATCGATCGCCAATGCTCCTCGATGATCCGGAGACCTATTTCTGTTAACCGTCTATTCTCTCATCCGTCACCCCAACGGTCCCAAGAAACTACTTTTTAAAGAAAATATTAAAATTTAATTTTTTGCTAATTTAAACTGACTGAAATATGAAAGTGACATTTCCACTCCCACCCCTAAAAATAAATCCTCAAAATAATCAACAAAAATTCTGATACTCCTGGCTAGAATCACCTACCAATGTTTTGTAGAGGGGGTACTTTTTTCTATCTCAAATAATTTCAAGGAAAAAAAGATACATATTCATTTTTTCAACCTTTATGCAAATACAGAGCATTCCAATAAAAACGACCCATCGATCTTAAATAAATCGGAAACATCAAGAAGTACGAATAAATACCGAGAGAGGTCGATTTTTGGTTGAAGGGGGAAACTGTTTACCAATAAGGCAAAATCATTCATCATCTAATTTGGTAGCGCTACCAACGTCCATTTCTCTGAGATTATTCTCTGTTTTCGTGCATCTTTGCTTTTTATTGCTCATGTTGAGAAAAAGAAATGAAAGTTTATCCTCAGTAATTCAGATTTTATAAATTTTTCTAATATTTTTTAGTTTAACTGTAAATATAAAATTATTTTTGGCGGACGTAAATAGCTGCACAGCATTAGTAGGTACTTGGAACCTAAATCATTGCACGCTGTCACTGTCGTCCTTTAAATCTCCTTTCCTAACAGTTTTTTTTAATAAATCACCTTGCGTGACTAACCCCGCACACTACAAAACCTGCATTGTTATATAACGTCAAAAATCCAACGAGCGAAATTCTGCCCGGTAAGAATTCAAAACCAGAGGAAATAAAAATAATAAAAAAGAGCGTTTATAGGGAAACGTTTGGAAACCCGAATTCGAAACGAGTGGATATTTATGCGGATTTTCCTGAAATGTACAGCGTACGATGTTGTATGTAAATCAGGATGAGCTCGATACTTCAGAAATCGCACGGACTAGTTTACCATCGGATTTTTAGCGACTTACTGCAATTTGTTATAAAAACAGCTACGATTTATTCGGTTTAAAGTTGCGATAGAGAAACTTCAGGGATTTCCGTCCGTTATTTATTAAGTGCAACGTAAAACTAGGTAAATGAACCAGTTTAATCTCCCATTTCTAAATTTAATACTACTAAATTACGTATCTATCGAGTTGAAACAAAATGAATCAAATTTTACTTAACTTAATCTGCAACGCAACATGATATGCAGACAGAAATGCATCACTTCACGTCAGAACTTTCCTTGTACATTAGAGTTAATTAAAAGGGTACTTACCCAACCTTGCGCCACTTCTTCGCTTCACCCGCAGACATATCGTCCTCGATCTTATGCACTGCAACGTAATTAACCACACGTTATTTCGTATTACACTCAAAGTAAGATTCAAAGCAGGGCAACGGAATAAGTCAAAGGAAAAGGGAAAAAAAAACGTATAAAACGGAAACTGAATAAAAAGAGGAAGAATTTATTACTTGATGTATATGACTGATGACTTCTGTATGCGTGGCGTCCTCCAACGTCTTGCCATTAACTTCGAGGATTTCGTCTCCCACTTCCAAGTTGTCTTTATCGGCAGGTGAACCTCCAAAAGAAAGAAAAATTGGGGACAATTAAGCTGAAAGTCACGTATTTAAATAAAATGAGCTTTTTTGGCATTTATTGGAAAAATATTATCTTTGATAAATCTTTCGTTGTTTAAAAGTATACTTGTCTTGAATGTATATTGTGACAATTTAATAATTTCTTTCGAATTTTCGAATTTAATCAAGATCATAAACCTTTTCTTAATACCTTCATTTCTCTTTGTTTTATTCTTTTTTTATATTTCTTTTCTTTTCCTTGTTTATCATTTGATATTAGCGATACCCTCGAATCTCATTAGGTAATGAATTTAAATTTTCACATTAGTAGAAAGAAGAAATATTAGCAAGTCTTCGACTTCCTCTAAGCCTTCTCCACCCTCCTCATTCTAGGAACCTTAGTAGATCTTAGCGGTATTATTGGGCATTCAACTCTTAAATTGATATTTATAGTTCGTGCTTGAGGTTGTGTCAATGTTTGAATACGCAATTTTGATGTAAATGTCGTTATACGACCCCTTTCTCATGTCAGTTGGCCCAACCTTACATTAAAAAAAAATTAATCTAAGGTACAAATATATAAGTAATGGGCGCAATTTTTTTATTGGTTTATTAATTCAACAACATTTTAGAATCTTATACATAGCTACAAAAAAACGTTATAACAAAGAAAACTACTCAACTAAACTAATTAACTAAAACACAACATGACACAAAATGAGACTAAAGCTACATTACCACTCGGTAACATCATCTTTTCTTGTTACAACATCTGAAAGTCTTTATGGTATTGTGTGAACTAAGCTCTGTCCAAACTCAACTTTTCGTTTCAATTCAGGGATTTATCTTGTGGGATGTTTTTGGGGCGCCTTCTTCATCTCACTCCACAAAGATTCAATTGGAGACAAATCAGGACTTCCAACCATTTTAAAGCTTTTTTTCGACGTACGACACCCTGCGCCGTCTTGTTGGAAGACAAAATCTTGCCCTGATCTGAAGTGATTTTCCATAATCGGTAAAAGAGATTCTTCTAAAGTCTCTAAATATGGTATTTGTTTGTGTTCACTATTCCTTCAATAAAGTTTCCTAAACCTTTAGACCACGACCGATGCAGGAAATTTTACTTTTCTTTTAAGACAGACGGGATGAAATGCTGCGCTTTTCTGCTGATAACACAACTTCTGCTGTCTCCAACACAAATTTCGAATCTGGACTAATCACTCCACTCTACAGCATCGCATTGCTGGCGAGTCCAATTCTTATGTTTTTTTGCCCGTTTTATTCTATTTTGCTTTTGTTGTAATGTCAAAAGTGGATTTTCCTTTGCCTGAATTTTAGTAGTTTGTATTTTTATTCATAAGTTCCATATCGCTCTTTATGCGCCTCACTGTGACACGTGGCCCTGCAAATTCGTCTTCCAAAAGCTTCCCTCCACATAACACTCAACTCAAGATAACTTGCACGACGGTTTTTTTCAATTATTCTTCTCAGTGCTCGTCTATCACCTTCAGTTATCTTACTTTTTCCTTTCTAGATTTTGGAGCTATTGAATTTGTAGTCTTATATCTTTTAATTATATTTCTGGCACTGTATCGGGATAATTCCAATGAATTTTTAGTGCTTTCAGAATTAGAATTTCCAGAATTAAAAAATGTAACAATGAATGATCAAATTTTCTCGTCGATAACTTTTCCTCTGCCCATTTTAAATTAAACAAATATCAAAAATAGCCCCCAAATGTATAAAATGCGTTTGACACTAACTCACAGTTTACAGTAGGTAGTTTCGGCGTCATTTTTCAAAGCCACCTACTCATTTAAGATGATAGCATCAAAATAAGAGCAACTTGATTGGCGAGAAATCTGCAAAATTTGAAAGACTTGTAATCTTTCCGCTAAAGACTTCAAAAAGGAATAAAAAAGCTCATATTTTTATTGAAAATTATTAAAAATATCATGTTCATTCATTGGAGTATCGATAAAAGCATGTAGTGTCTATTATTTTTTTGCGGGCCTCGAAAAACATGGATATCAGACGGTGGGCAAACTAACATGAGAAGGGGACCGTAAATATGTCAAAATCTCGTGCTAAAGAATCGGCGCAACCTCAATCACAAACTATAAATATGAAACCAAAACTAATCGGCAGTAGGTACTGTCGATAGCAAAGTAAACAAAAAAAAATTGTTCTTTACTGGCTTTATTTAGAAATGTCACTAATATCAATGTCATTATGATAGGAAATATATATTATAAAATGGTACTCCTATTATATTTGCTTAATTAATATATCTACTTTGTGACCTTTATGTACTCGTCTTTCAATTCCTGAAATATTTCCACTTGTACATAGGTCAATAATACAACAATTAATTAAATACCAATTTATTCCAGGACATATAATATTATGTTTCCGTTAATAAGACTTCTTCAGTGGAAGAAATTGATATTTAAAATGTGTCAAAATATTAATAATATAAATGGCCATGCCTATCAACAAAAATATCTAAAAAACAAAGAAATCATTGATATATCGAATTTTAATTACATTGTCAAATAATAATGAAGGATATATTGGTTTAATACAAGTATAAAAATTAAAATGATTTGAAGTATTCGTATATCAATCTATTTTTTGTCAAGCCAATCCTGTTCAAGGACTAGTGAAAAGCATGGCTAAAAACCTAGTCAAGAGCTTAAAATTAATAAAATTTACGCGTGAATTAAATTATTATAAATAATACTTAAATTATCAATATCAGTTCTAAAATTAACCGCGTTTTCATTTTTTTTAATGTACATATATCATTTCGTAAATTAATCTTTTTTTGTAGTTATTTTCCTTTTTAAAATATTAGAGACATGAAAATCAAATTTATGTCGTCTATCTTTAGAGTGCTTAGATAAAGCAGTTTCAGCGGTGACGTTGTGTGTAACAGTGTATTGGTGATTATAAATTCGTTTCTTTAAATATTGTTTGATTTGTCCGATATACCTTTTGTTACAATCTTTGCAATCTAATTTATAAACGATATTACTTTGATTATCTTGTTTAACGGTTGATTTTAAATTTGTGTCTAAGTGTCTATTGTTGGTAGGTATGAAAGTTATGTGAATGTCTGATTTTTTAAATTCGTGTTTTATTGTGTCGCTTAAATTGTTTATGTATGGTATATAGTGTGGTATATGTTATGATTTACCAGTGTTATATATTTTATTTATTCTTTTTGTGATTAATTTATTATAAAACTCTTTAGGATAACTATTTTTTTCTAGTATTGTTCTAACTTTGCTTAAATTTTCTTTTCTAAAATCAGCGTGAGCTAATTTAATAGCCGGATATACTAAACTGTTAATTACACTTTTTTGTTTAATTTACCGAAGTGTAAAAGTAAAAAATATATGTTCTGGAATAAATTGGCATTTAATTAATTGTTGGTTTATTGACCTACAAGTGGAAATATTTCAGGAATTGAAAGATTTGCTTAATATAAACAAGATTAATAAGTCAAAATTATTATTAAGAATTATAAACAAATCTAGCAATAAAACCGTACCTAAACTAAAAATTTACTGGAAATCAATCGAAAAACTGTCAATTTTGATAGATTACAAAATATTGTCAGATAATATTGAAGCCACAATTACACAAAATCATTTTGAGAAAGTCATGACAGAAAACTGTTTCTTGTCTACTTTCGAGTGTATTTTAATACAGCTTAATATATTTCATAAATACCGATAATTGCAATCGTCCAATCTGAAAAGATACATTTTTTGCAATCAGGTGCAAGAAATCGCAACTGTAATGACAGTTAAGAATGGTTTTTATAATTTCATAGCAACTAAAAATTTATGTTCTTACAATTTGACAATTTTGACAGCTACAATTACTAATAATTAGTAACACCTACCTGTTTTTATAGCCATTAATATGTAGTTACAAGATACGAAAATTTACTATGAGGAAGTACATAGATATTTGAATGACCGAGGCGAAGACGAGGCTCTTCAAAAGTTCCGAACATCACAAAGAGCTTGTTGTATCGCTTGTTATATCAAATATTTTTATAAAATATTATAACATTTAAAATAAATTTTTTCTACGTAAATAGTTATTTATGAACCAAGTGCGTGAAATCATATTTCGCGAATGAGTGACCAGTTTAAAGCGCGAGCCGGAGGCGAGCGCTTTATGGACACGAATTCGCGAAATGTTTCACGCACGAAGTTTTTGTACAATATTTTTTGTACGAGAACTATAATAATAATACATATTGTTAAATACGTTATCGTTTATGACCATATTATTAAGGTTAGGGATTTATGATTTTAAAATGTCACTAAATTAATCAAGTTCCAGGAAGTACCAACTTTACTTTTACGCACTCGTGCTTAAAGTGACTTTTTACGCACGCAAATCGAATCGTGAAATGACAGGTTTTGATAAGCGAGTACAAAATAACTATTTAGATGAGAAACTTTCTATGCAGTTACAATTAGTTGGCAATGTAATCTGCAAACAAATCTGTAATCAAACAAAAAACACTCTCTTTGAATGTATCTCACTATTACCAGAGAAATTTAAAGATGAGTATGTACACTAAAACGTAAAATGTTCATTGTTTCGTTCTCTTTTTATTTACTTTACGTCATTGGACGAAAAAGTCTACTTTAGCAACGCAATACAACCGGAAAACTCAAACGTTTACTTTTCATTTCTAACGTTTTGTTAGAGCCCGAAACTTCGCTTTTATAAAATAGTAGAAACTAATTTTTTAAACATTGGTAGGTGGTCAGAGATGTTTTGAGAGCACTATCTAACACTATCTAAAGTCACTAAATTTGTGAAGTGATTTTGTAATATATGGACGATGAAGGCATATTCGAATACCTATAGCTCAAAATTCTATATTGCTTTCGCAAAACTACTGTAAAAAACAACACAATTTTCAAGAATATAAGTCCTTTTTTGAATCAGAAAAATCTGACTTTCTCTCTTTAACTTTTTTCGGTTTGTCACATTTTGTTTGGAATGAGCTGCTAAACGTGGTCGTACATTTCTTGAAGATGATCCACGTGACGGAATGCCAAAACATCGGGAAAGTAAACAATATGGTTCTAGACAATCGACATCGATCGTTTTAAGAAGAATTCAACCAGTAGTTAAAGTAGTGGCTGGTAGACGGTAGTTCTGCCCCCAAAAAAAGCGAAGTCAATTTCATCTGCCGGATAGATCATGGCTAATGCTTTCTGGGATGGCACATGGTAAAACGATAATTGACGAATACTACGCACGTGTTCTTGACCAACTAGATGAAAAATTCGTGAGATCAGGCCTGGATTGCAAAAGAAAAAAAAACTTGTTGCATTAGGACAATGCACCAGCCCACAAAAGTGCTTTGGCAAGAGAAAAATATAAAGATTTGAATTGTTGAACATCCATTATTTACCAGATTTGGCTCCCTCTGATTGAAATTTGTGGCTGGAAAACGTTTTGGGTCAAACAAAGAGGTTATTGCAGCGATAAATGGATATTTTGCAGACCTTCCGGAATTGCACTTCAAATATGGAATCCCTCTGATAGAGAAAGGTTGGACAAAGTGTATTGAACTAAAAGCAGAGAATGTTACACCTTGCCCTTGTAGTAAATGACTTCCAAGACCACATTTGTTCCATGGCTATCTATTATCAGCAGGATTGGATTCTCCGTAGAACAAACTACCTATGTTGTAATAATTTTGACGTCTGTTGCCATTCATCCGGCAATTGCTCCAGTAACAAACAGCCTCATGTCAATATTCTTCTTTTATTTTTTAGCCAAAATCATATTACCGAATTTTAAAATGCTAACATGGAACGTCTCGATTTTCTTGATAAAAATAAATTTCCAAAACATCAAAATAAACATGTTTTAATTATTTTATCAATGTATTACCACAACACCACAGAAATATTAAACGGAACGGAAACAAGATTAACATTCAACTTTATTCTTTCTTGTTCACATCCATCGGGAATTTTGATAGAAATTACTTAAGCGCAACTTTACTCAATTAAATCTCCTTCGTATATCTACAAATTCACTTAGAACCTTTTTTTGTGCAAATCTACGGTATCATGTTTACGTTGATACTATGATTGATTATCAAGAAAGGTCGACATTAAATGGAACTGAGAAATGCAGGAGGTCGTTATTAAACGACGGGATGAGATTATATTGCAGTTTGCAAGGTTCGCCCGTTCAACTGGCACTATGATAGGAAATTCTAATTGATGTTGCGTAATTGACGATGCGATATGACGAAAATCTCTCGCACAACAATCGACCGGATTATAATCAACGGGATGGGATAATGTAGACATGGTAGCATGGGAACGAACCGGAACGTTGTCGGAATAGTTATTACCGCAAAACTTCGGTCGTAGTTGAGTTTCCTATGTAACGAGGTCAGGTTGATTCGCACATCATTTTAAGCGTCTTTGTCGATTCGATAACTGGATATTTAGATCGGCCAAACTTCCGACGCGACGTTTATAAGGGTCGTCCGGCTGACGATGTTATGTTTAAGTTTGTATCAACTGTCACATTAAATTTTTTTATCAGTCTAACCCGTATGTTGGTAGTACTGGGCTGATTTAATAAGAAGTCTTCGGTTGTATATTGTGAGCAGTCGTGAAACGAAAGAAGCTATTCAATTCAATATTCTTACCATTAATAGTGCGGACATGGTTATAGCCAGGGCTCCTGCAGGATCACAAAATATTTATCATTACGTATGTTATAATAAATTCTATAGAATCATACACGAAGCTCGTCTTGTAACTATTCATGGCGGCAGAATTACAGTACTGAAAGAAGTTAGGCACAAATACAAAACTACAACCGTAAAATTTATCGTGCACTATAAACGTTCTTTTTTTTTTTAATTTTACAGCTGCAATGATCTTGGGAAATAATTAATTTCTCTTTTTGAGTTTGAGTTGAAATTGTGTTAATTTAAAAATGAAGTTCAATCTGTACTTAAACAAAAATATGCTAAAAACTAATTCTACTTACCATATAATTTAATTTTTTTATCTTTGGTTTCGACCAAGATTATCACATAACCGCCTAAATCGACCATGATTCGGGAACAATCTCTAAAACAAAAGAAACGAAAGATTAGAGAAGATTGCTTTATAATAGAACCTAAACACGCAATTAATATTAATATAAACAGTAGAAAGGAAACGGGGAAAAATGAAGGATTTCATTCGGAAAAGAAATTGATTCCTTTTACGTTATTTACTTCTTAGCAATTTAAATTTACTTTCTATTAAAAGTTTAAGTGAGTATCATCAAATTTTGCGTTTTTTTTTTCTGAGCATCTAATTAAGAATGGATAGGAGAAGAGGGACAGTAAAAACATCCCTAAATATTAAATACAGGCAATCTCAGGGTGATTGTAATTCATAAAGTTGTCGGAATGTGTTCTTCGATTCGTTCAGCCAGATTTATATCACGAAGATGTCTGAAAGCGCGCAGCGTTGAATAGAACGCTTTATGCAAATATTTGAAGTTAAGCTTACAATTAAACCTAAGAATGCTGTATTTAATTGCCACCTTTTCAATTTCACGTTGTAAATGGAGGCCTCCAAAGCGTGCTTTAATCTAATTAGATTTTGGAAGGCAAAATTAATAGTTATTAAAGATAGTTTATTTCTTTTAAAAGGGTCTCTATACAGGGTGTGTGAAATAAGCGAGTATAAAAAAATTTGCATTTCAAAGGACGAGGCACTTTAGCAATTCGCCATGTCAAATTTTACGTCAGTAGCGTGTTTGTTTGCAGCAATATCGTGATTTATTTGGGACTGTGTTCTTCTAGAAAAATTAAAAAGAAAATGAAATATCTCAAAAACTATTATTTTTTAGTATAGGACATGGTGCATGAAATTTACTCAAAATTTGATAGAGAATTGAAAAATAAAATAAAAAATACCATGTTCTATTTAAAATAAGCGAGTTGGTATGTACTTCCGGTGTACAGGAAGTACCTAGATCATTCATGAAAATATTATATTTAAAATCAGCATTATTGATAGTGTAATCTGATAAAATTTTACATTTCGCCTATTACTACATCCTCAAAACATTCTAATCAAAACTCTTCGCGCCACACTTTGTATATATTGTACTTTCACGGATAAGTACATATATTTCAATTATTACACGCAATTATTTATAAAAGCAATTGCTTGCTGCAGTGAAATTAGACCTAAAGAGCTTCATACATTCAAGTTACGATCCCGCTGCAAGAAATGTACAAATAACTGTATTTTATCGCGTACGTGTTTTTGACAGTTAATATATAATCTCGGTAAAATAGCTCACGACACAAATTGGCTTGCATTTGGTCCAACATTGAGTGTATGACTTGGCCAAGATCACGAAATAGAACATTTTCAGCAGATAACGTTGGAAAAAATAAAATACTACATTAACTAAATTATATTGTTAATTCTTTGTTTGAAGTAAATTTGAGAATTATAAACTTCACTGTCGAATTAATTAATTTATTCATAAAATTCAAATTCAGACATTTGCAATTATACCAAACATAGACAATAAATTTTGGGAAAAGGTGCTCTTTACTGATGAAAAGATTTTCCAACATTTGCCATCAGTCAGTCAGATATATCTAGACAACAATTTCATATTTCAACAAGAGAACTGCCCTATTCACACGGCTAATATAATTTGGCAATGGCTTGCAAATAATAATCACGAAGCATTGCTCTTGCCCCTGCTAAAAGTCCAAACCTTAATTCCATTAAAAATGTTTAGGGTCTTTTGGTTAAAGCAATATCAAAGTTAAATGTTAGACCACATCCAACGGAAATATTATGGGACATTATTGAAAATATCTAGCCAGAAGAAGAAATCTTAATCTTTCAATGCCAAGCAGATTAAATTTAAGTAATAGGAGGAAATGGTAGAGTTACTAAGTCTTAATTTATGTTTTTCTTTTGAAATGCTCCATTATCACAAAATTTTATTACCCAAAATAAACAATACCTACTTAAAGATGATTGGATCATGTAACATATAACACAGTTTTTATTACCATATGCGTTAAATGTTCAAATTTGGCGTTACAATATCAAACTATTGTGAATTGCTATTGCTTTTTTTATGAATAAAAATGCATGAAAACGCCGAGAAATGCCAATATAAAATCCAAGAAAATGCCTGTAATAGGCACTCATGGTATATTGTTGGAATGATCAAATTAGATCTTCCATTCGGAGTTGTGCTGATGAGACCTGGCAGGTCGAAACCACGTGATCCGCTTCTAATGCTCGATCCGTTTTCATTGCATTCGTCCGCAGGGTGAATTTCATCAATATATCATGAGCGCCTATTACAGGCATTTTTTTTTTGGTTTTTAATAACATAAGAGCGAAATTGTTTGAGAGGATTTGGCATACCTGACTTTTGATAAGTTTTAGTTGCTTCAAACAACTTCAAAGTTGTTGGGATTATTCAAAATAATTTGTCGATTAAATAAGTCAATGTCGTTCGTTATTTGACATTTAGAAATTATTTGAGTTTCATTTTATAAATCAGTATAGTTTTCATTTCATTAGTAAAAAACTGTGAGCATTATTTTTATTCATGGCCTTTACTGTTGAACACGATAAGTTTCCTTTATGAACTTATTTCCGTAGTGGATAACGAGATGGAAACGGTATTTAACAGTACTCTATCTATTCTTGTTTTAAACAATTTTTATCGAAGTTTCCTCGGATTTTTTGTTTGGTTATTTAAACAATACTGTCCACATAAATCGATTACATAATGTAGAGGAGTTGCAAGAGGCTATAATTAATGCGGTAAATCAAATTACGCACAATATGTTAATAAATGTGTTCGATAATATGAAAAGAAGACTTGCTTTATGTATTCAGGAACATGAGTAATAGTTTCAACATTGAAATTAATTTAAAACTTAGAGTGTCTATGTTATTTGTAACATTATTTCTTCTTTTCAAATAAAAATATGTTTAAAACAATCTCTTATTTTCGTAACTCCTGTAATAAATACTACCTCAATGCTATGCCGCTGAGAACGATGATAATGAAGTTGGATATTTTGTGGCATGTTTAGGGATATACATAAATTAGAGCTGCCAAATGCTCTCAAACAACTGAGTTCAAGTTTGCCCACACTACATTATATATGAAAGATGAAAGAAAGTAGATAAAAGTATAATAATATTTTTAAGAGACACAAGATGTTACACACAACTGGGTGCTGCAACGTCATATTTTTACCAACCTCTCTGACTTAAGCGCAACTGCCACGGGATTCTGGTCGACCTGCAGAATTGAAACCGTAAAAATTATGCAAACTATTACCTTTCGACAAATAATAAGATATTTGATGAAATAATTAATATTTTTATATTTTTTTGTTAAAAATCATTTATGTTTGCACAAAAAAGAAGTACATTAAGTCTACATACAGTGAAATCCGTTTAACACGAAAACGCTTAAGAAGAAATATCGGTTAACACGAAACAATAAAGCGGTCCCGAAAAAGTACTATGTATTTGCATACATTTTTTCTCTTAACACGAAACAAAAATCGCTTAACACGAAAAGATATCGCTTCTCGGAATGAACCAAATACTAAAAACAGCTGCCGGGTCGGCGAGAATAAAAAGGTGTTTCAAATCAAAGCGAATGAGATAATGTTGTTTATCTAAAAGGACAATACAAAAAATATATCAGATTATTTTTCAAAAAAGTTATAAACGTTTTGTTTGTTTTTTTAATTGCAATTTATGTATTACATTTCAGTAACTTCTAGTTTATCTTTTTGTTTTATTGATTTTTGTTAAAGGCATGCAAACATATCTATGTAAATAAAATGTACTAAACGAAATTTTGTTGAGTATATGTACAGTGGACAGCAGCATAATCGATACCGTTACGGAATTTCCTAAACCTTAATAGCAATGTAGAGGGGGTTACGTTGTGCGACCTTCAGTTAGGATTTATAGTAGATATTATTATTAGTAGATAAGGTCGACGTTAGCTTGCGGTGTTGTCGATTTAAAAGCTGGCCACTGTACAATATATATACAGTTTTTGTAATACCCTTTAACACGAAAAAATATTTCGGTCCCTTCAGTTTCGTGTTAAACAGATTTCACTGTACTTACAGAATATTTTAAAAATATTTCAAGAATTGTAAAATTCAATTTTCGCGGCAATTAAAAAAGGAACAGTTGTTTTCTGATTGTAATATTATGTAATATTTTCGGAAAGTTACGCTGTTTAGATTTTGAATATTAAGTAATAATTATTTGTACAGTGGGAGAAAAAAGTATTGTGACAGTGCGCGAAAGAAAGAGGCTTCTTACTCAAATCTTACGGGAAATTTTAGTGGCCTAATATGCACACTAAGAATGTTTGTAGCACATACTACAGTGCATTTTAAGAAGAGCGTCTTCCTTACATACACTGGCAAGAAACTGTAGGTCTAGTGGTGGATCAAACAAGCATAAATTATTGATGACTGGTTTTTTAGGGACCACTGTATATGTATCTATATCTCTCAAACTTTCGGTTATATCGGAAGTTTTCATAATCTTTGTTACTTTAAATGAAACACTTCATACATCTTTTACTAAATTTTGACAGATAAATGGCGTTAGAGATATTAAACCCGAATCAATTTGTGGCTCACAAACAACTTTCTCGTAAATAATTTTAAAAACATTGAACTTTTTCTTGCCATAAAGAACGCCTTTTCGACTTAAGATAGAAAATAAAGAAACATCTTTTTTATATAGTATGTCGCATATATTGTTGTACAAACTGATTGAAGATTTACCCCACAACATACATTATTATGTGCTTGTACACTTGGTTGCACAAAAAGTAGGACTCTTATAACCCATCGCATTTATTTAATCAATGTTATTTTGACAATTAATCAATAATTAAATTTACATTGAAATTGAACAAATTATAATTGCTTCTTTGAAGCAAAATTGTCCCACTTTTATTGCACCCAAGTGTACATACCTAAATTAATTTTAAGAGATTATTCAGTTTATTGCTGCCAACAATAAACACGACATTTGTGAAGTATCAGTTTATTTGTCGATGTGACTGTAACTGGCGGTCTGTACACTTTTGGACTTCAAACTGTTAGAACACAAGTTTAAAGTTTATAAAGACGCGATATTATTGAAAGTGCAACTGAAAATATTTTAGATGTGCAAAGCATTAATCCTTTACTTTTTTTAAATCGTCCTCGTGAGATACTCTCAAGCTCAACTGTTTCAAATCGTATTTAATAGAGACAAAGATAATTTCAAGTTCGTCAACATAAAATCAAAGAACAGTTAATTACAGAAGCTTAACGAATTAAACATAGTTCAGGCATTTCACGCTGTTGATTCATTTGGATTGTTATCCTGAGTATATGGGTGATATTAGCAACCAGCATGAAGAACGCTTTCATTAAGGAATTCCATGAAAGGTTGAAATCGTACGATATTACTGTCGGACATTTAAAGATTTAACCACCTTTAAGCCCTTATAATTTTGACACAAGTTTACAAAATAAATTTTGAATAAAAATCTAACTAATTTGAATTTTAATTCCTACTAAATTAAAATAAATAGATCGGGATTTAAATTTGAATTATTTAAGAAAAAAAAAATGGTTGGTTGGAATCACAACAGGTAACAATAACAAGTAATATTAAAAGTATACCTACTTGAGATTGCGGTTTAAATCGAAGCTTGAATCTCTTCTCTATCACAATGTATTACAATAACAATTTTTGCAGCTTTATTAGAAGATAAGTTTTGTTTTGTGCGTGTAACCTGTACAATGCAATAATAACAGAAATGTTGCTTTGTTCAATAGATTAACTTCCGTATATAGATAGATATTATTATGGTGTTGTTTAATATTTCCTCTAAAGATCTATTAATTTCTCAATATATTTTCAATTTGTATATACGTATTATTACGAGGAAGAATCGTAAAATCATGAATAAATTCACTATTTTATGCTATTATGTTGATACACCGAATTTTTCCTTTTGAAACGGGTCCGTTTTAGATCTTTAAAACAAACCTGTGTAATATGATTTGGTGCAAAATTTTTCAGGTACTAAAGCAACATGTTCGACATTGGTTATTATCGTTTTAGTTAATACTAGAAACGGTGTTGACGTGAGTTCTCTGTGGTGCACTGGTTTCCAATTGAACTTCCACCATTTTAAGCGTTTCTTCTGTCCCATATTGCAATCTTCAACCGAGCGATTATCAAACGTGATAAATTTGTCGTCACTGGATGTGGCCGTAATCTGATTATGTTTATGGGTCTTCATCATTCCGGCGGCATAACACATCATCACTTTTCGTTCCGTTTGTTCTACATTATTACTATTATTATTATTTATTATTATTATTTATTATTATTATTACTGTAATACAAAGGAGGTTATGCGAGCAGTTTGCGGTCACTCGTTCGTATGTGTGTGACACCGCGCGTGCCATGACCGTTCTGTAAAAACCGAACCGAAACAGGCGGCAGGACAACGGGTGTGGAGTCCTCGCAGGAGAGGAACACTTCGAGATCAATAAGGACCTTACAGCTTCCAGCTGTACTCTCTGCTCTCGCGCGTTGCGTCTCTCTTCCACGGTTATAGAGTGTGCCGTCGATGTGAGCGCCCTGATACACAAAGCTTAAAATGGAAATAGTTATGAAATTTTTTCGATGCAATTATCAAATTATCTTTGCTGCTAAATATTTTCAAAGCACATAAATTTATTATTTTTACCTTATGGAATGGAATTTCCATCAAAAAAATTAAAAACTAAAACAGACCTTTCGTTTATAATAAATACATGATATGACATCGTGTAATAGGGATTTACATTCAGTATTTTCCTTTAATGCACGAATAGTGGTGTTAAAATGAAATAAGAACTAAATCCTATCCAATTACTCTGATCTGCACTTAGTTAGATACTCTCCAGTTAAAACTAATATATAGAATTAGCTGATTTGTAGCTGATTATAAAAGCTGAAATATTGCGGTTTGAATGTTAAGAAGAGATTTATAAGAATAATTCACGTAAGACTGCTAAGAATAAATTGGTATACAAATCAAAAATTTCAAAAATGACGATTCAGATTCAGTTTAAAATTGCTGCCAATATATTTATGAGTTGTATATCCATCAACTGGCGCTTTAGGAGTTGAAAAAAGTTATCCGTGTATTTACTACGAAAGAAACGAGTTAGAAGACAAACAACATTTTAATTTTCCACGTAACCCTATAGGTACCTGCTAAAAATAATTCTTTTGGTAATTCCGCAACATACGATCCTACAGCCTTTTCCACGTCTTCACTCGATAAAAATTGACGCCCTCACAAGTATTTCTTGAGTATTGAACGGAAATAATTTATTGTTTACTGCTTGAACAATTTGTATCTTGCACACTAAAAACAGTTTTCTCTGCAAAATTGTGGGGTCTTCTTTTGCATATAGCGATGTTCAATTGTGTAGCATGTCGTTGTAGATATTTGCCGTTATGGTAGCCCTTTTTGGCGTATACTCAATTAAGAGAAATTACTTTCGCGTCCCAGAAAACTGGAATCTTGTTTCATGAAATGGTCCCAGTAGTATACCCAGATTTCATCCCCAGTTGCAATTGCATTTAAGAAGTTTTCATCTTGAGATAAAAAAGTCAAACCCAGATAGCAAATTAAGTATGTGGAATATTTGGCACAAGGTTGCCGCCGTAAAACGTAAGGTTTGTCATAGACTTGATGTCGGCAAGTGTACAGTAAGTGTGTGAAATACTTATGACAAAGCCCCTACTTGACAAATGAAAAGTCTATCGTACACTTGTGCAAGTCTATGAAAAGTCTGACGAATAACCGTACGACAAATGTGCCGCAAATTTTTCTAAAGGTTTGGCAAGGTTATTTGCCGGCAAGGATAAAGGCAAGCAATTTTCAAAGAGAAAAAATTCATTATGTTTGAATAAAGTTAAGCAAAATTTATTATTACTATGGATAATTACCATATATGTACATACTGTGTCGGGCATACAATTCTGCATCAAAACTTACTAAGACACCCTATGTCAAAAATCAGCCGTTTTTTGAGTTAGGTATTCAATTTTTTCAAATATAGGGACAATTGCAACGTTATGTTCAAAATTCTGTACTTCTGCAGGTATAGTATAGTGTTTTTTATTTCATCAAACAGTATCTATGAAGTGATTTATACGATAGAATGCAAGGATGCAATATTGGCTTCTTTTACCATACCAAAATTCAAACTGAGATGGGTCAATAGTTTTGAAGGATTTGAAATACAAAATCTGAATAATAATATAACTAAGCTAGTATTGGAGGCCGGTAAGGAAACACAATCTGAGCAAGGTTATATAAGTAAAGCAAATCTTACGCAGGCATTAGAAGATTTTTTTGAGCTAGGTGATAATTCTAAACATAAAGTTACAAATACGTTCAAAACAAAGTTGAACTAGAGACGTTACAGTATTTGAATGACATATCAACCGATTTTTTCCCTTCTCAATAGCTATCCAGTTTTAAAACAATTGTTTTTAAAATATAATACATGTCTTCCTTCGTCAGCTCCTGTAGAACGTTTGTTCTCCTTTGAAGAAGTAATCAATGCGCCTAGGCGGCATGCACTTTTGATAAACATTTTGAAGAACTTTTGCTATTGAAGGCCAATGCGCAGAGTTACATGTAAAAGTTATACAACAATACTTTAAGAATTTATATACAATGTATAATAAAATTGTATAATACATGTATAATAAAATTTATATCAAAATTATGCTGATTTATTTGCCGCTCTCTCCATCTATTATAAAAGTGCAAGTGCGTTTGATATCTATACAGGCAAAAAATTTGTAGGAAGTATTTGAAATATTTAAAACATACATAATTGTAGCGATCAAATAATAATTCAATTACATGTCAGTAATTCAATTACAAGTTACTAATTCAATTACTTTGCAAATAATTTAATTACAGTATTTGCACAAATGCCAATTACTTTGAAATTGTAACTGGGAATTCAAGTACTTCCCAAAATTTGGTTGTGCTTTAGTAATTGATTTTTCAATTACCTACATTATGCGGTAATTTGTAATTGTAAATTAATTATATTTTGGGTGTAATTTTGACAGCTCTGGTTATAAGTACTTTTCGGGTGAAAGTCCGAAAAATATGCTTTTTAATGCGTTTAAAATGTTGGTAATTTTTGAATGTTAATTTTGGACGACCTGTATTAATTATGATAAATTTTAGGACGTAAATTTGATGTATACTATTTCGGCTAATAACATGCCAAATATGAGGTCTTTAGCTGCAATGCCTGCAGAAATACAGAATTTTGAACATAACGTTGCAATTGGCCCAATATTTGAAAAAATTGAATAACTCAAAAATGGCTGATTTTTGACATAGGGTGTGTTAGTATGTTTTGATGCAGAATTGTATGCTCGACACAAAAAACATAAAAAATGCACCATGCTATTTAAATTAAGAAAGTTGACGTCAATTTCCGGTAAACCGGAGGTGGACAACGGCGTAAATAATTTTGCCGATGAGTCCAGATGATATCAGTTATAATTACAAGTTTTCAGAAATGTTGAATTTCAAGAACATCAAAAAGTTCTAACGAACCCTGTTAAAAACCTAAACAACTACTTCAACATTCCTATCAGTTGCCGGCTCTATTTGGATTTGCTCTTTTACAGATGCTCGCCGTTCTCTATTTATAAAACAAGATATATTTGAAAATCAAAATCTTAACCTTCTTAATTTTCGATGTTTAGCTTGGGAAAGCCAGTCGCTCACAACTTTTCCTGCTTCCTTTTCTTTAGCAATATATTTATACTTTTCAGAGTGATATATTAGGTTTGTTCCAACATACAGTTTGTGATAGTTTGCAGATTTATGTTAGTGCGCATGCGCTATCAGAAATTAATTTCCAACTGTTTGCAATTTACTCTTGTTAGAACGCTTTAAAAAACAATTTGAACTTTTATCAATAGAGTTGTAATACAGATGGCACAACATGAAAATTTGAAGTTGTTTAGATAGGTTCGCTTTTAGTTGGTTTTTCTGTGTTTTGTTTGATATTTAAACCACAGGTAAAAAATAGGTATTACAAATAATAATAAATGATAATAAATAAATTATAAATAAAAAAAACAAATAATGGAAGAAAATTTGCCTCAGGTAGATATTTAAATAGTACATACTCTTCTGGAAGTACATATATTTATATTTTGACCTGATTAGTGATATAAACTGATATCTGATATAAACTACCACTGCTACCAATGTAACATGAAATAATCTAGGCATGCGTAAATTACGGACTCTGAAAATCAGCAAAGAATTCGCAAATTGTTCTATCAGCAAACACTTTCTAATCGATTATTATTTTACTTGGAACACCAAATTTCAGCTTACAAATTGTAATTTGGTTTGTTGGAACGGCAAAATTGCTAATGCGCAGAATCCTGATAGTTCGCAACTATCACTTATAGTTTCGTATTCTTGTTGGAACAAACCTACTATTTACGTATATTCTTCTCTTTTACGGTGAACTTATATGTCTCGATATTGTGCCGATATCCTACAAATTCTGCTCCTGCTAGTACGTCCCTCATTCTTCAATTGCGTGTCTAGTCAAATTACAAAATCATGCGATTTTTTACTTCAAAGACAAACAGATACAACGCTTGATTAGTCTAGTTGAAGAATGAGAATCCGTCAATTGATAGACCTGAGTACGATAGGTATACCTATGAACCTAACCTAACCTTTGATACGTAAATGTTTTGCATAAAAAACGTGCAATACACGTATACCACACATCCCCGAGAGGTTTGAGATACAAATTGAATTCTGTTTTATTCAAATCGGTTTACTAAATACTTGTCCATCACTTTGGTTTGTCGTAGTCAACTGTTTCCTACCAGACCTTGTGACAAGCTTTTGTCTTTGACTTTATTTCGACAAGTATAATACAGAAAGGTTTGCAGAAGTTTGCTCTAACCTTTTCGTAGAAAAGCTTGTCAAAAACAATCAATAAAAATTCAAAGACAAGTTTGTCACAGCGATTCAGGCTATTCTCTTCTAGAATTTGTCATCTACACATTTTTTGTCCGAAACTGGACAGCTTGTGCAATCCATCGTGCCACATAAGATCGTTTAGAGATGTTTCTTCCATATTTCTCCTTTGTTCAGTTTTTGTATTTTATTTTTGGCTATTTTTTATCTAATTATAAATAAATACTTTGCATGCTAGTGGCAGGACAATTACTGATATCATTATTTACAAATAACTACTCAATCTTCATTAATGATATAACATTTTTGTTCATTCTTTGGTGAAGATGATTTATGTGAATAAATCGTTTCATTAAAAAAAATTGGTTTCAATTCTATGTGTCCAAACTTACTCATACAGTCCAGACCTTAGTCAGTGCGACTTTGCACTGTTTCCAGATGTGAAAATGAAGCTGAAAGAGAATCCATTTTCCCATGATGAGGAACTTCTGAGGTTTGAAACAACCAGCGTGCCTCACTCGCTAGTGAATTTGGCACAGCTGATTTTAGGATTGGTTTCGGAGGATGGAGAGGTATATTGAATGTGGCGAAATTACTTAGAAAAAAAAAAAAATAAATAAACCTGTATTGAAAAACTGTCCTAGTACCTTTTGTTTAATGAAAATGATGCCTTGATACATAATACAATCGAGTGTTTTAGTGGGACAAAACAGCTATAATGTAGGTATACGTTTGTTCCATTATATGGAAATGGCTTAAAAGTTCCCGTCATACTTTTACAACAAACATGAAATATCCTGCAAATCCGAAATTTGTTGTGTTTCATTTTCTTCTCTCCTCATCATCACATCACTGTGCAATATTAATATATTTTATTTTTGAAATATAAAGCTAAAATTAATCAACTAATTTAATTTCCAGCTTTTTCTATATACCTCCACAGAACACATTATTAGAACACTTTTCACGTTCATGGGTGGTATTAAGTGTTGATGAAGCTTTTCCTTACTGGTAAAGATATACTTACCTCAACTTTGATAATATTGTGGAGTTTTTCGTTCTCTAGAAATAACTTGGTTAATTACGAAACAATGTAGAAATGAATAGAGAATCAGCGATATACTACAGATTTAATTACTTAGATAAGAAAGTGCTTATGTCTGAAATCATCAAAGATAATAAAATGGTAAAAATGTATTCGTATGTAACGGTTCTACTTGAGAATAATATGACTTGATTAATAAACAAGAAAAGTGTTAGAGCACAATTACTTGAAGTTAAATAATGTCGAAAAAACCGAATTTATATTGAAACAAGGGAATCGATAGTACAGCGAATAACTTTTTTGTTGAATAGCTTTTCAATCAATATATCTAAACCACAAATAATTTAATTAATAATGTAGGTACACAAATGAGATCACTATCTTTAATTGGACTTATTAACAGAGAATAATTGTAGGTAAAATCCAAACAAAAACAGAGATAAGAGAACTTTTGTAAAACCACAATTTTGCGGGAGTAATACTTCAACCTCTTTTACCACTCTCTATAAGGACGGATAAAATTCCGCTCGCTTTCAGTTTCAGCAGGAGATATGTACAATGTAGACATCTCCAGCAGAGAAACTGCAAAAGCTGTCGTTCGCAAATCAAGGCGAAGATTTTCCTGCTGGTTTGTAGAGACGAAGAACTCGATGGCGAAGCCATCGGCGGAGAACTCCTCGTCCATCTTTCAGACCGAGGTGGTACTTGACTACCATAGGAAGCTCGAAAAATTGGCATCGCAATTGCGGAGAAATTCAGTCTATCTCCTTGCTGACTGTCCAACAGCGGACAGGGAAAGGCGAATATACTTTGAGGTTGATCGATTAGATCATTCTGGAATAAATAAATTAACTCTCGATCAGGTTGCGGACTTCTTTGTTCGGGTGCAACCTGGCTGAGAAGATTAAAATGGGCTCAATAGGTCTTTCTAAGAAGATCAATATTACACCAAATTACGACTTCTTGAAATCAATAATAGTCGAACCAAAATTTGATATCAGCTTGGGCACTTCTAAGAAACGTATAATTAGGAGCACATAGATACATTTCATAAAGATTGTTTTAAAGCGTCTGCAAGGAATTCCGTTTGGGGCTGCATGTCATCAAGAGGTATGGGAAAATTGCATTTTGTACAAAGGTGCGGTTAATGCCCAAAAATATCAGAACTTTCTAGAAGCACTGTGTGGCATAAATTGAAGCGGTGCTTGAGCAGCGCAATATTCCGTATTTTGTATTAAAATTCAAGAAATTTGGGACGTATTCGCCATCGAAGGACAAAAGACTTGTAGCAATAGCCGTCCGAAAATTTTAAATGCAAAAAATGTATACAACACAGAAAATTAAAAAAAAAAAGAACGTTTCGAAGACCTTCTATCGATTTTTTATACTGTCGAAACATATCGTGGGCTCGTACATACCATACCTATATACATAACATTTTAATAAGAATGCTAAGAAAGGATAAATATCCACAAACCGCACAATAAATAAAAGTCCACCTCTACACCGCCACTCGCTTCTGCCTTTTGGTAGATGCGGCAATTTGCAGGCATTATAGTGAATTCCAAATTCTAATTGAATTTTTGCGCTTACTTTTACCTATACGGTTTGAAGATGAAGATATGAGAAATTAGAAAATCTATAGAAGGCATGCAACTAGGATTGCAACGACCATAGAGTGCAAAGTTCATTAGTGAATAAAAATGATAATATATTCTATAATTAAATAAAGACAAACGAAATATGTATCTAGGCAAGCGTACTAATTGTATATACATACCTATGTCCTTACTAGTTTAGAGACAGGTATGTGTACATAGGTGGGATTTGGAACTACCAGACTTTTATTTTTAATAGTTTTTCACCAGATACATTCTACAAATTGAAGGTGTCGACTTAAGTTCTAGGCTTTTCCAAGGTCACTGTGCCACATTTATGACAAACAAGTGCATTTTGTCATTTGTTGAAGGTATTTCGAAAATGGGCTTCATACACATCCAGAAATAGTTACCTTTCTGTAGACATTTAGTAGAAAAAATGCAGTCATGTATTGACAGAGTGACACTTGTCACTTGTCATGTAACAGATGTGATGATGAGCTAGAAGAACACGAAAGGGATATGTATAATTTTAGAAACGCGAGTATGAAATGTATTTTCCAAGTGTATAATATATTAGATAAAAGTCAAAGCAAAACATTCAAAATAATTTTACATTAATTTTACTATTTCCAGAATTCAAATTTTCGCGCGTAGGTATTTTAATGTCTGCCAATTCACTAGATGGAGCAAAATATGGTTTCAAAAGCATATCATATAGGCAGTCTTAGCCAATAGTCTTAGCTTTATTTTTACATTCGATTGTGCTATATCTGATGCTCAATGTGCCTTCGTTCGTACGCTTCCTTAATTGAGTTTCCCAGTTCACTGGTATGCTTACTATTTACATAATTGAAAACTCAATTTAAGGTGCCCCAAATAAATTGAGTTTTTTCGGTCTTAGGAAGACAGAAAAAAAGCAATAAAAAGGCTCCCGTGTGTAAATAGTAAGCGAACTGAGCGTAGCAAAACTGGTAATCTAACAAGTGAGCCGAGAAACTCAATCAAGTACCTATAAAAGGTTTGATATTATTCCCATCTCGCTAAAGACTTCTCCCTCTGTTAAAAAGGAATAAATGTGCTCGCTAAGTGAAAATAGACTTAAGAGCATATTGGCGAGAAAACTGCAAAATTATTGAATCTTTCTGCTAATTATTAAAAATATTAAAAATATCATGTTCATTCATTGGAGTATCGATAAAAGCATGTAGTGTCTATTATTTGCAGGCCTCGAAAAACATGGATATATCAGACGGTGGGCAAACTAACATGAGAAGGGGACCGTAAATATGTCGTCGTGCTAAAAGAATCCCGGCAACCTCAATCACAAACTATAAATATGAAACCAAAACTAATCGGCAGTAGTTACTGTCGATAGCAAAAATAAACAAAAAAAAATTGTTCTTTACCAAACTTTATTTAGAAATGTCACTAATATCAATGTCATTATGGTAGGGAAATATATATTATAAAATGGTACTCCTATTATATTTGCTTAATTAATATATCTACTTTGTGACCTTTATGTACTCGTCTTTCAATTCCTGAAATATTTCCCACTTGTACATAGGTCAATAATACAACAATTAATTAAATACCAATTTATTCCAGGACATATAATATTATGTTTCCGTTAATAAGACTTCTTCAGTGGAAGAAATTGATATTTAAAATGTGTCAAAATATTAATAATATAAATGGCCATGCCTATCAACAAAAATATCTAAAAACAAAGAAATCATTGATATATCGAATTTTAATTACATTGTCAAATAATAATGAAGGATATATTGGTTTTTAATACAAGTATAAAAATTAAAAATGATTTGAAGTATTCGTATATCAATCTATTTTTTGTCAAGCCAATCCTGTTCAAGGACTATGAAAAGCATGGCTAAAAACCTAGTCAAGAGCTTAAAATTAATAAAATTTACGCGTGAATTAAATTATTATAAATAATACTTAAATTATCAATATCAATTCTAAAATTAACCGCGTTTTTCATTTTTTTTTTAATGTACATATATCATTTCGTAAATTAATCTTTTTTGTAGTTATTTTCCTTTTTAAAATATTAGAGACATGAAAAAATCAAATTTATGTCGTCTATCTTTAGAGTGCTTAGATAAAGCAGTTTCAGCGGTGACGTTGTGTGTAACAGTGTATTGGTGATTATAAATTCGTTTCTTTTAAATATTGTTTGATTTGTCCGATATACCTTTTGTTACAATCTTTTTTGCAATCTAATTTATAAACGATATTACTTTGATTATCTTGTTTAACGGTTGATTTTAAATTTGTGTCTAAGTGTCTATTGTTGGTAGGTATGAAAGTTATGTGAATGTCTGATTTTTTAAATTCGTGTTTTATTGTGTCGCTTAAATTGTTTATGTATGGTATATAGTGTGGTATATGTTATGATTTACCAGTGTTATATATTTTATTTATTCTTTTTGTGATTAATTTATTATAAAACTCTTTAGGATAACTATTTTTTCTAGTATTGTTCTAACTTTGCTTAAATTTTCTTTTCTAAAATCAGCGTGAGCTAATTTAATAGCCGGATATACTAAACTGTTAATTACACTTTTTGTTTAATTTACCGAAGTGTAAAAGTAAAAAATATATGTTCTGGAATAAATTGGCATTTAATTAATTGTTGGTTTATTGACCTACAAGTGGAAATATTTCAGAATTGAAAGATTTGCTTAATATAAACAAGATTAATAAGTCAAAATTATTATTAAGAATTATAAACAAATCTAGCAATAAAACCGTACCTAAACTAAAAATTTACTGGAAATCAATCGAAAAACTGTCAATTTTGATAGATTACAAAATATTGTCAGATAATATTGAAGCCACAATTACACAAAATCATTTTGAAAGTCATGACAGAAAACTGTTTCTTGTCTACTTTCGAGTGTATTTTAATACAGCTTAATATATTTCATAAATACCGATAATTGCAATCGTCCAATCTGAAAAGATACATTTTTTGCAATCAGGTGCAAGAAATCGCAACTGTAATGACAGTTAAGAATGGTTTTTATAATTTCATAGCAACTAAAAATTTATGTTCTTACAATTTGACAATTTTGACAGCTACAATTACTAATAATTAGTAACACCTACCTGTTTTTATAGCCATTAATATGTAGTTACAAGATACGAAAATTTACTATGAGGAAGTACATAGATATTTGAATGACCGAGGCGAAGACGAGGCTCTTCAAAAAGTTCGAACATCACAAAGAGCTTGTTGTATCGCTTGTTATATCAAATATTTTTATAAAATATTATAACATTTAAAATAAATTTTTCTACGTAAATAGTTATTTATGAACCAAGTGCGTGAAATCATATTTCGCGAATGAGTGACCAGTTTAAAGCGCGAGCCGGAGGCGAGCGCTTTATGGACACGAATTCGCGAAATGTTTCACGCACGAAGTTTGTACAATATTTTTTGTACGAGAACTATAATAATAATACATATTGTTAAATACGTTATCGTTTATGACCATATTATTAAGGTTTGGGGATTTATGATTTTAAAATGTCACTAAATTAATCAAGTTCCAGGAAGTACCAACTTTACTTTTACGCACTCGTGCTTAAAGTGACTTTTTACGCACGCAAATCGAATCGTGAAATGACAGGTTTTGATAAGCAAGTACAAAATAACTATTTAGATGAGAAACTTTCTATGCAGTTACAATTAGTTGGCAATGTAATCTGCAAACAAATCTGTAATCAAACAAAAAACACTCTCTTTGAATGTATCTCACTATTACCAGAGAAATTTAAAGATGAGTATGTACACTAAAACGTAAAATGTTCATTGTTTCGTTCTCTTTTTATTTACTTTACGTCATTGGACGAAAAGTCTACTTTAGCAACGCAATACAACCGGAAAACTCAAACGTTTACTTTTCATTTCTAACGTTTTGTTAGAGCCCGAAACTTCGCTTTTATAAAATAGTAGAAACTAATTTTTTAAACATTGGTAGTGGTGGTCAGAGATGTTTTGAGAGCACTATCTAACACTATCTAAAGTCACTAAATTTGTGAAGTGATTTTGTAATATATGGACGATGAAGGCATATTCGAATACCTATAGCTCAAAATTCTATATTGCTTTCGCAAAACTACTGTAAAAAACAACACAATTTTCAAGAATGTAAGTCCTTTTTTGAATCAGAAAATCTGACTTTCTCTCTTTAACTTTTTTCGGTTTGTCACATTTTGTTTGGAATGAGCTGCTAAACGTGGTCGTACATTTCTTGAAGATGATCCACGTGACGGAATGCCAAAACATCGGGAAAGTAAACAATATGGTTCTAGACAATCGACATCGATCGTTTTAAGAAGAATTCAACCAGTAGTTAAAGTAGTGGCTGGTAGACGGTAGTTCTGCCCCAAAAAAAGCGAAGTCAATTTCATCTGCCGGATAGATCATGGCTAATGCTTTCTGGGATGGCACATGGTAAAACGATAATTGACGAATACTACGCACGTGTTCTTGACCAACTAGATGAAAAATTCGTGAGATCAGGCCTGGATTGCAAAAGAAAAAAACTTGTTGCATTAGGACAATGCACCAGCCCACAAAAGTGCTTTGGCAAGAGAAAAATATAAAGATTTGAATTGTTGAACATCCATTATTTACCAGATTTGGCTCCCTCTGATTGAAATTTGTGGCTGGAAACGTTTTGGGTCAAACAAAGAGGTTATTGCAGCGATAAATGGATATTTTGCAGACCTTCCGGAATTGCACTTCAAATATGGAATCCCTCTGATAGAGAAAGGTTGGACAAAGTGTATTGAACTAAAAGCAGAGAATGTTACACCTTGCCCTTGTAGTAAATGACTTCCAAGACCACATTTGTTCCATGGCTATCTATTATCAGCAGGACTGGATTCTCCGTAGAACAAACTACCTATGTTGTAATAATTTTGACGTCTGTTGCCATTCATCCGGCAATTGCTCCAGTAACAAACAGCCTCATGTCAATATTCTTCTTTTATTTTTTAGCCAAAATCATATTACCGAATTTTAAAATGCTAACATGGAACGTCTCGATTTTCTTGATAAAAATAAATTACCAAAACATCAAAATAAACATGTTTTAATTATTTTATCAATGTATTACCACAACACCACAGAAATATTAAACGGAACGGAAACAAGATTAACATTCAACTTTATTCTTTCTTGTTCACATCCATCGGGAATTTTGATAGAAATTACTTAAGCGCAACTTTACTCAATTAAATCTCCTTCGTATATCTACAAATTCACTTAGAACCTTTTTTTGTGCAAATCTACGGTATCATGTTTACGTTGATACTATGATTGATTATCAAGAAAGGTCGACATTAAATTGGAACTGAGAAATGCAGGAGGTCGTTATTAAACGACGGGATGAGATTATATTGCAGTTTGCAAGGTTCGCCCGTTCAACTGGCACTATGATAGGAAATTCTAATTGATGTTGCGTAATTGACGATGCGATATGACGAAAATCTCTCGCACAACAATCGACCGGATTATAATCAACGGGATGGGATAATGTAGACATGGTAGCATGGGAACGAACCGGAACGTTGTCGGAATAGTTATTACCGCAAAACTTCGGTCGTAGTTGAGTTTCCTATGTAACGAGGTCAGGTTGATTCGCACATCATTTTAAGCGTCTTTGTCGATTCGATAACTGGATATTTAGATCGGCCAAACTTCCGACGCGACGTTTATAAGGGTCGTCCGGCTGACGATGTTATGTTTAACTTTGTATCAACTGTCACATTAAATTTTTTTATCAGTCTAACCCGTATGTTGGTAGTACTGGGCTGATTTAATAAGAAGTCTTCGGTTGTATATTGTGAGCAGTCGTGAAACGAAAGAAGCTATTCAATTCAATATTCTTACCATTAATAGTGCGGACATGGTTATAGCCAGGGCTCCTGCAGGATCACAAAATATTTATCATTACGTATGTTATAATAAATTCTATAGAATCATACACGAAGCTCGTCTTGTAACTATTCATGGCGGCAGAATTACAGTACTGAAAGAAGTTAGGCACAAATACAAAACTACAACCGTAAAATTTATCGTGCACTATAAACGTTCTTTTTTTTTTTTAATTTTACAGCTGCAATGATCTTGGGAAATAATTAATTTCTCTTTTGAGTTTGAGTTGAAATTGTGTTAATTTAAAAATGAAGTTCAATCTGTACTTAAACAAAAATATGCTAAAAACTAATTCTACTTACCATATAATTTAATTTTTTTATCTTTGGTTTCGACCAAGATTATCACATAACCGCCTAAATCGACCATGATTCGGGAACAATCTCTAAAACAAAAGAAACGAAAGATTAGAGAAGATTGCTTTATAATAGAACCTAAACACGCAATTAATATTAATATAAACAGTAGAAAAGGAAACGGGAAAAAAATGAAGGATTTCATTCGGAAAAGAAATTGATTCCTTTTACGTTATTTACTTCTTAGCAATTTAAATTTACTTTCTATTAAAAGTTTAAGTGAGTATCATCAAATTTTGCGTTTTTTTTTCTGAGCATCTAATTAAGAATGGATAGGAGAAGAGGGACAGTAAAAACATCCCTAAATATTAAATACAGGCAATCTCAGGGTGATTGTAATTCATAAAGTTGTCGGAATGTGTTCTTCGATTCGTTCAGCCAGATTTATATCACGAAGATGTCTGAAAGCGCGCAGCGTTGAATAGAACGCTTTATGCAAATATTTGAAGTTAAGCTTACAATTAAACCTAAGAATGCTGTATTTAATTGCCACCTTTTCAATTTCACGTTGTAAATGGAGGCCTCCAAAGCGTGCTTTAATCTAATTAGATTTTGGAAGGCAAAATTAATAGTTATTAAAGATAGTTTATTTCTTTTAAAAGGGTCTCTATACAGGGTGTGTGAAATAAGCGAGTATAAAAAAATTTGCATTTCAAAGGACGAGGCACTTTAGCAATTCGCCATGTCAAATTTTACGTCAGTAGCGTGTTTGTTTGCAGCAATATCGTGATTTATTTGGGACTGTGTTCTTCTAGAAAAATTAAAAAGAAAATGAAATATCTCAAAAACTATTATTTTTTAGTATAGGACATGGTGCATGAAATTTACTCAAAATTTGATAGAGAATTGAAAAATAAAATAAAAAATACCATGTTCTATTTAAAATAAGCGAGTTGGTATGTACTTCCGGTGTACAGGAAGTACCTAGATCATTCATGAAAATATTATATTTAAAATCAGCATTATTGATAGTGTAATCTGATAAAATTTTACATTTCGCCTATTACTACATCCTCAAAACATTCTAATCAAAACTCTTCGCGCCACACTTTGTATATATTGTACTTTCACGGATAAGTACATATATTTCAATTATTACACGCAATTATTTATAAAAGCAATTGCTTGCTGCAGTGAAATTAGACCTAAAAGAGCTTCATACATTCAAGTTACGATCCCGCTGCAAGAAATGTACAAATAACTGTATTTTATCGCGTACGTGTTTTTGACAGTTAATATATAATCTCGGTAAAATAGCTCACGACACAAATTGGCTTGCATTTGGTCCAACATTGAGTGTATGACTTGGCCAAGATCACGAAATAGAACATTTTCAGCAGATAACGTTGGAAAAAATAAAATACTACATTAACTAAATTATATTGTTAATTCTTTGTTTGAAGTAAATTTGAGAATTATAAACTTCACTGTCGAATTAATTAATTTATTCATAAAATTCAAATTCAGACATTTGCAATTATACCAAACATAGACAATAAATTTTGGGAAAAGGTGCTCTTTACTGATGAAAAGATTTTCCAACATTTGCCATCAGTCAGTCAGATATATCTAGACAACAATTTCATATTTCAACAAGAGAACTGCCCTATTCACACGGCTAATATAATTTGGCAATGGCTTGCAAATAATAATCACGAAGCATTGCTCTTGCCCCTGCTAAAAGTCCAAACCTTAATTCCATTAAAAATGTTTAGGGTCTTTTGGTTAAAGCAATATCAAAGTTAAATGTTAGACCACATCCAACGGAAATATTATGGGACATTATTGAAAATATCTAGCCAGAAGAAGAAATCTTAATCTTTCAATGCCAAGCAGATTAAATTTAAGTAATAGGAGGAAATGGTAGAGTTACTAAGTCTTAATTTATGTTTTTCTTTTTGAAATGCTCCATTATCACAAAATTTTATTACCCAAAATAAACAATACCTACTTAAAGATGATTGGATCATGTAACATATAACACAGTTTTTATTACCATATGCGTTAAATGTTCAAATTTGGCGTTACAATATCAAACTATTGTGAATTGCTATTGCTTTTTTATGAATAAAAATGCATGAAAACGCCGAGAAATGCCAATATAAAATCCAAGAAAATGCCTGTAATAGGCACTCATGGTATATTGTTGGAATGATCAAATTAGATCTTCCATTCGGAGTTGTGCTGATGAGACCTGGCAGGTCGAAACCACGTGATCCGCTTCTAATGCTCGATCCGTTTTCATTGCATTCGTCCGCAGGGTGAATTTCATCAATATATCATGAGCGCCTATTACAGGCATTTTTTTTTTGGTTTTTAATAACATAAGAGCGAAATTGTTTGAGAGGATTTGGCATACCTGACTTTTGATAAGTTTTAGTTGCTTCAAACAACTTCAAAGTTGTTGGGATTATTCAAAATAATTTGTCGATTAAATAAGTCAATGTCGTTCGTTATTTGACATTTAGAAATTATTTGAGTTTCATTTTATAAATCAGTATAGTTTTCATTTCATTAGTAAAAAACTGTGAGCATTATTTTTATTCATGGCCTTTACTGTTGAACACGATAAGTTTCCTTTATGAACTTATTTCCGTAGTGGATAACGAGATGGAAACGGTATTTAACAGTACTCTATCTATTCTTGTTTTAAACAATTTTTATCGAAGTTTCCTCGGATTTTTTGTTTGGTTATTTAAACAATACTGTCCACATAAATCGATTACATAATGTAGAGGAGTTGCAAGAGGCTATAATTAATGCGGTAAATCAAATTACGCACAATATGTTAATAAATGTGTTCGATAATATGAAAAGAAGACTTGCTTTATGTATTCAGGAACATGAGTAATAGTTTCAACATTGAAATTAATTTAAAACTTAGAGTGTCTATGTTATTTGTAACATTATTTCTTCTTTTCAAATAAAAATATGTTTAAAACAATCTCTTATTTTCGTAACTCCTGTAATAAATACTACCTCAATGCTATGCCGCTGAGAACGATGATAATGAAGTTGGATATTTTGTGGCATGTTTAGGGATATACATAAATTAGAGCTGCCAAATGCTCTCAAACAACTGAGTTCAAGTTTGCCCACACTACATTATATATGAAAGATGAAAGAAAGTAGATAAAAGTATAATAATATTTTTAAGAGACACAAGATGTTACACACAACTGGGTGCTGCAACGTCATATTTTTACCAACCTCTCTGACTTAAGCGCAACTGCCACGGGATTCTGGTCGACCTGCAGAATTGAAACCGTAAAAATTATGCAAACTATTACCTTTCGACAAATAATAAGATATTTGATGAAATAATTAATATTTTTATATTTTTTTGTTAAAAATCATTTATGTTTGCACAAAAAAGAAGTACATTAAGTCTACATACAGTGAAATCCGTTTAACACGAAAACGCTTAAGAAGAAATATCGGTTAACACGAAACAATAAAGCGGTCCCGAAAAAGTACTATGTATTTGCATACATTTTTTCTCTTAACACGAAACAAAAATCGCTTAACACGAAAAGATATCGCTTCTCGGAATGAACCAAATACTAAAAACAGCTGCCGGGTCGGCGAGAATAAAAAAGGTGTTTCAAATCAAAGCGAATGAGATAATGTTGTTTATCTAAAAAGGACAATACAAAAAATATATCAGATTATTTTTCAAAAAAGTTATAAACGTTTTGTTTGTTTTTTAATTGCAATTTATGTATTACATTTCAGTAACTTCTAGTTTATCTTTTTGTTTTATTGATTTTTGTTAAAGGCATGCAAACATATCTATGTAAATAAAATGTACTAAACGAAATTTTGTTGAGTATATGTACAGTGGACAGCAGCATAATCGATACCGTTACGGAATTTCCTAAACCTTAATAGCAATGTAGAGGGGGTTACGTTGTGCGACCTTCAGTTAGGATTTATAGTAGATATTATTATTAGTAGATAAGGTCGACGTTAGCTTGCGGTGTTGTCGATTTAAAAGCTGGCCACTGTACAATATATATACAGTTTTTGTAATACCCTTTAACACGAAAAAATATTTCGGTCCCTTCAGTTTCGTGTTAAACAGATTTCACTGTACTTACAGAATATTTTAAAAATATTTCAAGAATTGTAAAATTCAATTTTCGCGGCAATTAAAAAAGGAACAGTTGTTTTCTGATTGTAATATTATGTAATATTTTCGGAAAGTTACGCTGTTTAGATTTTGAATATTAAGTAATAATTATTTGTACAGTGGGAGAAAAAAGTATTGTGACAGTGCGCGAAAGAAAGAGGCTTCTTACTCAAATCTTACGGGAAATTTTAGTGGCCTAATATGCACACTAAGAATGTTTGTAGCACATACTACAGTGCATTTTAAGAAGAGCGTCTTCCTTACATACACTGGCAAGAAACTGTAGGTCTAGTGGTGGATCAAACAAGCATAAATTATTGATGACTGGTTTTTTAGGGACCACTGTATATGTATCTATATCTCTCAAACTTTCGGTTATATCGGAAGTTTTCATAATCTTTGTTACTTTAAATGAAACACTTCATACATCTTTTACTAAATTTTGACAGATAAATGGCGTTAGAGATATTAAACCCGAATCAATTTGTGGCTCACAAACAACTTTCTCGTAAATAATTTTAAAAACATTGAACTTTTTCTTGCCATAAAGAACGCCTTTTCGACTTAAGATAGAAAATAAAGAAACATCTTTTTTATATAGTATGTCGCATATATTGTTGTACAAACTGATTGAAGATTTACCCCACAACATACATTATTATGTGCTTGTACACTTGGTTGCACAAAAAGTAGGACTCTTATAACCCATCGCATTTATTTAATCAATGTTATTTTGACAATTAATCAATAATTAAATTTACATTGAAATTGAACAAATTATAATTGCTTCTTTGAAGCAAAATTGTCCCACTTTTATTGCACCCAAGTGTACATACCTAAATTAATTTTAAGAGATTATTCAGTTTATTGCTGCCAACAATAAACACGACATTTGTGAAGTATCAGTTTATTTGTCGATGTGACTGTAACTGGCGGTCTGTACACTTTTGGACTTCAAACTGTTAGAACACAAGTTTAAAGTTTATAAAGACGCGATATTATTGAAAGTGCAACTGAAAATATTTTAGATGTGCAAAGCATTAATCCTTTACTTTTTTTTAAATCGTCCTCGTGAGATACTCTCAAGCTCAACTGTTTCAAATCGTATTTAATAGAGACAAAGATAATTTCAAGTTCGTCAACATAAAATCAAAGAACAGTTAATTACAGAAGCTTAACGAATTAAACATAGTTCAGGCATTTCACGCTGTTGATTCATTTGGATTGTTATCCTGAGTATATGGGTGATATTAGCAACCAGCATGAAGAACGCTTTCATTAAGGAATTCCATGAAAGGTTGAAATCGTACGATATTACTGTCGGACATTTAAAGATTTAACCACCTTTAAGCCCTTATAATTTTGACACAAGTTTACAAAATAAATTTTGAATAAAAATCTAACTAATTTGAATTTTTAATTCCTACTAAATTAAAATAAATAGATCGGGATTTAAATTTGAATTATTTAAGAAAACAAAAAATGGTTGGTTGGAATCACAACAGGTAACAATAACAAGTAATATTAAAAGTATACCTACTTGAGATTGCGGTTTAAATCGAAGCTTGAATCTCTTCTCTATCACAATGTATTACAATAACAATTTTTTGCAGCTTTATTAGAAGATAAGTTTTGTTTTGTGCGTGTAACCTGTACAATGCAATAATAACAGAAATGTTGCTTTGTTCAATAGATTAACTTCCGTATATAGATAGATATTATTATGGTGTTGTTTAATATTTCCTCTAAAGATCTATTAATTTCTCAATATATTTTCAATTTGTATATACGTATTATTACGAGGAAGAATCGTAAAATCATGAATAAATTCACTATTTTATGCTATTATGTTGATACACCGAATTTTTCCTTTTGAAACGGGTCCGTTTTAGATCTTTAAAACAAACCTGTGTAATATGATTTTGGTGCAAAATTTTTCAGGTACTAAAAGCAACATGTTCGACATTGGTTATTATCGTTTTAGTTAATACTAGAAACGGTGTTGACGTGAGTTCTCTGTGGTGCACTGGTTTCCAATTGAACTTCCACCATTTTAAGCGTTTCTTCTGTCCCATATTGCAATCTTCAACCGAGCGATTATCAAACGTGATAAATTTGTCGTCACTGGATGTGGCCGTAATCTGATTATGTTTATGGGTCTTCATCATTCCGGCGGCATAACACATCATCACTTTTCGTTCCGTTTGTTCTACATTATTACTATTATTATTATTTATTATTATTATTTATTATTATTATTACTGTAATACAAGGAGGTTATGCGAGCAGTTTGCGGTCACTCGTTCGTATGTGTGTGACACCGCGCGTGCCATGACCGTTCTGTAAAACCGAACCGAAACAGGCGGCAGGACAACGGGTGTGGAGTCCTCGCAGGAGAGGAACACTTCGAGATCAATAAGGACCTTACAGCTTCCAGCTGTACTCTCTGCTCTCGCGCGTTGCGTCTCTCTTCCACGGTTATAGAGTGTGCCGTCGATGTGAGCGCCCCGATACACAAAGCTTAAAATGGAAATAGTTATGAAATTTTTCGATGCAATTATCAAATTATCTTTGCTGCTAAATATTTTCAAAGCACATAAATTTATTATTTTTACCTTATGGAATGGAATTTCCATCAAAAAAATTAAAAACTAAAACAGACCTTTCGTTTATAATAAATACATGATATGACATCGTGTAATAGGGATTTACATTCAGTATTTTCCTTTAATGCACGAATAGTGGTGTTAAAATGAAATAAGAACTAAATCCTATCCAATTACTCTGATCTGCACTTAGTTAGATACTCTCCAGTTAAAACTAATATATAGAATTAGCTGATTTGTAGCTGATTATAAAAGCTGAAATATTGCGGTTTGAATGTTAAGAAGAGATTTATAAGAATAATTCACGTAAGACTGCTAAGAATAAATTGGTATACAAATCAAAAAATTTCAAAAATGACGATTCAGATTCAGTTTAAAATTGCTGCCAATATATTTATGAGTTGTATATCCATCAACTGGCGCTTTAGGAGTTGAAAAAAGTTATCCGTGTATTTACTACGAAAGAAACGAGTTAGAAGACAAACAACATTTTAATTTTCCACGTAACCCTATAGGTACCTGCTAAAAATAATTCTTTTGGTAATTCCGCAACATACGATCCTACAGCCTTTTCCACGTCTTCACTCGATAAAAATTGACGCCCTCACAAGTATTTCTTGAGTATTGAACGGAAATAATTTATTGTTTACTGCTTGAACAATTTGTATCTTGCACACTAAAAACAGTTTTCTCTGCAAAATTGTGGGGTCTTCTTTTGCATATAGCGATGTTCAATTGTGTAGCATGTCGTTGTAGATATTTGCCGTTATGGTAGCCCTTTTTGGCGTATACTCAATTAAGAGAATTACTTTCGCGTCCCAGAAAACTGGAATCTTGTTTCATGAAATGGTCCCAGTAGTATACCCAGATTTCATCCCCAGTTGCAATTGCATTTAAGAAGTTTTCATCTTGAGATAAAAAAGTCAAACCCAGATAGCAAATTAAGTATGTGGAATATTTGGCACAAGGTTGCCGCCGTAAAACGTAAGGTTTGTCATAGACTTGATGTCGGCAAGTGTACAGTAAGTGTGTGAAATACTTATGACAAAGCCCCTACTTGACAAATGAAAAGTCTATCGTACACTTGTGCAAGTCTATGAAAAGTCTGACGAATAACCGTACGACAAATGTGCCGCAAATTTTTCTAAAGGTTTGGCAAGGTTATTTGCCGGCAAGGATAAGGCAAGCAATTTTCAAAGAGAAAAAAATTCATTATGTTTGAATAAAAGTTAAGCAAAATTTATTATTACTATGGATAATTACCATATATGTACATACTGTGTCGGGCATACAATTCTGCATCAAAACTTACTAAGACACCCTATGTCAAAAATCAGCCGTTTTTGAGTTAGGTATTCAATTTTTTTCAAATATAGGGACAATTGCAACGTTATGTTCAAAATTCTGTACTTCTGCAGGTATAGTATAGTGTTTTTTTTTATTTCATCAAACAGTATCTATGAAGTGATTTATACGATAGAATGCAAGGATGCAATATTGGCTTCTTTTACCATACCAAAATTCAAACTGAGATGGGTCAATAGTTTTGAAGGATTTGAAATACAAAATCTGAATAATAATATAACTAAGCTAGTATTGGAGGCCGGTAAGGAAACACAATCTGAGCAAGGTTATATAAGTAAAGCAAATCTTACGCAGGCATTAGAAGATTTTTTTGAGCTAGGTGATAATTCTAAACATAAAGTTACAAATACGTTCAAAACAAAAGTTGAACTAGAGACGTTACAGTATTTGAATGACATATCAACCGATTTTTCCCTTCTCAATAGCTATCCAGTTTTAAAACAATTGTTTTTAAAATATAATACATGTCTTCCTTCGTCAGCTCCTGTAGAACGTTTGTTCTCCTTTGAAGAAGTAATCAATGCGCCTAGGCGGCATGCACTTTTTGATAAACATTTTGAAGAACTTTTGCTATTGAAGGCCAATGCGCAGAGTTACATGTAAAAGTTATACAACAATACTTTAAGAATTTATATACAATGTATAATAAAATTGTATAATACATGTATAATAAAATTTATATCAAAATTATGCTGATTTATTTGCCGCTCTCTCCATCTATTATAAAAGTGCAAGTGCGTTTGATATCTATACAGGCAAAAAATTTGTAGGAAGTATTTGAAATATTTAAAACATACATAATTGTAGCGATCAAATAATAATTCAATTACATGTCAGTAATTCAATTACAAGTTACTAATTCAATTACTTTGCAAATAATTTAATTACAGTATTTGCACAAATGCCAATTACTTTGAAATTGTAACTGGGAATTCAAGTACTTCCAAAATTTGGTTGTGCTTAGTAATTGATTTTTCAATTACCTACATTATGCGGTAATTTGTAATTGTAAATTAATTATATTTTGGGTGTAATTTTGACAGCTCTGGTTATAAGTACTTTTCGGGTGAAAGTCCGAAAAATATGCTTTTTAATGCGTTTAAAATGTTAGTAATTTTTGAATGTTAATTTTGGACGACCCTGTATTAATTATGATAAATTTTAGGACGTAAATTTGATGTATACTATTTCGGCTAATAACATGCCAAATATGAGGTCTTTAGCTGCAATGCCTGCAGAAATACAGAATTTTGAACATAACGTTGCAATTGGCCCAATATTTGAAAAAATTGAATAACTCAAAAATGGCTGATTTTTGACATAGGGTGTGTTAGTATGTTTTGATGCAGAATTGTATGCTCGACACAAAAAACATAAAAAATGCACCATGCTATTTAAATTAAGAAAGTTGACGTCAATTTCCGGTAAACCGGAGGTGGACAACGGCGTAAATAATTTTGCCGATGAGTCCAGATGATATCAGTTATAATTACAAGTTTTCAGAAATGTTGAATTTCAAGAACATCAAAAAGTTCTAACGAACCCTGTTAAAACCTAAACAACTACTTCAACATTCCTATCAGTTGCCGGCTCTATTTGGATTTGCTCTTTTACAGATGCTCGCCGTTCTCTATTTATAAAACAAGATATATTTGAAAATCAAAATCTTAACCTTCTTAATTTTCGATGTTTAGCTTGGGAAAGCCAGTCGCTCACAACTTTTCCTGCTTCCTTTTCTTTAGCAATATATTTATACTTTTCAGAGTGATATATTAGGTTTGTTCCAACATACAGTTTGTGATAGTTTGCAGATTTATGTTAGTGCGCATGCGCTATCAGAAATTAATTTCCAACTGTTTGCAATTTACTCTTGTTAGAACGCTTTAAAAAACAATTTGAACTTTTATCAATAGAGTTGTAATACAGATGGCACAACATGAAAATTTGAAGTTGTTTAGATAGGTTCGCTTTTAGTTGGTTTTTCTGTGTTTTGTTTGATATTTAAACCACAGGTAAAAAATAGGTATTACAAATAATAATAAATGATAATAAATAAATTATAAATAAAAAAAACAAATAATGGAAGAAAATTTGCCTCAAGGTAGATATTTAAATAGTACATACTCTTCTGGAAGTACATATATTTATATTTTGACCTGATTAGTGATATAAACTGATATCTGATATAAACTACCACTGCTACCAATGTAACATGAAATAATCTAGGCATGCGTAAATTACGGACTCTGAAAATCAGCAAAGAATTCGCAAATTGTTCTATCAGCAAACACTTTCTAATCGATTATTATTTTACTTGGAACACCAAATTTCAGCTTACAAATTGTAATTTGGTTTGTTGGAACGGCAAAATTGCTAATGCGCAGAATCCTGATAGTTCGCAACTATCACTTATAGTTTCGTATTCTTGTTGGAACAAACCTACTATTTACGTATATTCTTCTCTTTTACGGTGAACTTATATCTCGATATTGTGCCGATATCCTACAAATTCTGCTCCTGCTAGTACGTCCTCATTCTTCAATTGCGTGTCTAGTCAAATTACAAAATCATGCGATTTTTTACTTCAAAGACAAACAGATACAACGCTTGATTAGTCTAGTTGAAGAATGAGAATCCGTCAATTGATAGACCTGAGTACGATAGGTATACCTATGAACCTAACCTAACCTTTGATACGTAAATGTTTTGCATAAAAAACGTGCAATACACGTATACCACACACATCCCCGAGAGGTTTGAGATACAAATTGAATTCTGTTTTATTCAAATCGGTTTACTAAATACTTGTCCATCACTTTGGTTTGTCGTAGTCAACTGTTTCCTACCAGACCTTGTGACAAGCTTTTGTCTTTGACTTTATTTCGACAAGTATAATACAGAAAGGTTTGCTTGAAGTTTGCTCTAACCTTTTCGTAGAAAAGCTTGTCAAAGGCAATCCAATAAAAATTCAAAGACAAGTTTGTCACAGCGATTCAGGCTATTCTCTTCACAAATTTGTCATCTACACATTTTTTGTCCGAAACTGGACAGCTTGTGAATCCATCGTGCCACATAAGATCGTTTAGAGATGTTTCTTCCATATTTCTCCTTTGTTCAGTTTTTGTATTTTATTTTTGGCTATTTTTTATCTAATTATAAATAAATACTTTGCATGCTAGTGGCAGGACAATTACTGATATCATTATTTACAAATAACTTCTCAATCTTCATTAATGATATAACATTTTTGTTCATTCTTTAATTGAGAATGATTTATGTGAATAAATCGTTTCATTAAAAAAAATTGGTTTCAATTCTATGTGTCAAACTTACTCCTTACAGTCCAGACCTTAGTCAGTGCGACTTTGCACTGTTTCCAGATGTGAAAATGAAGCTGAAAGAGAATCCATTTTCCACTGATGAGGAACTTCTGAGGGTTTGAAACAACCAGCGTGCCTCACTCGCTAGTGAATTTGGCACAGCTGATTTTAGGATTGGTTTCGGAGGATGGAGAGGTATATTGAATGTGGCGGAAATTACTTAGAAAAAAAAGAAATAAATAAACCTGTATTGAAAAACTGTCCTAGTACCTTTTGTTTAATGAAAATGATGCCTTGATACATAATACAATCGAGTGTTTTAGTGGGACAAAACAGCTATAATGTAGGTATACGTTTGTTCCATTATATGGAAATGGCTTAAAAGTTCCCCGTCATACTTTTACAACAAACATGAAATATCCGCAAATCCGAAATTTGTTGTGTTTCATTTCTTCTCTCCTCATCATCACATCACTGTGCAATATTAATATATTTTATTTTTGAAATATAAAGCTAAAATTAATCAACTAATTTAATTTCCAGCTTTTTTCTATATACCTCCACAGAACACATTATTAGAACACTTTTCACGTTCATGGGTGGTATTAAGTGTTGATGAAGCTTTTCCTTACTGGTAAAGATATACTTACACTCAACTTTGATAATATTGTGGAGTAACTTTCGTTCTCTAGAAATAACTTGGTTAATTACGAAACAATGTAGAAATGAATAGGGGGAGAATCAGCGATATACTACAGATTTAATTACTTAGATAAGAAAGTGCTTATGTCTGAAATCATCAAAGATAATAAAATGGTAAAATGTGTTCGTATGTAACGGTTCTACTTGAGAATAATATGACTTGATTAATAAACAAGAAAAGTGTTAGAGCACAATTACTTGAGAAGTTAAATAATGTCGAAAAAACCGAATTTATATTGAAACAAGGGAATCGATAGTACAGCGAATAACTTTTTTTGTTGAATAGCTTTTCAATCAATATATCTAAACCACAAATAATTTAATTAATAATGTAGGTACACAAATGAGATCACTATCTTCCCCCAATTGGACTTATTAACAGAGAATAATTGTAGGTAAAATCCAAACAAAAACAGAGATAAGAGAACTTTTGTAGAAACCACAATTTTGCGGGAGTAATACTTCAACCTCTTTTACCACTCTCTATAAGGACGGATAAAATTCCGCTCGCTTTCAGTTTCAGCAGGAGATATGTACAATGTAGACATCTCCAGCAGAGAAACTGCAAAAGCTGTCGTTCGCAAATCAAGGCGAAGATTTTCCTGCTGGTTTGTAGAGACGAAGAACTCGATGGCGAAGCCATCAGCTTGGAGAACTCCTCGTCCATCTTTCAGACCGAGGTGGTACTTGACTGCCATAGGAAGCTCGAAAAATTGGCATCGCAATTGCGGAGGAAATTCCAGTCTATCTCCTTGCTGACTGTCCAACAGCGGACAGGGAAAGGCGAATATACTTTGAGGTTGATCGATTAGATCATTCTGGAATAAATAAATTAACTCTCGATCAGGTTGCGGACTTCTTTGTTCGGGTGCAACCTGGCTGAGAAGATTAAAATGGGCTCAATAGGTCTTTCTAAGAAGATCAATATTACACCAAATTACGACTTCTTGAAATCAATAATAGTCGAACCAAAATTTGATATCAGCTTGGGCACTTCTAAGAAACGTATAATTAGGAGCACATAGATACATTTCATAAAGATTGTTTAAAGCGTCTGCAAGGAATTCCGTTTGGGGGCTGCATGTCATCAAGAGGTATGGGAAAATTGCATTTTGTACAAGGTGCGGTTAATGCCCAAAAATATCAGAACTTTCTAGAAGCACTGTGTGGCATAAATTGAAGCGGTGCTTGAGCAGCGCAATATTCCGTATTTTTGTATTAAAATTCAAGAAATTTGGGACGTATTCGCCATCGAAGGACGCCAAAGACTTGTAGCAATAGCCGTCCGAAAATTTTAAATGCAAAAAATGTATACAACACAGAAAATTAAAAAAAAAAGAACGTTTCGAAGACCTTCTATCGATTTTTTATACTGTCGAAACATATCGTGGGCTCGTACATACCATACCTATATACATAACATTTTAATAAGAATGCTAAGAAAGGATAAATATCCACAAACCGCACAATAAATAAAAGTCCACCTCTACACCGCCACTCGCTTCTGCCTTTTGGTAGATGCGGCAATTGCGGGCATTATAGTGAATTCCAAATTCTAATTGAATTTTTGCGCTTACTTTTACCTATACGGTTTGAAGATGAAGATATGAGAAATTAGAAAATCCTATAGAAGGCATGCAACTAGGATTGCAACGACCATAGAGTGCCAAAGTTCATTAGTGAATAAAAATGATAATATATTCTATAATTAAATAAAGACAAACGAAATATGTATCTAGGCAAGCGTACTAATTGTATATACATACCTATGTCCTTATAGTTTAGAGACAGGTATGTGTACATAGGTGGGATTTGGAACTACCAGACTTTTATTTTAATAGTTTTCACCAGATACATTCTACAAATTGAAGGTGTCGACTTAAGTTCTAGGCTTTTCCAAGGTCACTGTGCCACATTTATGACAAACAAGTATTTTTGTCATTTATTCAAGAGGTATTTCGAAAATGGGCTTCATACACATCCAGAAATGATTTACCTTTCTGTAAGACATTTAGTAGAAAAAATGCAGTCATGTATTGACAGAGTGACACTTGTCACTTGTCATGTAACAGATGTGATTGATAAGCTATAGAAAGAACACGAAAGGGATATGTATAATTTTAGAAACGCGAGTATGAAATGTATTTTCCAAGTGTATAATATATTAGATAAAAAGTCAAAGCAAAACATTCAAAATAATTTTACATTAATTTTACTATTTCAGAATTCAAATTTTCGCGCGTAGGTATTTTAATGTCTGCCAATTCACTAGATGGAGCAAAATATGGTTTCAAAAGCATATCATATAGGCAGTCTTAGCCAATAGTCTTAGCTTTATTTTTACATTCGATTGTGCTATATCTGATGCTCAATGTGCCTTCGTTCGTACGCTTCCTTAATTGAGTTTCCCAGTTCACTGGTATGCTTACTATTTACATAATTGAAAACTCAATTTAAGGTACTTTTAAATAAATTGAAAGGTTTTTTCGGTCTTAGGAAGACAGAAAAAAAGCAATAAAAAAGGCTCCCGTGTGTAAATAGTAAGCGAACTGAGCGTAGCAAAACTGGTAATCTAACAAGTGAGCCGAGAAACTCAATCAGAAGTACCTATAAAAGGTTTGATATTATTCCTTAAATTTATTCATGTTCAAAAAAATATATTCTCATTTAAACGCATAATATTGAATCATTGAAATATCAACAAATATATCGTATTACTAAATTATGTAGTAGGATATTTTTAGTATTTTTGAATTTCGCGGCAATCTAAAAGTTACCGCGCATTTAGTTTTGTTACCTTTTGGAGGCATTGATACTCGCCATTATGTGTTATGTACTTTACGGACAGACATCACGGTGTTGTGATATATTTATGTATAGCTTATGAAACTTATGTAAAACTTATGAACACTTATGTAAAGAAAACTTATGGAGAGCTTATGATGAGAAACTGAAGGAAACATAGTAAGAATATTAAACATATTTTTTTTAAACAAACGAAACCGCTATTTTATTTGAAATAAAACCGGCCACCCTACAACGTCAGGTGTGGGGTTAAGAAAAGTGTGTAAAAGAAGGCGTTCAAGGATTAAAAGACGTAACATGTCTGACGCGGAGAATCAAGCGGAAGAGGTACATACTTCTTTTCAAGAAGAACCGCAAACATTTAATTTAGAAGATGTGGTAAAAGCAACTGTGAAAGGTATGAGAGACAAAGAAGACAATCCTATCAGAACACGTGAACTTTCAGCACTAGTCCCTTTATTCAGTGGAGACCCAAATGAAGACATCGAAACCTGGTTTGAACGGATTAGTGCAGTTCAAAGAACATTCCGAGTAAGTGAAGACATGATGTTACTTGTTCTTATAGGCAAACTGAGTGGTAACGCACAGTTATGGTTTCATTCGAAACCACAATATGTTACATTGACCTTGAATGAGCTGAAAGCTGAAATGATTAACAGATATCGAATTCAAAATAATAAGCTTCAATTACTAAGAAAATTTGATGGCAGAAGATGGAAACGAAATGAAAAATTTAGTGAATACTACAATGACAAAATTATTATGGGAAATAGATTAAATTTGACAGAAGAAGATTTAATAATGTACTTAATAGATGGAATGGACAACCCAACTTTAGAGATGCAGTGCAAACTGAAAGAATTCAAGACAACAAACCATATACTGAGTTTATTATGTGATATGACGCAACAACGGCCTGGCAAGGATACTAAAGAAATTACACCGAAACCAACAGCAGCCCGGAGTTCAAATGTACGTTGTTATAATTGCAATGAACTAAATCACTTTGCTTCAGCTTGCCCCAAACCAAAGAGGGAACGAGGGACCTGCTACTCATGCGGTCAGCCGGGCCACAAGTCAAGCCAGTGTTCGCAGAAGAAGAAGAAGTCTGAACCAGAAGGTGCATCATCTTTATTCATTGGTCCTGCAAGTATACCTGCTCCATATACTGTATCTATAGATATTACCATGTTAGATAAGTACCAATTTTCTGTTAACGCTATAATTGATTCTGGTAGTGGTATTTCTATAATAAAGGAAAATTGTTTACCTAATAATAGTTATGAGCCTATTCTAAATTCTATGAATGTTACGGGAATTAATAACTCTAAATTAAATATCTTAGGTATGTTCACTCCTAGAATATCTGTGCATAATGTAGAATTGTCAATAACTTTCTATGTAGTTCCTGATTATACAATGAATGTTCCATGTTTACTTGGTAGAGACTTTTTGAATAATGATAATTTAGAATTTGAATTTAGAAATGAAACTGTAATTCTAAAAAACAAGCAAAAACACACAGATTTTTTAGAAAATGATGTTCTTTTAATTGAATTTGATTGTCACCAATTAAATTTAAGTGAATTGAATTCAGATCTTGATGCTGCTACTCATCAAAAACTGGTTAAATTGTATGATAATAATTATGTAAATTGTGTAAAACCTGAACATCCTCGAACGAAATTTCAAATGAAGATTCACTTGTCGAATCATCAACCTTTCTACTTTAGGCCTCGTAGATTGTCACATTCTGATCAAGCCGAAGTTAAAGTTATTATAGACAATTTGCTACAAGATGGAGTCATACGCAAAAGCAATTCAGAATATAGCTCTTGTGTAGTTTTAGTAAAGAAGAATTCAAAAACTAGAATGTGTATAGATTACCGCGAGTTAAATAAAATCACAATAAAGGATAGATTTCCGCTTCCGCTTATCGATGATCATCTAACGAAATTAGAAGGGAAAAGATATTTCACAAAACTCGATCTTAAAAACGGATTTCATCACATATCGCTTCACGAGGATTCCATTAAGTATACTGCATTTGTAACACCTTTTGGCCAGTACGAATATTTAAAGTTGCCATTTGGATTATGTAATGGTCCTAGTGTATTTATGAGATATATACATGAAATCTTTAATGAACTTATATTTTCAAATAGTATTTTGATATATATGGATGACATACTCATCGCAACTACTACTATCGAAGAAAATTTAGAAATTTTAGAAAAAGTATTTTCTATTATGACTGAAAATCTGCTTCAATTACGAATTGATAAATGTTGCTTTCTGAAGAACAGTATTACTTACTTAGGCTATTCGATTTCCGCAAAAGGAATAGCTCCTAGCAAGGACAATATTACGGCTGTGTCAAATTTCCCCCAGCCGAAAAACTCGAAAGAATTACATAGCTTTCTTGGTCTTACAAGTTACTTCAGACGATTTATTAAAAATTACTCTATATTAACTAAACCACTTTATGATCTCATCCGCAAGAATAGTACATTTAAATTTGGTAATGAAGAGTTACAGATATTTGAGAAGCTAAAGTGCCTTTTAGTAGCTAAACCAATTCTAGCTTTATACTCCCCTCAAGCAGAAACCGAGCTTCATTGTGATGCCAGCTCTATAGGCTTTGGTTCAATTTTAATGCAGAGACAGGACGACAATTTATTCCACCCTGTATTTTTCTTCAGCAAACGCACCACTGTTACCGAATCGAAGTATCACTCATTTGAATTAGAGACATTAGCAATCGTCTACGCTTTAGAAAGATTTCGTACTTACCTGCAAGGTATTCAATTTAAAATTGTCACGGATTGTAATAGTTTAAAACTGGCATTATCTAAGAAAGAAATTAACCCGAGAATATCTAGATGGTCGTTAATACTCCAGAATTATAATTTTACATTAGAACACCGAAGTAATACCAGAATGCGGCACGCTGATGCATTAAGTAGATGTGTTAATATTCTTGTATTAGAGGACAACACCTTTGAGCAGAACCTCGCTATTAAACAGTCCGAGGACAACGATATTCAGTTAATAAAAAATCAATTATATACTGGTGATATTCCAAAGTTTGAGTTGCGAAATGGTTTAGTATACAGAAAAAAGAAAGATAATATTCGGTTTTACGTACCTAAAAGCATGGAAGCGAATGTCTTGCGAACTTGTCACAATGACATAGGGCACCCCGGAGTTGAAAAGGTATATGAATATCTTTCTAGGGTTTATTGGTTCCCTCATTTAAAGCAAAAGATTAAAGACTACATTTCTCAATGTCTGAAATGTATAGTTTATTCACCAAATTATGGAAAACCAGAAGGACAACTTTATTCTATTCCCAAAGGAGATTTACCGTTTAAATGTATTCACATAGATCATTATGGCCCGTTACCGAAGTCTAAGCGTTACTTTAGACACATATTTGTTGTTGTTGATGGATTTACCAAATATGTTAAACTTTATCCGACTAAAACTACTAATAGCGACGAAGCGATTTTACATTTAACCAACTACTTCGGAAACTACAGCAAACCATTAAAAATAATTTCTGATAGAGGAACATGCTTTACGTCTGCAAAATTCAAAAGATTTTTAGAGGAATTTGCAGTCGATCACGCATTGATAGCAGTAGCCTGTCCTCGTGCTAATGGGCAGGTGGAAAGAGTAAATCGATCGCTAACACCTATGATTTCGAAAATGATGCCAGAAAACGAGCAATGGGACAAAACTTTACCGATTATAGAGTTTGCTCTGAATAATACTATCAACAGATCAACTGGAAAGACGCCAGCAAAACTGCTATTTGGTGTAAATCAAGTGGGAAATGTTGAAGATCCATTACGACAAATATTGCAAGATTTTGATCAATCGGATCGGAACCTGGAAGAATTAAGACGCGAAGCAACTTTGAAAATCGAGGAATCCAGTGAATATAATCGAGAAGCCTTCAATAGACGTCATAAAAGCCCTTCTACTTATAGCGTCGGAGATCTGGTGTTAATAAAGAATGTCGATACGACTGTTGGTGTATCAAAGAAATTAATCCCTAAATTCAGAGGTCCTTATGTGGTATCTAAAATATTAGGAAATGACCGTTACGTCATTAAGGATATAGAGGGTTGCCAACTAAGTAATGCGCCTTATGAAGGAATATATTCATGCGACAATATGAGGTTATGGCATAAAGATATAGGTGATGATGTCAGGAATTAAAAAAATATATATATATTTTGTATCAATACGTATGTTTATTCACTTATGTTTAGGCATTGTATGTTACTTTTGTAATTTTCATGTCATATTTAGGTTATGTTCTCTATTATTATGATCGGGTCGATCAAGGTCAGATTGGCCGAGTTGTAGTAGGATATTTTTAGTATTTTTGAATTTCGCGGCAATCTAAAAGTTACCGCGCATTTAGTTTTGTTACCTTTTGGAGGCATTGATACTCGCCATTATGTGTTATGTACTTTACGGACAGACATCACGGTGTTGTGATATATTTATGTATAGCTTATGAAACTTATGTAAAACTTATGAACACTTATGTAAAGAAAACTTATGGAGAGCTTATGATGAGAAACTGAAGGAAACATAGTAAGAATATTAAACATATTTTTTTTAAACAAACGAAACCGCTATTTTATTTGAAATAAAACCGGCCACCCTACAATTATCTATAAATAATAAAACATACATAAATGATATAGCTAAATTAATGTGCTAAACGCCCTCTGTTTGCGTCTTGTTGAAACTATACAAAATACTTTTAAATATATATAATACCATTAATGATAATTAAATATTGCATAAGATTCTTGTATAAAATCTGTACTAATAAAGATAAGAGATGTTTAATCTACATTTTAAAACCTTCCGTTTACTAGCACGGTTCAATAAATTAGTACAGTATAATGTGTACAGATGGCGGTATGCCGCGCAGGGTTTGTTTATTTTTAAGCTTTCAACTTTCAACCCTTATTTGTCATAAAAATCAGCTAGCAGCTGATTGTCATAAAGTGATGTGCAAATGTATGTAGTTTTAGTTATAAATAGAACGAGTTGTAAAAAATGTCTTCGAGCAACCAAACTGTCGTCTGCGAGGAAGTTTTCGACGAAATAAGTCACCCTTCGGTAGAAGGTAAAAAGCGTTATATAATTTTACAGATTGGAATCTTATAAGTCTAAATGCACGTAAATTTACTAAATTCCTATGTTCCGCTGATTTGTTGCTTTTCTATTGTTTTAAAGAAATTATAGAATATGCGACGAAAATCGGTATTGATCCTGAGAATGAACCTCAACTACTGCCATTAGCTGCTGAGGGTTTAATGAAGGCACTTCCACCAGGATGGAAGCCATGGTAAATATTTGCTTTCAATTAAATTTATAAACGCTTTAATTTTCGAGTGCAGAGCTATTGAAGAAGTAGTCGGACGGGTTTTAATTGGGGAATAGACAAATAGATGGACATAGTTACAATGACCTTTATTCAATAACTGTGTCAATGGCCTTTATTTAAATGACATCCATTGTACAGTGGCCAGCTTTTAAATCGACACCACCGCAAGCTAACGTCGACCTTATCTACTAATAATAATATCTACTATAAATCCTAACTGAAGGTCGCACAACATAACCCCCTCTATATTGCTATTAAGGTTTAGGAAATTCCGTAACGGTATCGATTATGCTGCTGTCCACTGTACATACATACATACAATTTAATTTATTTTATCTCATAAATATTAATGAACGCTGAGTACTAAACATGAGGGTGTGATATGTTAATAAATTAGTGGGAAAAATATTTTTGTTCGTTATTTTTTAAGGTTTATGTAACAGAAAATCATTACCCAATATTTCTGAAATTATTACAATTTTAAATTACAATTTGATTTATCTCTTATCTCAAAATTCCCCAATGGGTATTTATTTTGAAACAATCGATGCGGGCAGATCCTTTCATTTCCATTGTTTATACATATTTCATTTAGGTATATTATTCGCTAACTAAATTTAATTCAATTGTATATATTTGAATAATGATGCTCCGATAACCACGTAATTGAAAATGGATATAAAAGCTAAATAATTTGAAAAGGCTCTACGTTTTCAATTGTATACAAATGTATTATTTTAATACTCTTACGTTTGTATAAACGTTTTAGATTCCCTTTTTATTAGAGATTGATCAAGTCATCAAATAATCCTTTAAAAACTTGTCATCCTCTTTATTTTGGTTTTCATGGTTTTTATCACATGCGTGGTCCATTTCATTTTTCTTTTCTTAGTAACCTCACTTTGAGTTCGACTTTCGAATTTCATTATAGCTTCTGTGGTGAACTCTTCTTGCTCCGCACAGTTATATTACAATTTCTATTGTTATAATTCTATTTCCGACTTCTATACAGCGTGGTGCAACTAAGATGGGGTGGACTATTATAATTAAACAGTGAGGGATTTCAAAAAAGCCTTTTTGGAATTTGATTGAGAGCTACATGCGCTACGATTTTTTAAATATTTTCGTTCTACACATCTTGGTTGCACCATTCTGCAGAATAATTTTCATAAGAAATTTAAAGACGGAGAGAATAATTTGTGTGCAAGCAATGGATACCTACCTTAAAAGGTGGAGAAGGACGGAATAGGCCGTCTGAGCATCAAGTTTCGGTTAAAGTTTCAATTGAAACCGATGGAATGATTTGTTCCAAGTCAGGAAACGAAAAACATAATGGATTGTTAAATTCTTGGTGGCTGGATTTTTAAGCAATTTATACCTGCTACTGGGGTATCCTTAAAGAGAAAAAACAGGAATTACCGTGAACAGGTATTTTACTACTAGATAATGCGTCTTCTCACTCAGACGTAAGTGGAGTGTGGCAAACATAATGAGAAACTACTGGTGATTTTTTGGTATTTTTCCAAATATTAAGCACTAGATTGAGCGTAATTGAAGCCCTAAAAAGATCACACTAAAAGCTGTTGTTGATTGTATTGCAACAGTATTGGAAGAATTAAAAACGCTTTTCATATAAAAATTTGCACAAAGGAAACTAAAAGAAGTGTTACAGAACAAGATTATGAAAAAAACCTTACCGATTTAGGCGAACCAACTAATGAGCTACCTGTTGAACTTAACTTAACAGTAGACACGGCAATACAGTTTCTGTGTCATTTTTCCATAGGAAATAACAACGGTGTCAAGTTATGCAGTAATTTGACATGACCGTTAAAACTAGCACTCAATCGCGTTAGCTGCCTTCAAACCACCTTTCAGCTAGCTAAGCTGCTTTTGAAACAGACTCAAAACCAGCTATTGAGAGACGTCACCAGACTGGATGTGAATACAGTCATTTGACTCCAGTGTTATTTCTTAAAAAAAGCAATGTTGCTCTTCTAGCAACTTTCTACAACACAGACGTCCATGAATATTTTGGTGTAAAAATTAAACTATAAAAGCGCTATTTCAGCTACAAAAGGCGATAATAATACTAAATTTAAACTTTACTAACTTAAAAATTAATTATTCTACTTGGGTGGTGGTCACATCTCATTGAGGATAAGGACAACGTCACCGCTGAAACGCGCTGGCTACTGTTTAATATTTTTTGGGTGAAATAGTGCTCTTAGTGATAGATGATGACCTCACTGATTACGCAATTGTCGATATAGACAATAACTCCTGCCTACAGTGAGCAACAAATAACATCATGTTGCCAGGAAAGTTAATAGTCTATTTCAAAAAAGAATTAAGCAATTTTTCAGAAAATAATTTTGTTCTCTTAAAGCAAAATATTTTAATCAAAATTTTAATTTACTAAAATGTATTACAAACTATTTAGTTTTGTAAAAGAACGGTCTTCGTTGTGCGCTGTGTTGTGAGAGAACGGGCTTCAATTGTGCTAGTATGTGTTTAAAATCTTGGGCGCCACGGTATATGAGCAAATTCCCCTCGTGAACCCACGATGACGAAAGCTACTGATACCGAAATAAAGAAATTGATTCCCCCTGACTAGCAAAATGGCGGTCGCAATCGCTCTAACGTAATAAAGAAAACATATACTTTACAAATTTTCTTATAAACTTCTTTCTTTATACGTTCCCAGGGCGTGTAGTAAATGGAGAATTTATAATATTTTAACAATAAATAATAACACAAAATATGTAGATTTATTTGTCACTGAATAATGAAAATGCAGCAAATGAACGAATAACAAATATATTAAATGAAACGAATGGATATAAATATACAGTACTAGGACATATAGAACAAAATCTTAATAATAAATGCACCTTCTTTAAAATGAAACAAATGCGTGATTAAATTAATAATAGAAGCAACGGAGCTAAATATACATGAAATAATAGTTAATTTATCTTTATATATTGGCGAGCTCGTATTTATAAAATATACTAGTTTTGTGGCCAAATATCTTTGCGAATTCTTCTCTCTTCGCGTACGCTCGTTGACGCTGTTCCTTCCCGCCGAATGTCCGCTTCTTTCTTCAGGCTTTGTCTTGGGGTGTCGGGCGCGTCCTCTCTTGCTGTTTGTTCTTTTCCAGTATTTTTATATATATTGGCTACGCGCTGGACCTTCCCAGTAATCACGGCCACGTTATACTGATTATTTAAACAAATATAATAAACACAAGAACACTGACTGGCCCTAATTGACAAACTATTTTACATTAATTGCGGAGCGGACTCGACTCTCTGACGTTCGAACGAGAAGTATTGTATTACAAGCGGAGCCGAGCCAAATTCCTACACCGGCCGGTACAGTTCTCATCAAGTCATCTGTTTGCTCGTTGTCGGTTAAAACCGTTACATTGTTTAACTATTAAGAATATATGAGCGTTTAACATAGGGAAATTATATACAGTCACGAAATATATACAAATAGGTGGATTACATTAATTAAAATAAAATAACATTTCTGTAATAGACATATAATAAGTACTTGCCTTCCTTATTACGTTAATATCAAATAAAATAAAATGATTGAAAATTCGCTTCCCGTTACAGTTTTAATTTGAATAGATGCCTTTTCTATCGTTTTTTTTTCGTCATTTAAAACCTGAAACGAATTCCGAATTATCCTAGTTTTGTCTTACAGTACGTAATGTCAATATTCCAATTACCACGATTAATCGAAAGACTGTATAGTATGGTCAGCACCAGTTTTTATTTTTATTTCATGTAATTTTCTATATCCTAGTTGTAGTACTTTCTTTACCTTGGTTTTATGGCCTTCTTTCTGACAGCAACAAACCGTAAAACTATGAATATAGTCTCTGTGTCAATATCTCACGACAGGATAGGATAAAAGAAATCAAAAGTCATCCTGCTAGGATTTGAATATCAATCTTGTATATGATCGACCAACTTATTATAAAACAATGATCCTGTAATGTATAAATTAGAAGCTGAATGAATCCCTTTTATAAATAAATGAAAAATAAAATATAAAATAATTGCATAATATTCAAAATGAGGTACAATTATAGATTTACAGACATGTGAAATAAAGTTTCAAACAAGTTTTCGCAATTTCCGCTGCATCACCGAAATTTATTTCATTAACAATATCACAACGAGAGTAATTTATCATCCACAAAGAGGTTTACGACTATTTTGTCAGATAAACATTCTATAATATCAAGAAGATAGATCCCAAAACTAATCTTTGGGGAACATTAAACTTAGCACATCAATTTGATACACTGTTGCCTATCAGATAAGTAGCTTTCTAAATCATTCATTAGCCTTATTAACGGTACCACACTTCCTAAGAAAAATTTCCAAAAAGTATTCTATTTATAGTCCTCGAAGTTCTAGTTAAAATATAAAAATAACACTAAAAAATCACCAGATTATTGTCTATAGAATGTATTTAAAATGTAATGCACCTTGTAACGATGTTTCACACGAATGATCTTCCTTAAGGCGCCTTTACACACTACTGCAGATTTGAACGTACACTACATGCGTGAACTTTGATTCATACACCTCATCGGTACCGACCCCTGAACCTTGTGATTCTTCTACTTTTTTCCTCTCTTTCCGATAATTTGTTCGGAACCCATTAATTTTTTTAACTGTTTTCTGAGTAGCGGTAGGGACAATTTGTTTCAATTTTACATTATTTATATGCGGCTTCTTTTCTTTGTTTATTGTGGTAATCGCGTGATTTAACATGCCACAGACATGGCTCACTTTTCTATGTTTCGATGAAGTCTTCCAAGATATCACGATCCCTGCATTGTAATACTTCACTCGACATTTTTTATATCTCATAATCAGTAGTACACATAACACATAAACAGTCTCCATAATACAGACTTGTACAAGTATACTTGATAGCATTTTATCAAGCCTCAAGTTAGTTGGACAAGCTTCAGATTTGTACAAATTCTATCATTTACACGTTCAAGTTTACTTGAGCGAGTCGACTTGTGCAAGCATACCGTTCAAGTCTGCAGTAGTCTGTACAGGCGCCTTTAAACCCCGATTGGTTGTTAAATGAAACAATGTTCATTTTTAACCAATCTTTTCAGATTTGAATATTATGATAATTTCGACAATTTTCCATTCATTCCGAAAAATAATTTTTTCGCAGCATTTTACTCAAAACGAATGTTGTTGTTGAGTTTAATACATTTTTCAAATTCTTCTTTGGGACTTTTGTTTAGGATGAGGTAAAATCCGAAAGTGTTTCTTACAAGAGGGATTTTTACGTTACATATCTATCTAGAAAAAATATGCTACCGCGACAATTTCGAGTAGAAACCAGACTTAGAAAGACACAGAAGTGACATTTGATAATACCATCTTCAAGTTTAGTTTCAGTTGCTTAACAGCTGTCATTTTTACAACAATTTAAAGAACTAAAAGTGAGTGAGAAAGTGATTTGACACAGTTGTAAAAAACCTCTGGAAACACGAACTGAAGAAATTATCAAGTTTAAGAATGCGTTTGATTGCTCGCTAAGTAAAACTATGTTATTGGTCGAGAAAGAAAACAATTCTTCATGAAAGATCGTAGGCTACTCAATCCTGAACAGAAACTCTGTAAACAACAAAATTGAAATAAGACTTTGATTTTTTTATCTTCCATAGAATTATTACCGCGGTACATTATTGGTATCCCCTCACCAAAACTGGACGTAAGGGCTTTCCATCATTCGAGAAGGCAAGACACAAAATGATCGCCACAGTTTTCTAAAACTCAAAAAAAACATTTGAGATCCAATTCGTCCTTCGTGTGATGAATTGGAAAATCCATTATTTGGTTTGATTTGGCGAATATTTCGATTCAATTCAATTTTTCTTTCTTTATCGTTTCTAGTTTATCTCTAATGAAGCGATTGTGTTGTTGGGTCTGCTTGAGTTTATGAGAGGGTTCTAAATTAAATAAGTATTCTTGATAAATTGCTTTAGTTTTCTGGTACTAATTTCTCTTATTTTGGTGCTTCTATTTCTATAGTTAGTTTTCCCTTTAAATAATTAGAATGCATTCATTTTACAAAATCTTATCTCTTAATATCATCAAGTATTGAGGAAAAATTGCATAAAAAATATTTATTGTAGCTGTTTATATTAAAAAAGAAACAACAAGCTAACAAACTTAACTTATTTTTCTAGTTATGACGAGAAACGCAAATCGTACTATTATTACAACAATGCTACAGGAAGAACACAATGGGAGCATCCCTTAGATGAGATATACAGAGGGATAGTAGTCAAAAAAAGGGCTGAAAGTCAATCGTTAAGTTTAGGCGAACCTACCGAAGATGCAACATATACTAGAGATGATCTACCTAGTTACGAAGAACCACCACACTTACCGCATGCGTCTAAACCGCTCGAACCTCTCGCTTTGGGGGCACGAAAGAAAGAAATTAAATTATCCCCGTTGAAAGCGAAACCGAAAATCGGCGAATTACCGAAAAACGAAAATTTCTATCCGAAATTACTGAAACAAAAATCAGAGGATAGAATCGGTAGTGGGATGCCATTCCGTAAACTGAACATACACAAATTTAACAGTTTTGATGATAAAAGAGAAGATGCTGTTAAAAATGAATTTAGATTAGCTGGTGGTGGTACTATGTTTTTGAAATCGAACACTAAAATCGGTGAAGGTTTAATAATGACGCCACAACCTCAAAGTAAAGATTTTCTATCGCCTGACACTCATACTCAACCAAGAGGTATTTTAAGGGAACGCAGTTTAGAGAATTCGCGAAGTATGGAGTTCCCAAAGAGTGACAAATCAGATAAAGATGATGATGATAAGAAAAGTGTTAGATTTAATTTAGATAATAATCCTGATATAACATTCGATTTTTCTGATAAGAGTTTAAGCGATGAAGAATTAAAAGATATCAAAAACGAAGCCAACGAAATTATAAATATAACTATTAATACTAAGCCAAAATCTCGATTTATAGTTTCACCAGTTAAGGATATCTTTGACAAATATGCTGAAGAAGAAAAGAAGGAAGAGGAAAATGATAAGAAGAGAGAATCATCTAACTTAAGGCTGATTAAACCGAATCCTAAAGATTTTATCCAACCTAAATTGAAATCTTCCGAATCTAACGATAATTTATCCGATTCAGACGATTCCATGTTGAAGAGCATAAGCAAGGAAGAAAGAAGGATAGAGAATATGCGTAAAATTTCCATAGAAAGTGATCTCTCTGGGTTGACACCTCAGGATAACGATGAAAATGATGGTTTAATGGAGATTATCGCTGCGCGAAATAGAGTGAGAATGGAGAAGGAAATGCGAGATAAAATCGAAACGGAATTGGAAGATATCAGAAAAGCGATTTGGGAGGAGAAGAACGAAGAATTACATAAGTATAAACAGCAGATACAAATTTCTCAAAAATCCGAATTAGAAAGGATTTTAATTGCTGAAAAGCAGATACAAGAGGAAGTGATCAAGAGCGAAATAGAAAAATTACGGGTCGAAATGGAAACAAGAACAACGGAGACTATAAATGAAGAGAAATTAAGATTGGAAGAAATGCTACAGAGTAAAAAGACTGAATTGGAGGAACAACATCAAAAGGAAGAAGAGGTACTGTTAAAGGCGTCAGAAGAATCGTTTGCCGTAAAGAAAAACGAATTAGAAGCTTCGAATCAAGTCAAACTAGATAAAATTGAAAGAGAGTTGAATGAATTGTTAGATAAACGCAAAGATGAACTTATAGTCTCTCATAACGCTATCTTGGATCAAATTAAACAGAAGCATTCAGCGATTATTGAGGAAATGAAGAAAGATTTTAAAGCAGAAGTAAGTGGTTAAATATACAACATGATTGATTGAATTAATTAATGTTGTCTTGTTTTAGGAAACTATCATTAGGAAGGAGCATCAGAGTCAACTTGCTGAACTAAGAAAAAGGACCGCCGCCGATATCGAAGCAGAAAAATCGAAGGACAGCGGTGACGAAAGGATGTACGAGAAGATCAGATGCGAGAAAAGACTGCTAGAGGATAAGTATCGCTGTTTGAAAGAGAAGTATCTAAGACTGAAAACTGAAGTTAAGCTGACAATCGAGAAACGCAATAGGAGAAGGGAGCAAAGCATAACAACCACAGGCTCCGAAACTGAGCGAAGCAATTCTATAAATAAGGAAAGGTATTAATAGAAATTAATAATTTCTAGCTGTTTTAATAGGCTCTCGCTTCTTTGTGGTAAGGAACTGTCGACAGCTCTTATGTTTTAACAACAAAAGACAAAGAGAACTGTTTTGCATGGAATTTTCTTTGCAATGTTATGTATATATGTATGTAGACTAGATCATGCTCTGTTAAGCTATTAATAAATGCCAACAAACATCAATTAATGTTTATTTATTATGTTTTGGATGCATTTTTGATAGTTTATCACAGCAGAACTTTTAAAAAATTCTGCATTCAATCTAGTCCTACTACAGAAAGCCAAATAAAACTCGAGTCTAATAGTTACAACAGCGGCGTAGCAACCGAGGGTGCAAGAAGTGCGATGCACACTATGGAAGGGCCCACGAGCCAAGTGCCAATGGGGCTTTATTTAATACTTACCTTTTTTTGTTTATTTTAATTTTTTGTGGTAAATAAAGGATACAGAAAAGGAAAAAATACTATTTATACGATTAAATACATTTATTATATAGATAAATAAATAAACTAATTAATTAATTGATTATAGTAAGTTAAATACATTTTCTTAGATTTTTTTAAATTTACAAACACAAAAGCATACAGTACAAATCAAATATAAAGTTTAGGTTTACAAACATAGTTCCTTTACTTTAACTAAATTTAACGAATAGAATATTCTGTAAATATTAATTCTCCTAATTCAAATACCGAATTAATATTTTCTAACTGTTTTTTAAAGGTTTTCCTGAAAGTCAGTATCTGTGCCTTAAAATCTGCGGTTAAATCGTCGGTATATTTGCCTAGTAAAGGTTGGCATAAATTAATTATTTCATCATCAGATAATTGTTTTAAATTTTCTGGTAAAATTACTCCAAATAATTTATTTATATCCGTAAAACATGAACATCTATCTTTTAATTGTGCAATCACAATATCTAACGTAGCGTTAAAAACGTAGATCCTAAAATTATCTTCTGAAATGTTAAATCGAAAATCTTCACAAGTTCAGCAAAATGTGTTTTTATTTTTCGAACGCGTCTATTTTCAAATATAAGCTCTATTTTCCATTTTTTTTTTGCTAAAAGCTCAGAATTAGTTTTGCAATTTAAAAACTTGTTTCTGAAAGTAATCACATTGTCATATGCTGTACTTTTTGCAAATCAGTTTTTAGTTTGCAATAATTTAGAAGCAGCATTAATTGATGTTAATATAATTCGATTTGCATGACAATATGGAATCGTTCCATTTTCTTTTTTAAATGTACTCCATCATTCTTTTCACTTACGTTATTGTTAGTAAGTATTCTTTCTGTTAGGGTCCGACTTATATCATAAAAATTAAATTTAAGAGCAAACAAAGCATCGTTTCTGGAAGACCAGCGAGTTGGATTTAATCTTTTCAGTGTACATTTTTTATGTCCTGTCTTAGACATTAATAAAGTCCACCTTTTAATACTATTAGCAAAGAATGTATAAACATTTTCTACAAAATCAAAAAAAAATAAAAAAAGCACCAAATTTAAATTATGAGCGTAACAGTATAATGCATTTGGTGCAACATTAAGAATTCTTTTCTGAAGTCCATTATAAGCACCTCTCATAACTGCTGCACCAAACAGAAAGTAAAATAATCTGATTACTGAAATCTCATCACTTGATGACAGGTTATTTTTAAGTCGAATGTCCCAACACTAACAATTAGATAATGTAACACAGAAATTATAATTATTAGAGACATACATATACAGGGTGTTTCTGAATTGATACGAAAGATTTCAAAGGGTGATTCTTTAGCAAAAATTAAGGGGTGTTTTTCATATAACTTTTTGTTCAACACCCTTTCCCTCCAAGTTATAGCCCTTTAAAATTAGGTAAAAAAAATTGTTTTCATTTAATATATCCACTTTGAAAAAATTTAGAAAAATGAAATTTGGCAGATAACTGATGCTGGCAGTTTTTGAGTGTTTTTGTTGCCCTAAAATGTAATCACAAGGGGCTGAAAAAAACAACCCCTATAATATTTTGCATCAGAACTTTTTAATGCGCCTATATTTTCCTATTTAAAAAGTTGATTTAAAAAGACAGACTCAATATGCAACTTTTTATGTCTTGACTTTTTATCATAAAATTGTTAGTTTGATCACAAAAAAATAAAATACTGCTCAGACTCTTTTCCCATAAATTCACAAAGAGATTATTTTATTAAAAAAAAATCAAGTAAGCTGTATAGTCACATGAAGTAATTTCTATACAGTTTTATAAGGACTTCAAACATTTTTCACAACTAAATAAAACTTTATTGTAAGAATGGCATTTTTTTATTCAGTTGAAGAATATTGTAAACTAGAACGGATTGAATAATAATTCTACTACTATTAATAACAATTAACAAATTACAAAAAAACTAATAATAACGTGGACAAAATTTCAATCACAAAAATCATAATAAATGTTGAAAATGGCGCCCCACGACCAAAATGCAGGACTCTACTCTTCGTCTAATTGAATTCCGTATTCTTTGAAATGGTGTATTTCTAATAGTCTCACATGCCGCGATGATACGGTCCCTTAACTCATCGATATTTTCAACGAGAGTGGAATAAACCAGTGTTTTAAGAAAATCCCAAAATGCAAAAGTCCAATGGTTTCAAATCTGGAGATCGGGCAGGCCAATTCTGGGTGCCTCCTCGTTCTATCCAGCGATTTGCATAAACTTCGTCTAAGTAGCGACGAGCGTTATTACTAAAGTGGGCTAGAGCGCCATCATGCATGAACCATAGTTCTTGCCTAATTTGCACAGGAACATCATCAAAAAGTTTGGGTAACTCTTCTTCAAGGAAATGGCAGTATGCGTCCCCATTTCATCTTATTGGGAGAAAATATGGCCCAATTAAATAATCATCAATAACACCAAGCCACACATTCAATGAAAATTGATGTTGAAATTTAGATTCAGCAATTTCGTGTGGGTTTTCATCTGCCCATATGTGATTATTATGGAAATTTCTGATATATTCTCGAGAAAAGCTTGTCTCATCAGTAAACAAAATACGAGATAAGAACTGCGGAGCTTGTGTGATCATTTGAATTATCCATTGACAAAAAATTAAACGAGGTAGAAAATCTCGAGGTAAGAGCGCTTGGACTCGTTGGATATGGTAGGGATACAGCATTTGTTCTTTTAAAATTCTAAATACTGTGCAATGGCTCACATTTAACTCTCGGGCAATTTGTCCCCCTTAATTTTTGCTAAAGAATCACCCTTTGAAATCTTTTGTATTAATACAGAAACACCCTGTATATATAACCTGGTAAGTTGTTTCTTTGGGCATTTCACTTTAATTTATTAATTTTCAAAATACAAATTGCATTTTAACAAAAAAAAGATTTTGGTAAGTTTGATTATCATAAAAATAAAACTACTTTTATTTGAAACATTTTTTCGAATAAGGTACAAACAGACACAAATTAAAAAAATTAAAAGGACATTTAGAAATTAAGTCAAACGAACATTAAAATTTTGAATAATACAAGGAGTAAGGAAGAGCCTCCAAATCCCAGTGGCACACAGGCCCACAAAGGTCTTGCTACGCCGCTGAGTTACAATTTGGCGTATAGTTGTCTATCCTTAATGACTATCTCTTTCTCTAATCTTTATCTATGCTATGGCTGTAATTTATGCTTTCTTTCCTATAACAAACGATATTATTAAAGTCCTGTGGAATACAATTACAAAAACTCTACTGTCAGTTAGATAGAAAATCAGATGATAAAACATTATTGAGAAATTTTATGAAAAAATATTTATTTTATAATGAAAGTTTAAACAAACGATAAAAATATTGTTCACATTTTCTTGACACCATCAATATTTCCTCTCTTTAATTATCATTTGCGAAAGCATAGCATTTTACGCTAGTTCAAACTTGTCTTATATCCTATCTTTCGATCGTAACACATCAATTTGAACCATTTTTCCCCAAAAACAGGTCACCAATGCATTCCCCATCAATGAATCGTAGAAACTCAGATAAACCACCGACACCGAAACATCTCAGATCAACACACAATGACGCGCACAAAATCAAACCGGAACACAAAGTCACCAGACAACTCATCATACAGGACTTGGACACATCAATGAGCGATCACAGTTACAAAAACGACGACAAGTACAAGAACGACGACAGCTCGGACAGCAACACGAATCCTGGTAGGAGCAGGAAGAAGTTGTTTTCGCGTTTGAAGAGCTCATCCACATCTCGCATCAATACCAACGTTAAATCGAGGAAGTCGCAGCGATCTTGCTCCCCGTGGAGAATTTACGAAGGCAATTGCAGAAATTGGAAGATTTAGAGGATCAGTTTCCGCAGAACACTCACAGTGACACTTACCATTTACGGTATCCGTTTACCGATGACCAGAAGTATGAAGGTAGTTCGGAATTGGAATTCTTCAGGCACCGGATCCATTTGGAGAGGGATTCAATCAAACGGGCCAAGGAAAATCTACGGTCGCAGAAGAATCTGTTTCAGCAACGACAGAAAGAGTTAAAATTGAAACATGGGTCTATGGCGCGACATACTTTGCAACAATTATGTCAGGTAAGGAAATTGTTCAACCATAATAATTCTTTATTTATTACAGTGGAAATAAACTTATGTAAAAAATCAGTGCTAATTTACTTTTACAATTTGTTTCTATATCTATATTTAAGCTCCATGCAAAAAATTACGCAGGCTCGTTCTGTAGTGATTCCTATTTACATAACTTACATCGGCAATGTCTAACAGTTGCAATTGCAAAATAAGTAGAAATAGGTTGAAACAAGAATCTTGAAAGCTAAAAGACAATTGCCCTCTCGACTGTGTAGTGTGGAAATACAGAAGAAAACACTTCTAACATTGAAATAATTTATAAAGTTAAGACCTCAGTAATTCTGATCTTTTTTTCATTTTTAGATTGACCTCGACGATATCAACTAGCACAATAATAATTTGATACAGACACCTATATAAAAGGATTGCATTTTATTGAGTTGATTCCTTTAATATCATTATTCACATTAAGGACATATTTCACATATCATTTCCATATTCAAATCCATTTTTTTAAAATATCATAAAGTAGGTAAGAAAACTTCTTTTATACTTTTCCCCGAAAATGCATTTCATACAATTGTACATAATCCATCAATTACATACAACAATTTGAAAATCTTTTAATTTCATTAATAACATATCGTAGTAGTCAATAAATGTAATCTGTTACATACATATATTTCAGGAAGAAAAAGAATTAACTGACATGGAAGTATCATTACACCGTACTCGTAGCCTATTGGGTGAAAAAATAATCAGATTACGTCATCTAGAGCAGTCATTGCATCGTGCCTCGCTTACAGACGACCCCAACAAAATAGAAGATACAACTCTTAGCGACTTGTCGTCGCATAGTGCCAGTTCGGGTATCAGTTCGACCGAATTTGCTACCGCCGATACAGTTAACAGCAAGGCGATGATCAGAGGAGACCATCTTCAGGAATCTTCGGAGATCATCCAGAGCCTGGAGAATCTGAATTCGGAAATCCGCGAGATATGGGAGGTTCTTCACAAGCAACAAGTGGGAAATATGACTTCCGGTATGTGAAACTATTGCAAGGAATGTCACCCTAATAGAAAGTTGGATTGTTTTATTTCCGTATTATTTCTGATAAGATAGTCTTCATTCTCAGATTAATTGTTTTAAAGTAAAGTTTTATTACGACTGAAGACTATCAAATCAGAATTTGAATTACATTTATTTTAATTTTTCTTTTATACCTTCGTAGTAGTAGGATCATTACCCTTAGTATATCCAGATATGGGATGGCCTGTTTTGGCAGGAACGGCCATCGTACCAGCGCCCCCGTCTATACCCACCTTAGCAGACCGCCTACATAACTACAGGCAACATGTGGCCCTAGCGAATGCTCAGAGTACGGTAGTCACGCACGCTACGCAAGGTGCCACCACCACCTTGGTGGAGAGAACACGGAATCTACGACATTGGTTGCGACAAGCTGGAATCGACTCGACAAATGACAGTAGTACACCGCAGGCGACGCTTTAATTATTACAATGTTAAGTTTTTTTTTTGTATTATCTATTTACATATTTTGCCAAAAAAGATGGAAATAACTAGAATTCCCATCATTACATATTATTAGATAAAATATATTAACGATATAAAAATAGAAAAACTTTAGTTGTTATGAATAAATATCAAAAGGGAAACTAAATAGTAATCCTACAGTATTTACTTCAATCATTATGATGCAGATTAAATTATAGAAAGGAAAAGTACACCTGCATGTTTACTAACATTTGGAGTTTTTTTCATTGTTAGACCAAAAGCTAAATTTGACCGCTAGAATCGGACTTAAACTAACATTTTAATTAGAAATGGAAATATGGATGCACCCGTTATAAATGTAAACCGAACGTAAAATGCAAGCTAGCACATTTATTCATTAGGATAATATTGTGTAGAAAATATATCGTCAATATGCATTCATGGCACAAGTATTTTGTTGGTCTTTAAGTTTTTATTTTGTTTCTGGCGATATAAAAATCTTCCGTGTTTAATTCGTCATGTGTCGATAAAAATCATATTCCTTAAAGCTATAATTGTGAAGGATAAAATCAAAAGTAGATGTGTTTGTAAGTTAAGGCAAGCAATACGATAAATTTTATTTAAATATAGGATTTTTAATACGTAGAGATTTTAATACAAACGAGTATGCATTATTGTCATATAAGCCAGCTGTATACGCGACGGACAATAAATCTTTTTTGATGATTTAGCAGTGAAAATAAGTTATATACCTTTTTACGTAAATGAAAAATATAATTGATTAGAGAATTTTTCAGCTAATAAGCAAAAAACTCTGTGTTGCAAATGGATTGATAAATACACTTTGAATGCGTCTCTTTTGTGATGAAAGTTGAATTAAATTTATATCACTAAAAGAAAGATTATGATTTGATTTACACTAAAAATATGTCACACGCTAAATGTTATATTGCAGTCCCAGAAGTATCAGCTTGTTTTGAGAAGAAATGTATTGTTGCTGGCATTTCTTTCTCACCATTCTTCATTCATCCATTGTTTGTTTTTCCTTCAATTTTTAGATAAATTTTAAATCATTTTTTCGAAAAATAAAAATTTTGATGAGCTTTCAAAAAACATTGACAGGGACTCGCGTTATAGAGGGTTCGCACGCAATTATCGCCTCTGTTTCGTTGAGTACAAAATTCATAACTTTGAAACCATTGCAGATAATCAATTGAAATTTTGGATTATCAAATCATGACTCTTTCTTTTAGTGATATAAATTTAATTCAACTTTATTAGAGAGTTATTAGAGAAATACTCCACATTTAAGCTGTTCTTGTCGTTAATGATCGATTTGTGGCGAAAGATATCGTTTCTCATCTTCTATTTGTAAAGCAAGCGATTTTTTTTTACCAGGATGAATACTTTCGCGAATAACTGTATATTTCAATACATATATTGATTCTGTTGCATATTTACAGATACAATAACTAGTTCTTTGACGAAATATTATCGGACGAATAAATGTACTTTTTTAAATTTTAATCTCTGTGCCTACTTTTGCATCTAAGTTAGATACATATTTAGAATCAAATAACTCTTTCTTAATGCATTTTTCCGTATTTGGATAAATTCCATGTTCTCATAACGACTCTCATTTTCCCACCTACTCCCCTTCATAACTCCCTACGTCATGGAACACCTAACTCGCGCTTGTCGTTCTAGCTCATCAGCTTCCTTATTATTGTCGAGTATTAAGGGGACCACCAATACCAAAAATAGTGTAACAAAAGCTGTGAGAAGCACTCTCTATACGCCGGATGATATTTCACATATACTTTGCATTATTTACTACAATTTTAGATGGATTATATACTGTTGCAAGTGGAGTCTCTCGTTCAAGTTAAGATTTAAACGTGGTTCCAAAGAATGAATGCACTTCTTGAAAGCCTTCAAGAAGGTTGGTGTGTTTAAAGACAGTAGTTCCAGAAATATTAGTAACTTCTGGTGTGCGAATATATAATTGTGGATGACGCTTCATAAATTCATAAAACGAATCAAATCCACATAGTATTTTTTAAATTATTGTCACGGAACTTTCATTCACAGCACTCGTAACTATCTAGTTTATCGTTCAAATCATTGTGCATACGTGGAAGATCCTTTTTAATCATCCTCAACTTTGATATGAAGAATTTTATTAACACTATGTGATGAAGCGTATTACTTTTGGTTCAGCAATGAAAAATACTTCATCAAAAACAGTAGTACCAAAAATATACAATATATGTATCCCTTACTTTTTCTTTTTCCTTAGTTTTCAGTATTACAGAGTAAGAGATGTTTTGATATAATTTCTGAAAGTTAGGGATACATTCAATCTTACACAAAGCAAGATCATATAGATCATATCCAATAACTTTTTATAAACGTTATAAAATTAAAGTTAGTTAGATAAATGTGTCAAGTACTTCTATCGATTTTCAATACTTTTAATTTTTGCGTCAGCCGTTACTAAAAATTTACGACTTATACTAACGCTATGGTAAAACCATGCAGGAATAGCATTCAAATCAATTTTTTAAGAAATAATGCGACGTAGTCAATTATCCAAAGCACTGATCATGACTGATAAATTTGTGTGTAATAAAACGAATTGGATGGGATCCCTGCATTGAAATGTGCCTGTTTGTTGTTGTATGTTTTATATATTTCAATATGACAGACAAAAAATGTTCCATTACTTTTGACTTTTAAAATTTATAAGTATGTAAGTGTTTGCCAACTTATATAATATTTATGGATATATATATATATAACTTTGAGATATTCCTTCCCAATTTAATTTGTTTTGTGGGAAAGGATTATCAACTTGAACTTTACTTGTACAAAAAAATGCGTAATTATATATTTTACTCAAGAAAAATCTGTTCCAACTATATTCTAGTCAAGGTTCTATTTAACAATTTCACATATAGGATAAGTTATGTGATTCTAGCGATTGTAAGTGAACGATAAAGTATTGTTGATGTGATATTTTTATTTTTTTTATAACAGAATATGTATGTTATGAAAGTTGGTAAAATTTATGATATATTCCTGACAGTGTTGAATGCGTCTGCAACTTATATGTATACATGTTCAAGAAAAAAGGCCTTGTTATACACTATATTTGTTTATTTCTTGGATTAAAAAGGGCAAAATAAAGATCACACTTTATTGACAATTTTTAGTTCCTTATTGTGTTATATAAGACATAAACAGAATCATTTTTGTAAGATATTGCACATTCGACAATTGTGATGCTACTTAAGAGAAACTGAATAAGAAAATAAAATTGTTATTTCACTACTTACAAAATTTATTGTATTAGACACATATATATATATATAAGATATACATATGTATATAAAATATTTTGAACCACAAATGCATATGCATATAAAGTTTAATTTTCTCCAGTTGTTTGCTTAATTCATAATGTGGTCAGCAAATGTAATAGAATACTGATACGTACAGAGAAATATAAATAATAAATACTTAAAATATTTTAGTAATCCTTTGTCATATAATGCAAATGATTGTGGTTTGTATCATTACTGTTATAACAAATAATTGCCTCATTATATTCTAAATCAGTAGCACAACTGCTTTTGGACCAAATATAACAAATTGGTTTCTTTAAAATTGTTAAATACAAATATAGAGGATGTAGCATGAACATCAACATTATATGCTATAGTAAATGTTTTTTTTTTATATACGAGGGCGTATTTTTGTTATCTACCTAGCTATGAAACAAAAGAGTGACGATGTCAAACAAATTATTGAAAAATTGTCACTGTTAGAAGTACATGTGCTAAGTTGTGTTTAGTTTGTGCTGTTTACAGAGATTTGAGACAGTCTACATCTCGATAAAATGAGTGAAACTAAAGCTTCATTTACATAGAGGGTATTGCCAATTGTAATGTAAGAGTAGTGGAGTGCCGAAGTTAGTTCTCATGTTTTTAAACGAGAGCATTTACATAAACAGTGCAACAGTAACGGTGGTGGAAAAGTAGTGCCAAAGTTCACAAACTCCAAACTTTCCCACTACACTACCGATACTTATACCATTGCGCCTGCGCAGAACAATCTACCGATAACAGCTGTTTTGTTGTGTTTACATTTAACTATACATCAATTATCAACTGTCGTCGTTACGCATGCGCAACAAAGCAGGCGCATCGCCACTACTTTTCTAATGTAAATGCATTTCTGCACTACTATACACCTTTCACTACTCTTTCACTACAATTGGCACTACCCTCTATGTAAATGAAGCTTAAGGTTGAACAACCAATTCATGAAAGTTTGGCTGCTGTGTGTGGGGAAGATGCACCATCTTATTTTCAAGTAAAATATTGGTCTAAACTCTTTCAATGGGGCCGAGAGTCAATCAATGATGACCCAAAGTCCGAACGACCTGTTGAAGCTCAAACTGAAAGATCTGCGTGTAAAGATCTCTGTCATTGCCAATGAAATCTGTATATCCGAAGCAAGTGTCCTCAAAATTTTGCATGACGATTTGAGTATGAAGAAAGTGTCTGCACGGTGGATACCCAGATTGCTTTCACCTGAACAAAAACTGTACAGAAAAGAAGTTTCTCGAGAAAATTTGGCCGAGTAGGAGACGGACAAAGCATTTTTATCTCGAATTATCACCGGGGATGAGACTTTGGTACATCATAGGGACCCTCCTACTAAACAAGAATCCACACAGTGGATTCATAAGGGCTCTCCACCACGAAAAAAGGCCAAGACAATTTTCTGGAAAAAAAACTGATGGCAACTGTTTTCTGGGATGTTGCTTATTGAATATATGCCAAGAAGGTCTAGCATAAATGGAGAGGCCTACGGAAACAATTAAAAATTTAAAAACTGCTCTAGAGGGAAAACACTCGCATTCTTATCCACAAAAAATCTTGTTGTTGCACAATTGCCGGGTTCATAAGGCAAACAAAGTTCAGCAGATAATCAATGATTGTGGGTTTATAGACTTAAGGCATTCACCTTATAGCCCCGACCTAGCTCCGTCAGACTTCTTATTAAAAAATTTAAAAAAGCATCTCAAGGAAAGCGTTTAACAACTCAAAGAAGATGTTGAAGAATATTTTGCGGGGTTACCGAAGCAATTTTTTGCTTATGGTATGGGGGAATTGGAAAAAAGATGGAATATGTGTATTAGTGTTGAAGGGAGTTATGTAGAATTTTTTTTTTGTTCTATTATGTGCTTTTTTTCATAGCTAGGTAGATAACATAAAAATTCACTCTCGTATATTTAGAAACTCGATAATATAGCATTTCTGTTTAATTCACTGCAACTGACTCACTTCAAAATTTTAATTTGATCACCCTGCATATTATTGCATTTCTTTGTTTGGCTAAGGTAAGTTTGCATAAAATAATTTTGACCTTAATTTTTGTTTTTGAGATAGTGGCATTTATATGACCATTACTACATACTTACATAGTGCTTCAGGCAACTGTTTATAGAACTATTTTTTATTATTATTTGGCTTAGAGAATCCGATATTATTTATGTTAAAAACAAACAAATAAAACCTAACTCCACAAAATCCCTTATACAAACATTTAATGTATTTCCACAGGTGTCTACAAAAGTAGGTCAGGTATTTTATAAACTAAACATAAAGTTGTTTCAATCAAAAGTATGCAAAAGAATGCTTAAGATTACGAAGTATCAACATATCTACTACAATTTTCAAAACTAGTTCAAATCTTATGGCAGCAAAAATAATTTTTTAAAGGCAATTAAATATGGACCAGCCATATTTGATTTAATTTATTGCCGTAACGAATGTGCTACTGAATATAATAGATTCATGACCACAATATGACGAACAAAATCATCAAAATAATAAACGTTAATGCTTATCAATTACTGTAAGTTTTGTAGGCTGTTTTATACGTTTATATGTATTACGAGTATGTACGGTACTATTCCATTATTTACGTTAAATTTATTTCTTAATGCAAGTTGATTAAAATAATATGCTATTATACTATTACTGTGCCAATATCACATATTTGTAAATATCATGAATTGTATAGGAAATATTTTTAGATTTATCTTTGTAAAACTTGTTTATGTAAGTGGAACAGATCAAATTTTCTACTACACTGCATTTTGTTGTTTCAGATTCTTTAAGGTCGTATCTGTTGTTGGTGTCAAATTTGAAATAGGCAAATTTTACTTATAACGTTTATTATTAATAATATAAGTCGATCGCTAACATGCTAAGTTCCTGTTAGAGATTGTGGATGAAGAATCAGCTGATGAATGAGAAAATTCTATTTTATGACTAATTTATTTTAAATGTCTCACCAACAAATGATAATAAGGCCTTATAAGATCAAATCTCAAATTTTCTAACATAAAATTGCATGCTCTTATTTCTGTGATAATTAATTTTAAAATTAGTAAAACTGCACCGTCCCCATCATTTCCTAGTCACCGAGACCTTCCATCATTTAATATAATTAAAACATGCATCGTCATACTATTTCAAGATAAAGAAAAGGTGCAGCATGGAACTAAACATTACCAAAATATTATAATATGTAGAAACGGTATTGTATAGGTATTAAATGAAAATAAACTTGTAAAAATTTTACATAGTTTTTATTTTATGAAAACTTAATTCAAAGTTATAACGCCTGCTTTTAATTGTTTGCGTTCTTTTGCTTTAACTTGCGCTGCGATTCTATCCAAATCACGTCTACCTTGATTTGTGATTTTGCGTCCACCATCGGGAGATTTCTCGATCAATTTAAGTGCTTCTAAACTTTGTAGGGATTTACGAGCTATGCTTCCAGCTGACCGGCAGAAATGCGACGGGAGAGTTCCGTTTCGTTTACGTGAACCAAAAATTTTGGTCACAGAACCTACGCCAATCGGTGAACGAATATAAATATGTCTAATAACTGCGGAGCAGCGAATATAATACCAATCTGGATCATATGGTGCTAGTTCTTTAGCACGGGAAGTCTTAACTAAATCTACCCATTCAGGTACCTTCAATTTGCCAGATCTAAAATAATGATTTTAAGGTTATGTTGGGTATTGTGAGATAACTTAAAAAAACTTACTTTTTCAAAAACTGGGCAAAGGCAACGACGAACTTGTGTTGATCAACGTCCTTAAGCGTAACCGAAGGCATTTTGCTGCAAGTAAAAAAGGATAGAAAAATTAGTTAGAAACAGTATACATAACCGCGTGTACAACACGCCATGTGTTTTATCATAAATTAAAATTTATTACATTAGCAAGTTTTAGTTTTTGAACATCTTAGACATTACTAATAACAATTAATGCTATTAAGAATCAGCAATAAATAATAAACATAAAATTCTAACAGAAACATTAACGTAAACTTTACATACCTGTCAATTATTGTCCGACATTAACGGAAAAGGAAACTTAGCTACGCATTACCGACAAAGTAGATTTCTATTAAAAAGCGGCAAAATTAAAATTTGAATTTCAGGCTTGTAAACAAACAAAACTAAAATAAACATTATTATAATGAATTAGTACTCGTAATGGGCAGAATCGAACACTTTTAAGAATCCAATACTTTAGAATCGAGAACTTTAGTAAGATGGGAGTACATATTCGAATGCAAAACGCCAAAGTTCTCGATTCCGGACCGTTCTCAAGACCAGTTGAGAACTTATGAAAGTAGGTATTCGAATTCTCGGATATCAGTTCTCGATTCTCGGTATTCATATGCACCGATTTTTGAATTCGAAAGAAAGTATACCTATGAATCTTTGTTCTCGTATGATAATTTTCGGTTCTCGAGATCCAATAATGTATTAATATAAATTTGTATTATCAGATTATCACGACTACAAACTATTGGAATTTAGAGGTCGCAAATTTTAAAAATGAATGAAATTTGTTGTACCTGTGCCTGTGTATGTACAACTCAGTAAGCTCACAAGCATCAAACGACGAAGTGTGATTTTGTCGTTAGACTTTGACAACAAATCTTTGAGAACGCTTATTTTCCATGGCACACTGGATAAGTATCGATGACTTAGGTGTGCAATTTTTCAAAAAATCTAATTATCTCCTAAACTATCAATTTTGGGTAGGGGACATGTCGGACATAAAAGATGTAGAATTGAACGCTGAAAACGACTAAGTAATAAAATATGGGGGGTGCCATTTGAAAAAATTGAATTGTGGTTGTTCAAAATTTCGAAGAGTTAACGTGCCATAGTACAGTAACCACGCAATGTAGGTAGCTGTTCTCGGCGGCAAAATAGACTCCAACATGTTATTTAAGCATTTTATGAATTCTAAATTGATATCCGAAAAGTCGAGTATTCTCTGATTTTTTGAGTAAATGTCCGCTATAGCAAATTTTTTTAGAAAAAATCGAATAACTACAAAACGCTCGAATCAAATTAAAAAAACTTAAGGTATTTATAAAGCTTCAAGATAGGTAAATCCAAATATGTAAAAATATACAGGGTGTTTCGTTGAAAAAAACAACGTAGATGACGACTTCCGGTATAACCGGAAGCGCTAGAAATCTAATAATATTTTCATTGAAGAGATGATTATCGACTATATATAATTCTGAATTTTCAAATTTATATTTTGGCCAGAACTCTATAAACTTCTAATGAAACTGAGTCTCGCTGAGACACCCTGTATAATATGCTGCTAAAACATTTCTAAAACAAAATGGAAAAAAAAGAACACTACAAGTAACTATTTAGAAAAATTATTTCGTCCAGATGTTTCGATGATAAAAACGGTTCCCGGGCATATTCGTCAACTGTCCAGTTTTTGAAAAGATTCTTTCTGAGGGCACCGATATTGTAGGAATTGACAGATATTTTGATTCTCCGATGCAATTTCCAAAAATCTAATGGATTTTCTTTGCGTGTAACATTTGGGATTTCTAAGTAGTTCTGTAACATTAAATGTATCGTATTGTGTACCGATGTATAGTTTTCTGCAAGTGTGTTATTTTATTTGGCATCAAAATGATCCCTTAGCAAATGTCCTACTGGAGAGTTTGGAATCGAGAGTTTCTGCTAAGTTTTCAACATCTTGATTATCACGCACCTCTGAGCGTTTTCAAAATTTTCCTGAACACTGAATGCCAATATCTTAATTTAGGCGTGGACCTCAATATGTTGCTTTTGCTGCTAATATATTTGTTTCAAATGATCCTAATCGACGATTCACCGCGCTTAATAGATGCTTTTTTTAGTAATTGACTGACTCTGGTGTTTCCAATTCTATTTTATGGATCATTGCGTTCATTAGTGGAATTATCAGTGAAAGTGTGGGGTACTTATCACCTGATAATTCTACAGTCACTAATTCTGCGACTTTTAAAATCGGTGCATCTAAATTTGCAGGTGCCTTGGGTAGATGCGTTAACGCGACTGATAATAGATTTTTCAATTTTCCCAAACGTTCCATCATAAGAAGAGTGGAATTCCACCTGGTCGGTACATCTTGCTTCAGTTTTCGAACAGGAAGGTTTATCTGCTGTTCAACGTCATTCAGTGCTGTTGTAGCAACAACGCTGTGTTTAAAATGTCCTACAAAGTTACGACATAGTTTAAAGTTCTTTGAAAGATACAGTTTTACTAATTGCCCCACTTACACATAAATTCAGAGTATGAGCTACACATGGATGATGTTCCTTATTAATGTGTTCTTTTATGGCATTTTTAACATTAGCGCCGTTGTCGAATACCACGACAACAATTTTATTTGGAATGTTCCACTTGATTCCACTCATTAAAAATAGATGAAAGGGCGGATCCTATATTTCTTCCAATATGACTATCAGGTACTTCTTTTGTTGCCAAAACTTGCGACGACAATTTATTTTCATAAATAAAATGACTTGTAACTGTTATGTATGATTTGTTGCTATCTGATACCATAAATCTGTTGTAAGTCGGCGCATCTGAGTACGAAACCGAAAACAAGTATTCGAATACTTTACTGGTCCCGAGAACAGTCCGGAATCGAGAACTTTGCCGTTTTGCATTCGAATACTCCCATCATTAATTAATATGAAATTTCTGTTTTTATTTAAATCATAATTAAATAAATATGCATTATAATAAAAAACAATATTATTAATTTGTACTTTTATTCTCAGTAATTACATTATTAACTATTTTAGATTTCGTTTTACTCTTTTTAAATGTCTTTTTCTTCTTCTTCAATAGCTTCTTCTCTTCTTCATCTGGATCTAAACCATTTAATATCCATTTTTTCCGTTTATTTATCATTTTCTTCTCATAAAAATCTTCTTCATCAAGTTTAATGTGTGCTTCACTTTTTGAGACAGAAATCTGAGCGAAAATTTTTCCAACTTCTTTATCTACAAAATATATAAACTTATAAATGCAATTTTTACATTACACCACTATTTACCATCGATTTTAAACTCTGTTAATTTAGTATTGATATGTTCCTCAATACGTTGGAGATTTGGTATATCTTGTGGTGATACCAGTGAGATAGCTTGGCCCTCCTCGTCCTGCCCTAGCAGTTCTACCTACTCTATGAATATATTCTTTAGGTATTTTAGGCAGAAAGTGATTAATAACTAGCTGCACTGTAGGAATGTCCAATCCTCTACTCGCAACATCTGTCGCAATTAAAATCTTTGTCGTATTAGATTTAAATTTTGCTAAAGCTGCTAATCTTTGCGTCTGCTTAATCATAGCATGAAGAGCAACATTCTCAAATCCAACATCGTTTAACATCATCGATAAAACTTGGCATTTCCTTATAGATCAAAAACATAAATAATAACCATAACAAATTAAATAGCTTAAACTTACCAACAAGTATCTGTAAATATCATTATATTTCCCATTGCATCTTTACTTCTATAAGTCCTTATAGTTTCAACTAAATATGCATCTCTTACATCTTGGGGACATAACACATAATGCTGTTCTAACTCTTCCACAGTCGCTACTTCAGCTGGTGCTTCATACAAAAATACTTCATTTCCGGTTGCTTCTTTAAGCTTTCCCAGAGTATCCGTTATCGTCGCTGAAAAAAATAAGTTTTGTCTTTTCTTAGGTAACGCTTTAAATATAGTCGAAATCTGTTCGTCAAAATGTCCTCCTAGTAATCGATCGGCTTCATCAAGAACTAAATATTTTATCCGAGCTAACGAGAATGTATTACAACTTTCGAGATGATCAGCAAGTCTACCGGGCGTTGCAACTACGATATGCGGTTTTTTTGCCAATTCTTGACCTTGTGCAACCATATCCATACCACCAACAATAACACAGCATTTCAGATTAATTGGTTTGCCTACGACTGCAAACTGATCACCTATCTGGTAAGCAAGTTCACGAGTTGGTGTCAATATCAAAGCAAAAATCCCATACGGGTCTTCACATAATTCTTGTAATATAGGCAAGGCGAAGGCTAAAGTTTTACCACTACCTGTTTTAGCGGCCCCTATACAATCTTTTCCTTTTAAAATTTCCGGAATGCAATTTACTTGAATTGGTGTTGGATGTTTCACACCTGAATTAATGCATAATTAATATTAATAGTTATAAAATTTTACTGACAATTTTATTTACCAATTACTGTGCATTGTCGAACGAGCCAAGAGTTTAAATTCAAATCAGAAAATGTTTTCACCATTTTTAACAGTAGTACAAAATTAGGTTAGGAATCTGTCAAATTAACATGTGCTTTTTTATGGATCTGTCAAAAAAAATAGTGAAAATTTCTCAAGAAGATAAGGAAAATAATCTAAATATATTTCAATTGACAACAAATGCCACAACATTTTCTCAAATTAATGGAGGCTGAAGATGCATTTTTGCACAATTTTTTCTCATATACTTCCCAAGGTTGCTACGAAAAAGCTAAGGAATCTGTGGTATGTATTGCAAAAAAAGTTCATACAAGTTTTTCTTTTCTTTCTAATCCTGAAAGATGTGTAGGAAAGGGAAAGACAATCCTACAAAGTTATAGGGCCCTGGCAACTTTTACTAACACAATTAATCCAAATCGCTTCAGCGGAGAAAAGTTACATGGAAATTGGTTTCTTACAAAATAAAAATAAGGGATTTCTAAGGAAGGATGTAAGTATGAACTTCAAGTAGAATATGGTAACAATAATAGACTTCAAACTTCGTTAAATCTTTATTTATTATTATTACAAAATTAAATCGGTAATAAATTTGTTTTAGAATTCCTTAAAAGCAATTTATGAAACTATAAAATCTGAAACAAAGAAAATAGAGGAAACGGCGAAAATACATATGCAAGATAGAAAAACTATTAATTACTGCCAAAATATAATACAGTATTTAACTGCAAGAACACATTTAATAGATTTGTATACTTTAAATACATTAAATTTATATAAACAATAATGTGCATAAAATAATTTTGCAGTTATGAAAAAATATACCAACTCGGATTAACAAAATCGTTCAAGTACAATGAGCTTGTGATAAGTATTGATAATGTAACCGAAGAGCATTTATATGCATTTACAGACATAAGTTTAACTCCAATAAGAGATATGTTCTCATTCGAATGTGAAATATTAAAGAATCTCTTCAAGGCTATGAATGAATTACAAAAGTTGCAATTTTTACCTAGTTTAGCATTAATTCACAGCGCACACACAACATTGAGTTCATGGAAGATAAAACTACAAAACCGAGAGGTATCGTATTGTATTGTTCTGAGAATTTTATAAATAAAAAAATGTATATGTGTTGCTATTTTATAGACATGGAAATTGGGTTTTCTAAAGAATAATCAGTTACCAGCACTTTTCGATTGGCTTTTGAAATTGAAGGGTGCTATTTTAAGCAAATTTAGTTTGTATTTTCATAACACGTTAGCATTGCAAACATCACTTTCCGATATGAGGCAATTATGTTCAAAATTATTGTATGATAATTATCAAAAGTAATAGACTTCCATTTGCTTGTTTATAAAATCTAATTTATTTAAAATTTTATTTTTAGAATGATCGCGTTTCAGAAGAAAAATGACGCTTCAATTTTAATATTATCCGATAATCAGATTACCGAAGAAAATGATACTTACCCAATAATTATTTCGTATCCACAGAAAATTAATACTGATCCAGATATAATTTTGAAGATGATTGCGGACACATCCGAAGAATTGGTTGTAGTGGATAAAGTAATATATAAATATCTTTCCCAAGTAAGTTATTTCTTGCAAATTTGTTTGAAGACATTTAAATTTGACGCCACACAAATATTTCTTAAGATTGGCGGTACTGCAATTTCATCGTTTACATATTAGCCATCTTCGAAATGCGAAACACACTAAAGAATATGGCGCTAAGTTTAAATATACAACAAAACACCATTATTTACTTACCTTAAAACACTTGTATAAAGTGATTAAACCTGCTTAATATGTAACTAAAACCTATATTGTTATTATTTTATAACCAAATTAGCCTTTTTATGTCGAAAAATTATAAATAAATGTACAATGGCTGAACGCGCATATTGGTTTCATTTTGGCGCGAAACTTATTTATCTTATTTAAAAAATAAATAATTTCTCTTTTTAGGAACACGTATCCTACATTTATACTTTAATCGAACCAGGCATATATCTCGTATTAACGTTTGAAAATAAGAAAATAGAAAAGGATTCGCATGTAATAAATTTTATAACAGAACTTTGTACAAATTTAAGATGTACTAAAATATTTCTAAGTTTAAAAGCACCAATAAAGTAGTGAAATTTGTTAGTATTAAATTTTAAATTTTATAACGATTTTCTGAACTCGGTATCATCCCTACGTGGATCAAATAACCGTAGATGTGTAAAATTCAAAACAATTGAAAAAAACGAAGCCTAGAAAATTTTTGTGCGTCAGGCATTTTAAAGTTGTTTGCATTTAGATGTGAATCAGTGCGTTAAATATAATTTTTGTGTTAAAAATTAATTTAGAAGTATGTTCCGCGTGAGTAGTTTAAATCTTCGTTTTATGAGAACTTCTATTATAAGGAGATTAAGCGATGGTGCTAAACCTGAGCCGAAACCGGTATCTTCCATATTTTCTACTGATACTACAAGTAAGTAAAAACATTGATTCAAAATGTTACGGGTATCGTTTTTTTATCATTTTGAAGGTTCAACTTCATCGGATTCTAAGACTAAAGATGTACTTGCCGGCGTTTATGTAAAAGTCGGCCAAGTTGATACGATTCCTGAAGCGCCAGCTGTATCATCGGCGTTTGAAGACGTACCTGGGCCGGTTTTTTTGAAACGGCTTGCTAGATTTTGGACATTTGTACCTGTCGTAGGGACCCAAGTTACAGCGAGTACCATTCAGTATCTCTTAAGTGCTGGTAAACTATTTGGTAAATTGTATCAATAATATATGTATTTTAGTTGTGTATTATAAAATATAATAATTTTTCTGTTAATATAGGGAGCCAATTGTTGGAGTAATAATCTGTGGCTGTTCCGTTGGCTGCTGGATGAATACGGTCCAGTTGTACGTTTACATGGACCGTTTGGAGGAGATGTTGTAATCGTTAGCAGACCCGAGCATGCAAGTACAGTTTTTCAAAACGAGGGACCTTATCCGATCCGATCAACTTTAGATTGCGTTGAAAAATATAGATTGCAGCATCGTAAATATAAAAACGCAGGACCTTTTGTAATGTATGCTTCTTATTTTTTTTTCTGTGCACATCTTATGAAATCGACATTCAATTTAGGTACGGGCCAGAATGGGAGAAGCTGAGAAAATCGATCGAACAACCATTAATGAATGCCCTTCTTCAGCAGTACGATAAAATTGATACGACTTGTAGTGAACTTATTGATCGTATATTGACTATTCGTAATAAACAACAAGAAGTTCGAAAGATTTTATTAAAGAAATTCATAAATGGAGTTTGGAATGTTTATGTTCGGTAATGTTTAATCGTCATATTGGGTTTTTGGATCCTCGTGGGTTGAGCAGTACTTCAGAGCCTGCAGTTATATTGGAGAGTTTGAATGGTGCAACTAATGCTATTAGGAAATGTGAATCGGGTAAATATAAATTAGTTGAATACAATTTCCTGTTATATTTTGATTCCTATATTATTGTTTGCTAATTGTTCAGTTTTCCTGTTTGAACGTGAAATCGTTACATGTGACACGAAAGTTGTTGCATATAACCCCAGTCTTCCTTCTAAGCAAGTCCAGCATATGCTTATGAGTGTGGGAAATTCTATTTAATTTTTGACATACAATAAAACACTAAAAACATAGTACATACAATTATTTGCTAAAAACAACACAAGTATATTATTAAAGTGCAAACGTTGCATATTAACTACAAATATTTAAACTTTTGTTTCGTCAAAAAATCCACCTTTGGCGGCAACGATCGCTTTAACTATCCTCGGCATTCTTGAAATAAGATTTTCGAGAGTATCAGGCTCACTCACTACGTAAACAGTATCATATTTCGTTTTTGGAAGTAAGGCACTTTGTTCGAACCCTACGGTCAAGCTCGTCAAGCATTGTGTTCCAGTATATGCCTATACTCTTCATTTTCATTTTCACGCAAATAACTCAAAAACTAGCACATTCAGCTATAGGGAATGTTTAATAAATAATGGAAGTTCGTGAAGAGAGGAGTTTACTGCAATAATAAAATACAGGATCTTCCATTTGAAATAGGTGAGAAAATAAGCATGCCGAGTTATGACTCGCCCTGTATATAAATATTGAATACTCCAATACGTAAATAATTTCCGATGAACGGAGATCGCATTGGAAATGTTTCTAGCGCAAATAAATTATTTTATGTGGAAGCTGTAGTATGGTAGGGGGCGCCAACTTTGTTATTAAATTCATGCAGAACTTCCCATATCTTCTAAAGTAAACTGAATAATATAGCAAGACCCTATATTATAATAAAGGTAAGACATAGTAGAATTGTAAACAGTAAAAATATACAGAGTGTTCCATTTAAAATAAAGTAAGTTTAGTTTACGCTATTTATTTGACACCCTGTATAGTTAAAAATATTTTTAGGTTATAGCCCCCCATGCGCTTCAACTTTTATCTTAATAACATGTTCTCATTTCTCTTATAATACAGGAGTAATTGGACTTCCTCGCACTAATGCTCCACCCTGTATGAATCACTTTGGCAACATTCTTTTTTCTGCAGATTTCCTGACAAAAAATTGGCACTCATTGCTCCATAGTCTTTTTAAATCTTCCACTGTCAAATTTTTATGCGCTTTCGCCCATTGTAAGCGTTTTTGCTTGTTACCTCGCCATAGAGACGACGATTTTCTCTAATAATTAATGCAATGTGCCTATGTACAGCTTTCGACGTTTGTCTAGAAGGGCCTGGATGTTCACGGTCTCGATAGAAGCCTGTGCGCTGATATCTCTCAATCACATAATCAATCCACTGTTAATTTTGCTATTTTTAATTTTTATGCAATTGTGTACACACTTTGACTAGCCTTCCCCGTGTAAAATTATAACGAATGTACCTACGTTTTTCAGCACTCGCTATTTTATAAACTCACAATAACTCTCCCTTAAACAAGCAGCGATCTTTATACCAATACGTCTACAACAATAATTCAGTTTTTATTGATTTAAAGGATTACACTTGTGGAAGTTCTTCGAAACACCAGCTTGGAAATCACTGGTGATGCACTGTGATACAATCGACAACATTCTCACAAAATACATCAGAAAAGCTCAAGATAGATTGAGGGAATATAGAAATAAAGGTATTGAACCGAAATCCGACGATATGTCTCTATTAGAAAGATTCCTCCTCGGCGAAGCCGTTTTACCGGAAGATATGCAAACTATTTTACTTGATATGATGTTGATTGGAGTTAATACTACCTCCCACGCAGCAGCTTTCCTGCTATATCATTTAGCGCGTTTTCCAAGGACGCAACAAAAATTATACGATGAAATTAAATCCCTCCCAGCTAAGATCGATAAGAACATGTTGATGAATTTGCCGTATCTTAAAGCGTGTATACAAGAAAGTCTACGTTTACAACCACCTATGCCGATATTAAATAGAATTCTTACGAAAGATATTGTTGTTCATGGCTACAAGATACCGAAAGGTACTTATATGCTGATTGCTACTAAACTTTCAAGTTTACGTGAAGAACATTTCGAAGATTCTCTCAAATTTAAACCAGAAAGGTGGATGTATCCCGAACTTGGTAAAGATATGGAATCGATGGCTACAATTCCATTTGGACATGGAGCTAAAGCGTGTTTAGCTAAAGATTTAGCGGAAGCTGAATTAAGTTTGTTAATCTATAAAGTAAGTTGGCATATATTTTTTTTAATTTTAAATTATTACTTATTTTTATTGCAGCTACTACGTAAGTTTAGAGTTGAATACCATTACGGTGATATTGGCAGTACAAATACCTTAATTGCCTCTCCATTTTGTTTGTTTAAGTTCTAAATCGTGCATTAAAATACAGATTTGTAGATCGTTCATAAGTATACTATTTTGTTTGCATAATTTATATGGAATTTCTGTTTTTAGTGTTTGTTTAAGTTCTAAAGTTATATCTACATAGCTTGTAAAGAAACTTTGTTTTAAGTCTGTTAATTCAATGAAAATTGTTTTATTGAATAGAAGTATCTATTGTGTTTTTGTAAAATTGAATACGCCTAAATAAATAAACAAAAATTATTGAAAGCTTATTTTTTAATCAATAACAGTATGAAGTCACACAAATTATATGCAGTACCATCTAATAATGTAAGCATAATGAAGTATGTACTAACAAACATTGACGGAACAGTTAATATAATTCTCACGACGACCACTAATCAATAAATACAAACATTGTATTCAGAAATTACTTTTATATTAACTGTCATTAATTTACAATATACCATGAACACAATATTTTTTATATTTTATTTGTGTGTTATATATATTTATTAGCTACAAACCTTTCAAAATGTTCACATTACCAACAGAAACATAACACGTTGACTGCGGATTGTGTGCGACTGTGTAATACTTTCTAAAACAACTATCCTACAATGCGAGAGTAGTATGAAAAAATAATAAAACGATTATACTGAAGGGGTAAATATATTTTCGTTTAAATAAAAGTTTTTTTAATTTAATTACGGTGTGTTTACAAATTAAACTGGTAACGTTTAATAAATTTAGATTCTTAGACCAATTGTTTTTTTTTGAATTGAGTAAACATAATGAAATTGATTTAGATAATAGATTTATATTTTCAAAAAATAATGAGGTATTTCTAAAGTTTATTAACCGTTACTAGTCTGATTTACTGTGTATAAGAAAATAATATGTAGTATACTTGCATGTAAAATTAGTGTGGATTGATATATTATATATTTTGCTTTGGTATGCTTAGTACTAATATATTGACAAGGAGGAAATCTAAATTTTGTAAAAGACAGATTGCACATAAAATTTATATCAACTCAGTTAATTCAAAACTTGCGAGACTTCAATATATAATTTAGTAATTTAAATAACAACATTAGCTCCTTTTTTTTTTTTTTTAATGTATTTCATAGGAGAATGCAAACTGAAGTAATACAGTGAAATTTCTTTTTCTAGGACGATAAAATATCGATTTAATTTTGTTAGAATTTCTACCTTATCGGTTTATATTTCGTATAAAAATTATGAGTATGATTAACTAAATGTTATTAAAAGAGGCTTTTCGAAAAATTGACGCAAATTGGGGAAAAAAGTTTTTTGTATAAAACTTCACTGTATTACAAATAAATTTCAATAACAAAAATAATTGTTTTTAAAATATGCGAAAATTTTAGTTGCAAATAGAAATTAAAAAATTCATATGATAAAGGACATGAATCGATGAAATAGTCGCTAAACTTTTGAAATTTATTATGCATAGCACTCGAATAAAAACGATCCATCTTAAATAAGTCGAAAATGTAAATAAATACAAAAAAACGCCGGGACAGGTCGGTTTTTGTTTGAAGAGGGAAACTCTTTTACCAATAAGGCAAAATCATCTCTTGCCCCTCGTTCATATGAGTGGGCAAAATTTTAGGAATTTTTGCGCAGCAAACCGTTTAAAATGAGGTATCACTCTACCCCTTATTCCATTTAAAAGTTTGATGCTATATAGTCAATTTTTGAAATTAAATAGAAATTTAGGAATGTAGTAAGATTCCAAAACTGGAACTTCTCTCTTAAATGGATTATAAGTTAGAGCTGCATTGTATAATATTGCGTTAGAAATTGTTCAAGCCATAATCAAATGACAAACCTGTACAACGTATTATTCTCCTACTTTTCGCTTATAAAACTGTACTATTAAATTCAGTGCGGAAAGGGATGTTACTATTTGTTAATTTATAAGTAACCAAAGAAATTACAGAACACAAAATAAAGCTAAAATAATCTGTACAACTGCGGTTTAAAGAGTAACCAACGCAAATCATCATTTTTAAAATTAATATCCGTTTTATTCTTTTTAAATCACTCGTTGAAAAATGTGTCTCCCATTTGAAAAAAATATTACGTAATAGATATTTTAGCTATTGACGGACTACGGCGAATGTTGAATTTATTTATGTATTGCGTAAGGAGTTAAATTTATTCCCTATAGAAGTACGAATTTCTAGCTCTATCTCTTGGTGTAGACAATAATTAAAACTTTATGACTGTACACAGTTGATCGGTCTTACCCCCCTTAATATTCCGGGCAATCAGACTGCGTTCACAGTTCATTAACCTGAATTTGTTTTTGCAAATTTCTAAAGTTATTCTAAAGTAACTTCCACACAGAGAGATCCCAAAAGAAGCTTCAAATTTCTGTTTTTTTTTCCACATATGTTGCTGAAAGGGTTCATACTTTGTTGATCAAGGCTGCATTTTTGTTTTTGTATACAGGGTGACAACCAAAATGTTTAATTTGTAGGCGATGAATTCGGACATGGGTCAAATACAGCAAGATTCTGTATTCCTTCATTAAAATTATTGTATTGAAGTAAGTAAAGGAAAACAACCATTTACTGATCTGAGATTTTTTTAGTTTGTATCCGTAGTTATCGTATTAAATCACCAAACATACCTCTCTGAGTGAAACGTATAAGTACTGAAAATTTTAGGCAGTTTGTTTTATTATTACTTCTACTTAGGACATTGTAAAAGTATCTCAGAAAGTGTTCAGAGTTATGTAATTGACGATAATGCTATAAACAATTCCAAAACAAAGAAATCACAATATTTTAAACGGAAAATATAAAATGTAATGATTGTATATACGTCGCTGTGGGGATGGCGGGAAGCAAACACTAGTCGGCCTCGAGCTGCCGTATAGTTTTCGCTACTTGTCAGTTTTTGTGTGTGTCAACGGGACAATGTTTACGGTGGGGTTTGCCATTTTGCCAATTAATAGTATATTAATCTAATTTAGTTGGCGTGTTTTTCCACATGTTCTATAACCCAAGTGTTACTTCGGAAAAGTAGAGAAAAAAAAAACACTCATACTTTAAATTACTAAGCCTAACTGAATGATGCCTCGATGGGTTTTATCAATTTCTTATTCACCAATGAGATAACATTATTTAAATATATAATCGGCAAAGAAATTTAAAATTAGCCAATCTGACAAAAAAAGTACGTGAATATGTGGCGAGTTTATATCAATAATGAATAATTTTGAAATTTAAAGGGGTAATTTCTATTGCCTTTTCTACTTTATCGATTCATGCACTTTAACATTATAAACAAAATGAACTAATTCAAAAAAAAACAAACATGAAACATTTAATCAACTAAACATATTTTACATTATAATGACAGGTTTGGTGAATATGTAAATCTGAAAGTGGAAGCTTTTGTGGTTAGCATAAAATAAATCTGATTCTTTGACAAGTAAATTAGAATTTCTTCTCGTTAAAATCGAAAATGTTCACTTTATATTTTATAAAACTAGATGCATCATGTCTTAAAATTAACCAAATTATAAAAAAATGAAAACCTAACACTATTTAATATGATAAAATATTCGTACAAAAATCGAACAATAATAACATAACATAGAACTTAAAACAGATTCGTAAAAATTGTCGTTTTAAACTTAATAACTAATTACAACTAAATAGATCATTTCGTTATATAAAGATTTTGAAACAGAAAAAAAAAATAACAGTGGGATGATGTGTATGGTGAGCTTATGTGATAAGTCTTGGACTATGTAAACCACTTGTTTGGAAATCCAGTTCCGGATCGTGCGACGCACCAGGTGCACCCCAATCGTACAAACCCTGTGAATTAGCGAGTCTATGCGTTAAACGGTGAGCTATAGAGAAACCGCCACTGCCTTCTAGTTGAGTAAGAACGATTATCACTTGTCTATGTAGCGGTGGCACGGAATCGACTGTTTTTAATGTAGCACGTGTAGACACTACGTTGTAGCTCTCTTGGCAATCGCACTTGACGTGTATCCATTTGTTTTCGTGCCTGTTCTCCACCATGACGACAAGACCTGCCCAACCTTTCGTTAGATAGTACGCTGTCATTCCTTCCCGACCTTCGTGTCTTTGCCCTCTTGCCAACGTTAGAGAGATTATTGAGTCGGCCAGGATGTGAGATGGTGGTACCATTTGTTCGGCTAGAACTTTCTTTGAACTATGAATGGCTAGTACGTATCTGAAAGGTAACATAATAATAAACCGTGTACAATATCATGGCGAAGTAAATGGCAAATTATAATAATCTGACACTTCATCAAGCAAAACATTAAAAATTTTCAAAATTTGGTGATGAAGCGTGGTGTTTTCAAGACGAGCCGAAAATAAAACGTCAGAGTGCAACATGAAAGTCTAACCAGAACGAGCAAAATAGAAGAGCAAAATCAAGACAATGCTGACCGTTTGTGAAGTCAAAAATGTTAAGATATTGTATGAAAAAACGTCGAGATAGCTCGCTTTTCGTTTAAAAAGGAAAAGTCTTTCACCAATAAGACAAAACCAACCTATCTTTTTTTGTGGCTGCAATTGTATTAATAATAGTTATTTACGAACCAAGTGCGTGAAATCACATTTCGCGAATGAGTGACCAGTTTAAAGCGCGAAAGCTTTATGGGCACGAAACAAATTGTTAAATACGTTAAAACCAACTAAATTAATCAAGTTCCAGGAATACCAACTTTACTTTTTTGTGGCTGCAATTGTATTAATAATAATATTTCTAGTACCTTGGATACACCGTAGCATCATCAAGCCCGGTATGCCAATGATTAAACGCTAACGGAACTACAATATATTCTGCGGGTTCAAGCATCTTATTGCATCCCACGAATCCCCTAACTTGTCTTTTACTGTGTTCCACGAGATTCCCAATATTCGGGGTATTATTGCGAGCTTTAAAAACAACTACACATAGGTCCAACTGAGATCGTTGTGATTTTTCGGATTTTCTTTGGCCTTCCTAGAACATCAAAAAACCGCAATTAATTCCTCCTTAAAAAATTATCAACAATGCGATATACTTACTTGAAATAACGTAAAATCTACTTCCGTCGGTTCCAGTATTGTCAATAGTATACAAGATAGATGCTGTTGCGATGCTAAAGGCGGTAAAACACCGGACAACCTGATTTCGTTCCAGCCATTTCTAGCCTTGCATATATCGATGCAGTCGAAATATTTTAAAACATCGTTGAATGAAATCCAGAACGCACCATCCTGAGGTCCGTTAGGCATTAATTCAGCCTTTAATTCCGCCGTCCACATAGTTGAGTTATCTGCCCAATCACCGGTCCAAACGTAATGACCTTCAAAAATGTTGTTAAAAGTCTGCTGGATATTTTGTATGGTAAATTTATATAATTGTTAATTGTGCAAACTATAAGTTATTGTGAAGCTGTAATTGAATGAGTTTTAACGGATAATCATCAATGTTTTTCTAACATAAGAGACGTAATACAAAAGACAAGAGTATAATTTACACATACCCCATGGATTACGTAACTGTAAGAGTCGATATTCGTGTACATCCCTAACGTCAAGTAACGAATAAGCGTGTCTAGGTCTTAAGCCCTTACTCTGATACTCGGCCTCGTCTACCTTCATATTTCCCCCACCACAAGAAGCGCCCATTAGAAATAAAGCTTGACGTGACGATAACAGTCTACGGTATACAGAGCGTGATAGTGAAGCGAGAAAAGACAATGGAAAATATACGAGTAGAGGAAAACAGTAACTTACTGTGCCCATATTAAATCAGTGTCTAGTTCATCCTCTGCTGGTGCTTGTATGGACGAAACCTGTAACGGTATACTTTCGCACGGTGAACCTGTTAATGTTGCTAGACCTTCTATTGCACGTCCTGATACTAACGCTTCGTAACATCCGTGAAGTTTTGCTACAGCTTTCTCGATTAATGGCACCCAAAGTTGTTTTCGTTTGGCCTACAGAAATATATCATATATGAACATTGGAAAGTTTTAAATTGTACGGTGCTACCTAGTGAAGGCTTGCTTTTTTGTGAAAGTAATATTTAGAAATACATTATATATTTGTCCTATAAAGTTAATAATTGCAGCGTAATCACCTGTGAATAAAATAAATGACTTCTTTTGTCACATGGAAAAAAATCATCCACCAAAACTGTCGTCCAATTCCCATCCTTGCACAATCGCACTTGGTATACACCTTGATGACAAATATCACGAGTTATGAGCACAGATCGTACCAAGTCCTCACGTTCCGCTAAAACCGCTAAGGCACTCAACAGCCAACAATTCCCCAAAACACCTGAAATATTTTCTGTACATATTATACACATACAACTTCATTTTCATTTAAACGTTCGTCAGTCATATAAGTAGTGGAATGATTTACAATTAGTGCGACAGTGTAGTCACAAAAATACGAAAAAAATGTTAACGGTTAAATTTTCTAATTTGACACTCCTCTTTATTTGACTAAATTGTTGATTAGTTTGATGGCTTATATTACCTGTTTTTTTTTTTTTTTTTTTTTTAGAGATGGTATATCCTACACTTGGTAAATTTTTCAATAAGTGACAAGCGAGTTTTACAAATACCTGCACATTTACCTTGAGAAATATCCGAAGGTTGAGGCTTTCGAAATACAGCCCACGGGAAGTCCTTATCGGGGTCATCGTCGAAACAAATGTCTCTAAGTCGTTTCCATTTTACAACCGGGGCATCTTTATTTTCTGACGGGTAATAATACAGGCTACTCGGAGCTGGTGGAAAAGATTCATCAACGTAACTTTGTTTTTTCAATTTACAATATCTAACTATATAATGCCAATGCTTATTCGCCAGTTCCTCCTGCGTTAGCCTAAGAGGTTGTTCCGGTGGGGTTTCGTTCACATCCACTCTCATATTCATGCACATATCGCAAACGGCTTGCGATTTGGTATTTTCGAACGTACAGATCGTACACTGCCATGATTTCAATTGATATGAAGTTGCGAGAGAAATAACTGAAATTAAATGCAAACTATTAAATTAATTTATGGTAATTCCGGTGAAGTAGAGGAAATCTTAAAAAAAAACCTAATTTATATTGTTCTAATTGGTACAGATTGAGGCTGTGTAAGCAGAGTACAATATTATTATCTTATGTCCTCCTATCTTGTTTTTATTTCAGGCGCCATTGAATATTTTAAGAGTATACTTGATACAATGTGATTATTAATTTTTATTAATTTGAACTAGATAAGTGCTATAAATAAACCTTGTTTTTTAAAGCAATATTTTTTTCTATTTACATGCGATTGAGACATAATCACATTTAAATGGGTGCGATTATTATCTAACGTCAACTATAGTATCAAAATCTTGATAAGTTTCATATAAATTGTGTGATGTATGTATCTGTATTCTCAGAATGATCCAAATAAACAACACGACAATTAAACAGCAATCACGTTGAAATTAATAACTAATTGAAAATGTATTAGTATTTATTTTATAATTTGTATAAATTATACAAAATAGATCAGTTGGATTTTCTGTATTTATAAAAATGAAATATCAACAGGCCCTCAATCCTAGCCTTAATTAAACAGATACCCTGTGGTATATATTTGTTGATTAATATTTATTTTTTTACGTTCGAAAAGTACGAAACAATAGGGAATACGTAGCCTCAACAAACTTGATTACTATAGTTGATGCAACAGTTGAACAAGTGTGAAGCGACTATTGTTGTGTAAGTGATAATTGTCAATTAAAAAATAATTATTTTGAGACTGTTTTATTAGCTGAAGCGAGATCTGAATTCTAATTTTCGTGTACTGCGTTAATGTTATTTCATATGTCGAAAAAATACTAAAAGATGATGCAAAGAAAAGAGTTCTGCATAGCTCTAATGTCATCATCGCAGCTGTAATTGTATCTTTCAATGAAAATATTTCAAATCAATGTCATGATACTCAAGAGGCTGATTAGAAGGGGAGATGAGTCCGATACTGATACAGATTTTGACCGGAAAAAAGGCAAAGCAACTTGTTGATTATTTTCTGAATTAAAACTTGCCTACGAATTTACTTAAGTCAAATCACAAGATCTCTCTTTCCTCTTCAAATGTAAACAAAAAACAATGCCGAAATTAGACAAAGATCAACAGGACCAGTAGTCCGTCTCTTAGGACTCTTAGTTTGACTAGCGTAGCTCGTACATAGATACCACTGCATTGACCTTGAACAACAGGTGTTATGATTGTGCTCTGCTGTAACTAACTTACTTATTCACTCGTGACAGGCGAAAGTACGTCTATATTTTGTGTTTCCAGAATTGCTTTCAACACCATCATTTAGTTTTGAAGGCTTAGTCATCAATTGAAGTGCTTTTGACCAAAAATGACACTGCGTTGTTGTCCAAAATATTTATAATTAATAGGCAGTGTTTTCCGATCAATGGAAAATGGCAAAAATACCGCCTATACATAAATTGAGAGATAGTAAATATTTTTATAATTATCGCCCAGTGCCTATCCTTTTCGCTGTAACGAAAATTTTCGAACATATCTTGTATACAAAAAACAAAAATTCATAATCATGTAAAATATTTCTGCAGGGCAGATCTGTGGACACTAATCTACTACTTTTTACTAATGATGTGAGTAATGCTCTTCAATCGAGAACTCAGATGGATGTGGTGTACATAGATTTTCAAAAGGCATTTGATATAATTGATCATAATTTGTTGTTGCGAAAATTAGATGTGTTTGGTTTATCGAAAAATTTAATTACTTTATTGAAATCATATTTAACAAATAGAAAACAATATGTAATCTACAAAGGAGTAGAATCAAGTGTTTATGGTATGATTTCGGAAATTCCTCAAGGAAGTAATTTAGGGCCCCTCTTATTCCTTTTATTTATTAATGATTTTCCTCAGAGTGTTAAATATTCAAAGTGTCTACTATATGCGGATGATTTTAAATTATATCGGGAGATTGTAAATGTGCGTAGAGAGAACTGTTTGCTCTTAATATAGCATAGTGCTGTGTGATAACCTAATCGCGAAGAAAACAACCAATCTTGTATCGATACATGATGCAGGATCTGCCACCGGAGCGTAAATCGGAAATAAATGATCTTGGTATTACCTTTAGTAATACTTTCAATTTTTCTGCACATATTCATAATATTACTAATGCTGCCTTTAGGAATTTGGGTTTTATTAAGAGAAATACAGCCAATTTCACTAATACTTCCGCTTTAGTTATACCATACAAATGCACTATTTGTATGGTCAAAGCTAGAATACGGGACTTCAATTGGGTATCCTCGCAGTAAAAAGTCAAGTAGGCACATAGAAAAAGTGCAAAATTATTTTCTTAAATATCTATACTTCAAAAAGTACGGGGAAAATCCACCCTTAACAACATATTAGACGTGAATTTTCTTTAAAATCCTTGAAGGGTAGAAGGGTTGGAGTTATGCTTACAATTGTATTTAAGGTATTTAACAATTATATCGATAATCCTAGACTGTTGGCTTTATTTCGTTTGCATGTGCTAGTAGTACTAGACCTGTGCCTCTGGTCAATGTTTCTAGAAACACGTTGTCACCTATTATAATGAGTTATGTAAACTTTACAATGATAATCAAGCACACATCGAACTCTTTGGTTTATCTTTATCTAGCTTTAAAACATTACTAAAATCATTACCAGTTTAGGGTTGTTGTTGTTTCATAATAATAATAATAAATAATTAGTATTACCTTAAATTTGCATTAAGTGTTATCAAAGTTATCAAATTGTGTAGTAAATATTATGTAACAAATGAATAAGTAGATAAATTATGGTAATTGGCAAAATTTTGTAGAATATTGATTGTTTTTGGACTATGGGTATTATTTTCACCAGAAACTCCTCAATTGCCTATCAAAAATTCTGCATTAACAGTGAACCTTCCAATGAAAGTCCAAGACAGCAATTCATCAACACAGAATTTTATTTGGCACACCTGAGAAAGTCGAATTGGGAGCAAAGTAAAAGTGTCAGTTAATAAAGGGAAGAAGTGGGGAAAATAGTGAAGATTTTGAATTAGAGGAAGTGTGCAATCGATAAATTCAGGATGTTTTGTTGTATTATTTAGTAATCACTTCGTCAATTCAACGAATATTATTTTGTCAATTTCATTTACTATAAAATCAGTCAAGAAAAAGCAAATTTGTTGCATTTTTTTAAATAAATTGTTATTCAGGTCGTTTGTTATCATCTAACTATGTAGGAGTTTGGGTAAAATCGATAGTTTAAAAAATTACAGAGACCTAGCAGATTGATTTTATTTAATTTTTTTTTAAATTTTGGTAGCAGCTCGATAGTCACAGTGGTAAGAGCAATTGGCAATACAATAATAATATTATGGAAACAAAACGATGGAAACAGTAGAGCTACACGCATAATTTACAGTATAATTAAGTAAAAGATGCAGTGGTAGTCTTGACAAGTAAGACAGATAGGAAACCGCTACAGCTGCACTCACCACAAAACATAATTATCAAGCATTAGCTACAGTTGCTGATTAAATGTTGTTAATAATTTGATTACGTTTCAATTAAATAAAAGTGTTTTTTTTAATGTGTGGTGGGTGCTTAGTTGCAGTGACTCCGTAAGCTGTATTACTTGTCTGGCTATCACTGCAACTCTTGCGGTGTAGTTAAACGATTACTCTTTTTTTGGAACTTAATGTATGACGTACCTCTTTAAATTTAATCTTGTAAAATATTTTAAATAACGAAGCATTAAGTAATGATTACAGAGAAATGTTTAATATACACTTAATGTGTTTAAAACGATCGTTGTTTATATTTAATATCAGATTATGTTATACACGTAATGTATATATATTTTGTAAATGCACATTTAATTGCTATATAATGTAGTACTTCACATTTTTAAATACCTCCCTATCCTCGATCAATTAGAATAAAGAAATTATGTATAATACAAACTTTCAAAAACAAAAAGCCACAAATATAAAATTAAACAAAAGTACTTCCTACCTTGTTCTAATTCAGTATTAACGGTAGCTTTATCCTTCATCTTACTAGATGATTTCTGCATATAATTCACCTTAGCATACGTAGCTTTAGTTCCATTACTGTGCTTCCTAACTCCACCATGCCTGGGAGACGGGCTTCTAGATACAACAGGAGGATTCAAAACAATCCTTTCGGTCTTACAAACCTTACAAGTTGAACTCAGGAGCGAATTCTTTAAAGTGCATTTCGTACACGACCAGAATTCACCTTTCCTTAATGTCATATCATTGGAAATTGATAGAGATTTTAATTTCGAACCGTAACAAGCTTCACATGTTAATGACTGACCGCTATTTACTAAAGTACACTTTTTACACGTCCATTTCTGCTCTTCTATTAAACTATTTTCCCCTAAAAATATACGAAAAATTATTTATAAATTAAATAATAAAAAAATGTTTTAAATATAATTACTCGTTTTTAACATATTAATAGATTGCGTAAAAGTAACTAATACACAAGTAGAAACATATAATCAAGTTCGTATCCTCACCAAGGTAAATATTGAACTGATTGATAATTTTTAAGGAAGTAGGAGTCATAAATACAACGTGCACGCGTCAAATTATATCAGAATACAATACTTTCCCACGAATTTATCTATATGCAAATACAACCACATGATGCGATAAACGATGAATAATGTCGTAACCAAAAAATTCTAATTATAAGATAAACTATCTATAAACTTGATTCATATTATATGCATACCAGGTAATAATTGAAAGTCATCTTCTAAACCTTGATCTAATGTAGCTATTGGTACGGGCAGAGAAAGCGGTTCGTTCCATTTTAAAGGCCTGAAATATGAAATTAGTTAATTAATAATTTCATTTTTAATGGTATACTATAGTACACGAGATTTAGATTTAGATTATTAAAATGTTAAGTGGAATTTTACTCAATATTATTGCAAATTTGAATTTCTAGTGGATTCTCGATGAGGGTAGAATTTATTATTGCTATTTACAGGATTCAGGCAGAATTTATGATATTTAAATCAAAGTCGTCGGAATCAGTTGTGCCAATAATTCGTTTAATCTTCCTTGCATATGTTTTCTCAACGGTTAACTATTTTCTCGAGGCTGGACGTGGATCTATGTATACGCTCTTCGATCTGCAAGAGTGCAGCTTAGTGTTGCGGTGGTTGGTAGAAAAGAAAGGAGAACAGGGACGTCAAGCTTGGTTAGGAGCTTTTCCGGACCGATTAATATTGTAAAAATAGATTCGCCTTATTATCCTCAGAGCTCTTCTGGCTTTAACTCTGAAAGCAAGGCAACGAAGGTTCCGCCCCCTAGGTATAATGAAAGAAGCTTCAAAAAAGTTGGGTTTCATCCCAGTCAGATCATCTTTTGTAAATATGGTGCCACACAATATTCAACCTCTGACAGCTACCATAATCCTAAAAAATGCCACTTACCACCACAAAGAAGCTTATTTGCCTCTAGTTTTGTGGAAAAAAAGGGCAATTTTTTGTAAGAATAGTAACGATGTTTGCCCTCTTCCATACGGTGGAAAAGTATTGTAAGTTCTAGAATAGAATTAAGAACTACCGAAATTTTGTCAACAATATTGTCATTTATTTATTTATTTCAGATAACATCGTAATATACAAAGATATATACAATATAGAATATAAGTACGTCAGAAAAAGAGCACACAGTCTACACAAAAACGCCAATATACAGTATTTCACAGAAATTCAACAAACAGAGTCTTGCACCACATCAGTTCTATGCATTAAAAAAGTCGTTAACGCTATATGGTTCCAACTCCAACAAGAATTCTTTTGTTTTCCTTCTGAAAACCTTTTCTATATATCTATTTTTCTATTATATTCTATTCTCAGATAACGTTAACCTATGTGCTGGAAAGTTTCCATCTCTACTGCGTGTGCTATATCTCTGTTGTTTTTGTATTCCATAATCATCTCTGTTCTTAAAAAGACATAATGGTGTCAAATATATACACAGCGTGTATAGTCAGAATCTTGTTTGACTTGAAAACTCTTCTATATGACTCCCGATATGGCATTTTATAGAATAATCTTATTACCCTCTTCTGGATAACAAAATTTTTATGAATATTTGAATTATAAGCCCACAAAATAATCCCATATCTGGCAGTTGACTCAAAATTTGCAAAGTACAGCGTTATCGTTTCGCAGTTTCATTCAAATATTTAAAAATTATTCGAAAACAGTAGCACACCTTATTAAGTTTATCAATCAGATAATAACTCTGTTCCGTCCAATCCAAAAACTCATCTATGTAAACTCCAACGAATTTAATACTTTTTTGCAATGGAAATATTTTTCCATCTATTATAAGGATGTGCAGTTTTTCTTTCCTACAAAGTTTTGTCTGGAATAACATCATCATAGATTTGTCTTCATTCAGTAAAAGTTTATTTTGTTTTAGCCAGTTTTTGCTTGGTAAGAATCATACATTTCAGTATTCTTCAACTTATTCAAGGCGGTATTTGAGATTCCACCAGAACCGGGTGCCTTTCCGAGTTTTTTTAGTTGAGTACGAGGTAGAATCTCACCTCTGGTTGCTGAGGGAATGGGTCGACCTTGAAAGACATCCTGCCGGTCAATTGAGTGATCCGTCTCATTTTGCAATTCAGAATCTGAGTTCTGGTCTTATATGATGAAATTATGATGAAAAATCTGGTTCAAGTAAACAGAAAAAGCCTTCTTGTTATACATCAGCTCACCAGAGCCGAAAAGCGATGCTATAGAGGTGTCAACACGTTTCAATTTGACGGCTTTAGGGAGTTATTTAGTAGTTAAGCAAAGCAACCTTACAGCACCATTTTTATTGTCGGAAGTCTGAAACTTCAGACTTTAGCCCAGAGGACAAAACGAGATAAAGTCGCAAATTAATCGCTGTTTTTCCTTAACATATAGACCATCGAATCATCATGTCGTCTAGAAGCTGCTTTAAACCATCAAACCAACTTCATTTTTGTCGAATACGGGCTTTAATATGCGATGGAACCCAGTTGTCGTGCAGTATAAGTATGTATCCGGCAATTCATTGGAGAGATGGTTGACGTGTTTAGAAAACTGCTTCCACTCAACACTTCTCCGGAGAGCTGACTCAGAGGATTAACGTCCTCTCTCCCCCTTCCCCTCCCAGGAATGTCAACAGCATTGAAAACAGAGAATTTTTTTCTTGCTAAAACCGGTTTGTTTCTCTAGAATACAGATTTCTAGCTGGTCTAAAAGGTTGGTACAGTATGCTCCCATGATGCTTTTCCTTCTCGGAATGAAATCGATAAGTAATATTCCTTTGGCATTCCAAAAAAATGAAATCCATCACTATTCATCACTGGAAGATACATCTTTAGCTTTTTTCCGAGTTGGATCACCGAGGTGAACCAACTGCTTTCGCTATTGTTTCGTTTAGTATGTTTCCGTTCATTGTCACAAATCGTCGAAAAAAGTTTACTCGATTTTGATTGAATTTATTTAAACAGGTTTGCGATATCCAACATCAAATTCGATTGTTTATTGTTAATTAAAAACGCGGGAGATCCGTTTATGGTGTTATGATGTAATGTAAGCGTTCATTTGAAATCTGCAATCTTTGTTAGCTTCACTCTTCTGTAATTAAAAACGATGTTATGGACTTTATGATCAATATCCGGTGTCTTGATGATTTTGGCCTCTCACTGCAGAGTTCATCTTCAAGTAGCATGATATTTGCTTATTCCCTATTTTCACTAAATATTGTGCTTAAGGCGAGATTTCGACCGACCGCATGTTCAGATTCGAATGGAGAATAGGGGAGTACAGATGCATCACGTGTTTCCCCTTCCAAACCAGAACACTGTCAACGAGCTAATATGTAAAACGAGATTTGTTTTACGAATATATTTCTATTGTCGATTTGAATAATTTAGATGTTTTCTATGTACATTTAAGAAAAACGCAGGAAAAACGTTTTAAAATAAATTTAGAGAGAGATTAATTTCTTGCACCTAAGAGTTAGTTATATTGACAGGTTTCATTTTTAGTTTTTGTTTATGTTTTCAAAAGGCTGAGTGATAAATCTGTACTTTTTTTGTTAAAAGTTTTCCTAACAGTGCAAGTTAAAACATATGTCACACTGTGTAGAGTATTATTTCTATGGTGATTTTGAATGGATTCAAAAATCAGGAAAAATAAATAATAAGTTATTTATACTTCGTTCCAGAATAAGGAGTGATTCAAATACCGCGCCAAAACTCAGTTTACGCAGTTTAAAATAATTTAGGTACATAAATAATTATGTATATAATAATTTTGTTCCTCATATAATTATATCATAATATTTTAAGTATAACGGGAAAATGTTATAATAATGGAACAAAAATACAAAACGTTGAGAAGTTATACTTGCATACTAAAAAGTAAACAAATATGACCGATATCGCATACATTATTTTCAATATTGAACTTGCCAGCGCAAGAGGCAATAACATCCCTCAAAAATAAGTAGCTTTTCGGCGCGGTATTTGAATCACTCGTTCTTATTCTGGAACGAAGATAGTACAGTTAGGTCCTACAAAAATAATAATAAATTTATTCTTAAAAATGAAACAAATATATTTAATTACGGTATGAGTAAAACAGAGAATGTTTAGGATGAAGCATACTTTTTTCTTTTTTGATTCTTTTGTAAAAGAACATATTTGGCAGAAGTCGGCCGCTTGAACGTCACCAGGTTCGTATAATCTTTTGTATCGTTCCGTTTTGTTTTTTTTTTTGTTTTTTCTTTTCAATGAAAGTGAGTAAGTAAAAGTAAAAAAAGTAAATAAAACATACATGTGTATTTTCCGTTAAATAAAAAGTGTACAAAACCAAAAACAAATTCTCTATAAATATGGTAACAAAACAAAACATTAATCTCTAATAGGCATATAAATTTAAAAAATACATAACAGTATTTTTCACAAGAAACAAAAATTAACTCTCTAAAAAAAATGGATATTGGAAATTAAAATAAAACAAAAAAAAATTGATTATCGAATGTTTTTGTTTCTGTTGTAAAATTACCCATTGTCTAGAAAAATTATTCCAAAAAACGATAAACAAACCACACAATAATTGTCACAAACATCCTATAATATTCAATACTAGACAGACTATATAAAAAACCGCACTATTCACCGCGCAAGAACCGTTTTCCAGCCGCGAAAGAGAGACGGAATTGGCCTAATCCAATGAGAAGGACCTAAGTGGGAGCGTATTCCCCTCACAAGTCTAGGCGGCGATCCTTGCAAATTTTTCGGTACAAGCTGTTTTCTTAGACGTATTACTCAATTATAGAATATTTTAGAGCTATGGGTATTTTTTATAAAATAAATGAAAGTCAGTTCTAGAACTGTACAGAAATATTTTGCTTTATTTTTTACCACAGACTGAATAATAATATGTTGAAATTGTCTAATTTCAACAATATTTGCGATTTTTTATAAGAATACCCTAATGAAAAACATAGAAAAGGAGTCTGTAGAGTTCAATAATAATTGTTTCTTTGTGACTACAAAAAAAATCAGATTAATATATCTATCAATAAAGGAGAAATTTGTCTATGAAGCAACGTCGTTTACTGCTTGCATTTGCCAGCCGAAATCTCGCCTTAAAGAGCTTCGTAACACTCCCAACATCAAAATAATTGTGCGATCAAAAAATATGTCTTGGTGTTTATTTAGACACAACAGAAGATAATTCTCGCGAAAAGTTTTGCTAGCGACATCTGTAGGCATCGATTCGCACCACTTTTCATCCCATCCTCGTATATTATCTTCAGATAAATTCATTTTATTAAGACGTGATAGGAATCTATCGTCGCTGAATGTCAATCTGGTTATTTGAGTGTACACATGTTTTGTTTTTATATTGTTCATACTGTACCATCGATGTGATTTTATTGAGAAAAAATTGCAAAAAAAGTATTTTGAGGAGATGTTTGAAAGCTATTTTAAACGAAAACATTATTATTACATCATTTATGTTCTGGAATAAATTGATTTTTAGTTAATTGCTGTTTTATTTGACTTACAAGTCAAAATATATCTATGTAGGATTAAAATATAAATATTTAATAAAATAATACTTCTGAGTTTATTTTAAGCATCGACAACTGTAGTTTAGTAGTCTAGTTAGTAACTTTACAAAATATCCCAATTAACTGTTACAAAAAGCAAACAAACGCAACTCCAAGTCTTTTTTTTTAAATTTCGTTTCCCGAAATAATAACTGCGATTGCATTTCATCAGACGTGCACGATTTCAGCGCTTACAAAACATTCGAGGGAGTCTGTAAAATTACAACCTACTTTTGATTTTATTTGATTAACATAAATACGAGAAAAAGTAAAAAAAGTCGATACTTACAGGGTAGTTCTTCTATCTTCAGTTACAGTAATCGTACAAGGTTGAGTCCTTAAGCAATAGCAGACCTCACAGCTCTCAGCGTCTAAAGAATTATACGCGAAAGAACACTGAATACAAGTCCATCTTCTCTCCTTGAATCCCCACGAAGACGATGCGCTATTTTTTAACGACTCTAGGCTGTCGATAAATCACAAAAAGACACTATTTAATAACATCGTTTCGAAGAAAAGAAAAAATATACTTGTCGGTGATGTGACAGCACGCAATTAACGTAGAAAACGTATAATCAAAACAGGTATTAATAATAAACAAGGATGGACCGGTACCGAAAATAGGCTGTTTACTTAGAAATCAATATGGGGACAGCGGGACCTGCAGAATCTATTGGAAAAGACATTAATTTGTAATGCGATATACTTATATATCGTATATATCGAAGTTTTAACGTATCGGTAACTGCCAGGTCGATTTCTAAACTTTTTTAGGCACTGCGAAAAAAAGACCTTCGGCTTTTGCTTTACGCAGTTACCATAGCAACAAGAATACGTTATTTTTAATTTGTAGGTAATGGGATAAATTGGGCCAACGAATTAATTCTGAGTAAATTAAAACAGAAATCCCCAGACCGAATACAGCTTCGTTAATGTCGCTGTAATTGCGCCTTTAATGGGTCGCAGCGGATGTGGATGACAATTTTATTTGTATTAATTACTCGTTCGTTAGAATTCTAAAGGAATTACTTACATTTCGCTGTGCCGTTTCGGATCAAACGTATACTTCGTTTTCTGAGCATCGATGATGCTTTGATTTTCGTACAAGTGAGATTTATCCCTTTCCGGTTCTGAAATTCCAATATAAGTATACACAGTATCGGCAGGGCCATCGGCGGTCTCGGTACTAGTACCTATCTCGCTAGCGCTTCTGTTCAGGCTGCCGAACCTTCCGATGTCGCTCAAGGCCGATTGCGAAGATTGAATGTCCGTCATCGAGGTACTGGATTTCGGAAAAGACTGGAATATATCGCTGCCCAGGCTCCTCCGGTTGATGTTGGATGTGTTACTGTGGTTTTGGAAATGGGGAAGCTCGGAGAAGGACCGCCTGTACATCGGCTTCTGATGTATGAAATTCTGCGAAGAAGGATGCCGCAGTGCTTCGTTATCGGCCCAGTTATCAACCTATTTATTACAACGGATATTATTTAATTGCAATTATATGAGGCTTAAGATAACAAACACATAACAAGTAATTATACAGGCTATTTCAAATTCGCGGAACACCATGGGGGTTTCGCGTATTATAAAAGGTACACAATAGATTTAAATAACAATTACTTATTTTTAATTTTTACTTATATCTTATATAAGCTTCGAAAATTAAAAAAAAAAGTACTTTGTTAATTTCCTCTTGTTATTGATTTTTTCAAATAGAAACTTATTTTGTTTGTTGTCTCCTTAAACAGATTATTATTATTTGATTTCAACGAAGTAATACACATAAGGATTAGAAAGGCAACAATTCTGGATAAGGGTGAAACAATAATTGGAAATTATTATTCCACGTTACTGAGCACTATACGAGAAAAAATTATGGAGAGAAAACATGGAAAGTCGTCCAAAAGCGTTTTCTTTTTGCAGAACAATGCCCCTAAAGACAAATCGCATGTTGCCATGCAAACAATTCATGATTTAGGGTTCGAATTACTCAAACTCAGATTTGCCTCCGTCAAACTACCAAGTCTTTCTTCAACTGAAAAAAAAAGTTGAAAAAGTCGTAAATTTTTTTTGCCACCGAAGAGGTGATAGAAGTTGTGGAGACCTGGTTTGAAGAGCAAGATAAAAATTCTTTCTGAAAGGTTCAATCATAAGAAACAAAGAAACAGAAAACAATACAAAATTCAATTTGAAAAATTCATAAAAAATGACTTACTTAATCGTGACATATTAATTAATATTCATGATTAATACTGATATGTAATATAAACAAAAAAAATTCCGAATTATTGAAAGATAACAAGACATCTGAACAAAGAAACCGTCCTAAAAATTTAGGAAACAACTAACAAGGAGAAAAAAGCAAACTCAATTACCCCTTCTTAAGTAGGTACTTGAGAGTTAGCACTTGACGATTCCGATTAAATGGTTCACATGTCACAATTACAAAATATCTTCGTCTTCGAGATGATTTAGCACTACAGTACAGTCTTTTATTCCTCTACTATTAACATTGTATCGTTAATTGTAAAAACAGTTCTGCCATCGACTTCTATATTATTGTACGTAGAAATACCTGATCCTCATGATTTTGATGGTATTTAGCGATAATAATTAAAATATCGAGTTAGTCATCATGCCATCATCATATAATAATTAATAATAATAATAAGAGGTTGTGATTGATATGAGAATTAACTAACAGCTTTTCATGCGAAAATCCTCCGTCGACAGCATGTCAATCACTGTATTAAAAATGATTGATGGTGTCAGTTACCGTATTCAATAAATTACGATTCATTTACTTCAAACTCTACCTACATACACGTTGTTTTGTGGGCAACATTCACGACATTGATTCTGGATCATTTGAAACTAATCATTGCTGATCTGTAAGTAATTTAGCCTCCTTTTTGAATCTTGAAAAACAAAGGTTTCGATAAACACAATATTGGGAAAGCAACCAAATGAAACTCGTAATTCCTTATTGCTGTCTAAGCTTTCGTAAAATTTATTTACGTCATCAGAGACAAATGATCGGAAATATTAAACAAGCCATCTATGTAAATCGATGTACAGCTTGTCTAATATTTCCGATCATTTGTCTCTGATGTAAATAAATTTTACGAAAGCTTAGACAGTAATAAGGAATTACTAGTTTCATTTGGCTGCTTCCCTCAATGTTGTGTTTATCGAAAGCTAACGTTGTACAGCCAGTATTTTCATCTATCCTTCAAAACAAAGTTCCTCCTCCTCTCCGCCTCTTATTTGACAAGATACAATAAAACTTCTCCAGTCCATATTGGTGATAGACCCTAATTTGTATAAAATGAGTCATTCTACGATTCCCCAAATAATTTTCGGTTTTTTTCGCGACCACTTTAGTCAGTGATATCTTTTTTCCATTAGCTATACTATAAACTGTTCCTGAAATATGGCTGAGCGCAATTTTTATTTGTCCACCCGGTTAATAATAAAGAAAATATTTCCTTTATAATGATATATCCCACAAATAAAACAAATCTGAGGAGCTCACATGCAGACTATGATATTTCCTACAGGAGGTTAATAACGCATATATATGTCGACGAGTAGCTACGAAATAATCTAACAGAAGCTTTGACCAAAGAAAGATTTGTCCCTATCCTCAATTTAGTAATTATAATAAAGAGCTGCGGACGTTTTTCTGGCTATAGATTCTTCAAAGGATGAAAAATGCAGTTAAGGAAGAATATACTGTGACCGCCAAAAATTTCAGGCTAAATGGAGAAAATATCTATCTTTAACTTTCCAAAAAAAGTTTTAACGGCGATTTAAAAATCTTTTATTTTTTAACATACTCTCCTCTTAATTGAATATACAGGGTCATTCACGGAACTGGTTCGTTAGAACTTTTTGATGTTCTTGAAAACTTAACTGATATCATCTGGACTCATCAGCAAAATTATTTGCGCCATTATACCACTTCCGGTTTACCGGAAGTTGACATCAACTTCCCAAAATCAGCCGTTTTTGAGTTATTCAATTTTTTTCAAATATAGGGGAAAATGTTCAAAATTCTGTATTTCTGAAGGCATTGCAGCTAAAGACCTCATATTTGGCATGTTATTAGCCGAAATAGCATACATCAAATTTACGTCCTAAAATTTATCCTAATTTATACAAGGTCGTCCAAAATTAACGTTCATTTCAATCAAGTTCACATCTTCGTTTTTTAAATGTAATCATCCCATATATTATTGCATTTTTGAATACATAGCTTCTATCTTTTACGGTTTTCGAGTTATTACAGATTTCCTGATGAAAGTCCGAAAAATACGCCTTTTTAATGTATTTAAAATCTCAGTAATCCTTGAATGTCAAAATAATTGATATTGTATTTGTACTATAAATACACATACAATAGTTGATATAGAAAAGAAACGACATCTTAGATTTATTTTCCATTCATCAATTCAATTTTTTCGAAGTGATCTAAACCAATATCATTACAAAAACTCAAACAAGAGAATTAAACAAAATAGCGTTGCAAAAGACAAAATTCAATATGATCAGATCACGGTGACATAAATCACACTTAACTTATTCCTTTCCAAAGCTTTTTTGTTTAACATTCTTTTTGGCTTCTTGTATTGATATTTTTAAGCTCATTTTGCATAAATGTAGATATCTGTAGTCATACCGGAAGTGGTACAATGGCGCACATAATTTTGCTGATGAGTCCAGATGATATCAGTTATAATTACAAATTTTCAGAAATATTGAATTTCAAGAACATCAAAAAGTTCTAACGAACCAGTTCCGTGAATGACCCTGTATTTATTACAACAAATCTACGTCTCTAGGCCTTTCAAAAATAAATTTTTATCTGGCTCTGCAAACCAGGCTTCCACAGCTTCTATCACCTTTTCGTTGAAAGAACATTTACGACCTTTTAATGATCATTACTTCATGGCTATCCCAAAAAACTGAAGCAAGAACTTTTTCAGCAGATTTTTGAACAGCTCCTTAGGCCTTGGAGAACCAGAGTGTCTCCATTCCATCGATTGTTGCTGTGTTTCTGGATTGTGGAAATGTACCTAAGTTTCATCCATAACAAGATTATGGTTTAAGAAGTCTGCATTATTTTTAAACCAGACAGATCAAACGTGATGGTTGGAAATGGACGTGAACTATATAATGGATGCGTTCATATCAACTATCCAGTGATTCAGATATTCGTTTTATCCCAATTCGACGATCTGATAAATTCATGCCATGAAGTACATCAACATTTTCGGAGTACATCTTCGTAAACCTGCTTACCTCTTAACCCCTTTAAATGCAGGTACTTAATGACGGCTCGATACTCCAATTTTGCCATCGCTCGTGTTATTATAGAAAAGTATTCAACTTACTTTTTCAAATTGAACACCCTGGATAGAGATGTCCAGTGGTTTTAGGGTATCTAAGCAGTCTATTCAAGCTTTGAAAATTTAAATTAAAAAAAATATTTCTTATTGTACCTACATACAAAATACATCCTGATTTTTACAGCGTCGACTGTACTTACGAATCAATGTTTTTAGGACGGTTTATATTAGGGTTAAATTTCTCCAGAGTATTACAGAGCTATGTGTCTTTTAAAATAGAAAGATATATTAACCATACATAGCAATTACTTTAAAGGTCAGCCGAATACGCCAATAATGCTAAAAATACAAAATCACTCGTCACAATTTATTTGTGGTCTGAAGATTCAATTTAACTTTAAGAGAGTTTTAATAGCAGAGATTAAACAGGAACTGCGTTAAAAATATGAGAGTACACATATAGCGCGCAAATGAGATATTTCTGGTAGTAATAATAGTTTGATTTAAAACATTTCTAATACACAGTGTGTCATAAAAATAGTAAGATATGTTACATATACATGTATGATGTATTTCAAGTTACCGGTTTTTATGTTTAGGAATTTTCTGAATTATTTCACCTATCTAAAGCAATTTTGCCATACTAAATCAATATTATAACTTTACTAAATTAACAAAAAGTAGGCGGTTTTATGTTATTTAATAAATAATAAATGTAATTTTTGGAGATTAATTAATCAATATCCTAATCATGTAATGGAATTGTGAAAATATCTATGTTACGCCACATTTTTTTTTTTCACCACATTAATAAATATTACAAGCAAAAAAAGAAATTAAAATGCTCATCAATTTAAGATACCCCTTCAGACAGTTATAGTAAGACTTGAGAAAGTAACACGGACATGCAGATTGACATGACTGGCAGAACGAATTCCTTATAAATAAATTAATATTCAAATAACTTCCAATTTTACACCTATTATTTCCTTGAATAATAATCACTACTTGGAATTGGTGCCGATAAGTATTTGGTCGCGTCCATATATATGTTATAAAAGAAAATCATACAAATTGTTGTTAATGAAATAAATATCAATAACTTATTTCATATTTTGTGTATTGCACATATTATAGATACGCAAAAAAATGACAATTAAATTCTTATTATTGCAAGGCGAAATACTTATGCCTGGAGTGTATACTGTTGCATAAATTAGATTAAGACGTTCAAGGAGCAGCTACTAAATTATGCACAAAGTGTCGCCTAAGTGATTTCTGATGTTGGCAAAGTGAAAAGGCATGTGGAATAAGTAATATAAACGTAATTTTAATGCACAGGAGGTGAGTAATGTCAGTTTTGAAAGATGGTCGTGTACTAATACAAAACTGGGACAAGTTATTGCATACTGGCTCCTAATAAATTTGAGGCTCTAATACGACTCAGTTCTAGATTTTTCCATGCGTAATATCTTTGATATCTATATCTATCTTTGATATATATATATATATATATATATGATTGGTGAGAATGGCCTACTAAACGTAATAACAAATGATACAAAATTTTATAAAGCGAAAATTTTTAGTTCAATATGGTTGAATGTGAATCACCACCATTTTGAGATAAATATCACTTCAAGTTAATCGAGAATTGGCATCAACTTCCATATTTGGTCTAAGTCAAGAATTCGCATTTTCCATATTTTCACAGATTTATAATTATTACTAAGTCGAGACGGTGCATTTTCTTGGTGAAACAAATTCTTCTGCAAATGTGGCCGTTTTTTAGCAATTTCTGGCTTTAACTTGTCGAATAATGAAGGTCCGCGAAGTTGGCACCACAAAGTAGTTAAAAATGGACAAAAATGCTAGAAAGGATTGACCAATTATTGACCACTATTGACCATCAGCGATTTCGATTGACCACATTTTGTTTAGGCTATAGCCACTATACCCATATTTTGGGGTGGTCTAATGGTGAAAATACTAAAACTAGGCAATATAGACATTTTGTTTATCGGATACGATTGATTATCGTTTGACCATGTTTACCATCTTTCACATTTTCAAAAATTTTAACTGCAAAAATTCTTTTAAAATTTTCTTTGCAGGATAGGGTTGAAATTTTTCGTCCATGATTGACCATCAAATAATTTTTTTGAAAACTTAATCGAAAAAAATGAAAAAAACAAATTCATTTCTCCAATGAAATTACATCAAATCCAGGAAATGTCACAACTTCTTGCTCCAAACTACTTAACTATAGCAAATCACAAATCATCATTGGACCACCCACCGGTTAATTTCTATCGGATCTCGAAGTCTCATACAACAGAGTTTTCAAAGTTCATCGCAATTTTCGCAAACTTTGAAAGGTGGTCAAACTCAAAATCACCGTTTGACCACCCACTGGTTAATTTTTATCGGAACTCAAAGTTAAATATAAAATATTCAAAGTTGTCGCATTTTTCACAAACTTTGAGAGGTGGTCAAACGCTGAAAATAATACGATTTATTTTATTGTGTCACTAGACCACAAAAATTGAAAATTGAAATTGGATGGTCAAATGAGGATTTCCAATTTTCTGTGGTTTAGAGACACAAAACAATAAGTTGTACTATTTTCAGCGTTTGACGACCTCTCAATGTTTGTAAAAATTGCGATGAACTTTGAAAACTCTGTTGTAGGTAACTTCAAGATCGGATAAAATTTAACCGGAAGGTGGTCAAACGATGATTCTCAATTTTTTGTGGTCTAGTGACACGATAAAATAAATGGTATCATTTTCAGCGTTTGACCACCTCCCAAAGTTTGTGAAAAGTGCGAGAACTTTGAAAACTCTGTTGTATGAGACTTCGAGATCCGATAAAAATGAACTAGTGGGTAGCCAACGATGACTTGTGATTTGCTATGATTAAATAGCCTGGAGCAAGTGGTTGTGACATTTTCTGGGTTTGATGCCATTTCATTGGAGATATGAACTTGTTTTTTCATTTTTTTTTGGACTGTTAAGTTTTCAAAAAAAATATTTGGTAGTCAATCATGGTCAAACGTTGGTAAATCCTATCCTGCAACAAAATTTTAGTGTTTGTAGTAAAAAAAAAATCGAAACAATTTTTTTTTGAAATTTTTCAAAAAGGTTAAAGGTGGTCAAACATGGTCAAACGATGGTCAATCGTATCCGATGAATAAAATATCTATATTGCCTAGTTTTAGCATTTCCGCCATTACACCTCAAAGTATGGGTATAGTGGCTGTAGCCTAAACGAAATGTGGGCAATCGAAATCGCTGATGATCAATCCTTTCTAGGATTTTTGACCACTTTGTGGTGCCAACTTCGCGGACCTGCTGTTTGAAGATAATCAATGCAGGTAACTCTAAGACTATCCCAACAAAAAACAGTCGCCATCACTTTCCTAACTAAAAAAACAGTTTTTGCTTTTTTGGACCCAATTCCCCCTTCGCAGTTCACTGTTTTGACTGTATTTTTGTTTCGGGCGTGTAATGGTTATCCAAGTTACAGTAATTAATCCGCCTCAAAACTCTGATTTATTATGCCTAAACAGCACTACGTTGGAACTGTTCATTCGAAGACGTATTTGGTCTAACATGAGCAAGTACCTTTTAATCTTGATTCAATATGTGACAAACACGTTCACAACTTCTGCTATCTCTCACATTAATTCGGCGATCATTTAGTAGGTACTATTTGGTAAATTTTAGCGATGTTATCGTAAGTGGTTACAGGTTTCGTTTCCCAAGCTTGTACGGCCAAGTTTAAATTTTGCTACCCAAAATTTCACTGTAGTAAATGATGGTGCAGAGTCCCCGTATACAGCGCCCAACTCATCTTTAATTTGCGTTGACGTATTGCCTTTCAAAAACAAATATTTAATGACGGCTCGATACTCGATTTTGTCAATTTTCACAAAACCATCGACTCACTCAAACAAATTTGGCGTCCAAAATGGTTGAAATTTGGAGTTTGGAAAGAGAAATTTGGTGAGTACCTGTCAATAAATGCGCAGCCACATTACCCATTTTATTATTGACGGGTGCTGCCATCTTCACGTGGGGGTTGGAAATATTTCAGACCACCCTCGCATGCAACAGAATTTTTCTTTAAATTAAGTCCCGTTTTAAGTTGAAATATTGATGCGTTAGAAATAGGTTGGTGGCAAAATGCCCGGAGTCAGCGCCGTTATATTCCTTATATGCAACTGTGCAACATATTCAAATCTGGAAAATGTGTTTGCTAAAATATAGAACGATATTTTTCTTAGTGTAAAACACAGCCCATGTATCAGGAAAGCATCAAATCTTCAAAAAATATTTTTATCAATTTTTAGTCATGCAAATGATATTCATTATCAGTTTAAAATTTTACTGAATTCAACGTTTTATAACAATATTTATATACACATATATACATTGTTACAATGCAAAAGTTGCTTTAAGTTTTTATGCATTACAGTTAAATCTCGATAGTCCGACAGTTATGGGTGTCGTTTACCGAAAACGTCGGATTACCAAAGGTTAGCTTTATTTCACTGAATTTAACCGAAAAAACAAATTTATTGTATCTAAAAAATACAATACACGATATGATTCGGCTTCTATATACAATGTAGGCCTACCTACATATCTTCGAAAGAATTACGCACGGTGTACAAATTTACAATTAAAAAAATCTGTGATAATTGTTTGTTTTCTTTTACAATCTGTCATAGCTTTTTCTTGAATGCCTTTCAACATTAAAACGTTGTTGAAGTCAAGTTCACGTTCCTCGTACCAGCGTATCAAAGTGTTTGCAGCCAACATAGCCTTCCGTCACTACTGATAGTGTATTTTGCTACCACGATCACCTCAATCGTGTCGTCTTCAACATTAGACGTGACTTCCAGGATTATTAATTTCTTCTTCTGTAAGGTCAGAGTCAAGGTTGTCGTCGAAGATCCATCTTCTAAGGTCTTCGGAAGATTCTTGTAGAACGGTCATATCATGGCAAAGTGTAAGCGTATCCTCTACGACATAGTCGTTATCTTCAGATTGGTTATTTCCGTTATTTTTCTTTGGGAGGAGTGGGTTTTCTGGCCAAATATTTTTCCAGGATTTTATTAAAGTTAAAAGCTTGACTTGGAGCCATGCAAATGCTGCATTGAGAATGGCGGCTTAATGTTAAATTTTCTTAAAATTGCTATGATGTCTGTGTCAGATTGGCTGACGATATCCATCAGTAAGCGCTTTTTATAATGTGCCTTTAATGTCTTAATCATATTCTGATCCATAGGCTGAATCAGAGCAGTTGTATTTTTTGGCAAATACAACACCTCTTTGTAACCATCGGCTGCCTTAACTCTCAATTCCTCCACGTCCGGATGTCCGGGACCATTATCCAACAATAAAAGCGCTAACGGCAGATTTTTACCCTTGAAGTGTTGTTTTACCTCTGGAACAAAATGGTTGGAAAACCAATGAAGAAAAACTTACCCATGCTCGGCTTTGACTCATATAAATCACTGGAAGAGATTCAATCTTGGTGTTCTTAAATGCCCTAGGGGACTTAGATTTACCCACAGCTAACAGTTTTACCATATGACTACCAGTGGCATTTGAGCATACCATTAAGTTGATTTTTTCTTTTTGAAGTTTTCTTCCGGAAACGTTTTTTTCATACTGTGTTACAAATGTCTTTGTTGGAAGTTGCACTTGTTCAGACGTAAGGCCTAGTTCAGCGATATTGGAGTTTAAGTTTTTGATAAAGTTAGAAACTTCTGTCTCAGCGGCAGATAACTCGGCAGATAATTTCTCTCCGCTCATTTGTATGTAACGCATACCATGTCGGTTTTTGAAATTTTCAAACCAGCCATCGCTGGCACGAAAATCATCTTCTTTTGTGATTTCATTATAAAGAAAATTGGGCTTTCTGTTTTAGAATATGCCCAGAAATAGGGGCTTGTCTGTTTCTTTGCTGTTTAAACCAAGCATAAGGAGCTTCCTCAATTTGCGGATATTCGCCCATTTTGAGGATTTTTCTCTTGGAGTCGTCTTCAATAGATTTTATAAAATTTTGTTTTTACTCTATTTTTCACAATGTCATATACGGTAGGTCGACCGATACCATAGACTTTAGCAATGGCAGTTTTAATATCTTAGTGATGTAGTATTTAAATTAATTTTCTTTCAGATCTTATAACAATTTGAGATTAAAGAAACTTTTCAATAAAATTAAATTCTATATTGAAGTGAACAAAAAATTGAGGTCACATACTGAAATTTTGACGTCTTTATAAAAATGTTTAATTAAATTATTGTTTCTTTAAGAATTATAGAGTTGTTACAAGATCATCGAGGACAACATACAATCACAAGAATTGTTACTAACAGTCTTTGTACTGTACAGAAGGTGCACCACAGGTGCACCAGTGTTTATCCCAGATTAGGACCCCGCAAGTGAGCAAAATAAAACAGCTTCTGTGGGGGCAGAATAATTATAATTTGAGGAAGAAATCGTTTTCAAATGAGTCATGTTTTTAATATGGATAAAACCAGAAGATAGATAGGCTATAGTTTGAATTTGTGACCAACTTCCAGTGGGTGGTGGATTGATTACGGTTTGGGCGGGAATTTCTTAATAAACAAAACACTGAATTGGTCTTCATGCTTTTCGCGATAGCTAGATGAGTGAATACGACATTTTCGCCTAAGATTATGAGAGTATCTGGGAGAGAGCATGTGGGAATTAGATGGTCCTACAGCTCACACTTGAGTCCAGGCATAAATCTCATTAAACTTTAAGCACTCATTAATAAAATCAAACAATATGTTTTCAATGTCAGGTGGTATTAAATATTAAACTTAGCTTAGGAAATATAATTTGCAAATATAAAAATTCTAAAAATACATCATAATTTCAATGTGACCTAAATTGCTTGCTTACTAGTGCAGAACAAAAAAAAAACAAAACATAACATTGAACTATATTTACCTTTATAATAACACTTGGGCTCATGTTACTATTCGGATCCGATGTAAATGGTGATTCACAGGCTTCACAAACCACGGAACCAGGATTATTGAGTAATGTACAACGTTTACAAGTCCAGGTAGTAACGGGTGTACTTTTCACCTTCCATGGATAATTATTACTTAATCGTTTTATAGCACTTTTATCATTCGAGTAATTAATACCACTAGCAGTCGTTCTTACATTATTCGGTATACTACCATCTATCGAAGAATCACAGTTGCTTTTCTGAGCTACAGAGCAATTGAAGCTTTTTATATTGGAAAGGGAGATATAATTGGGATTCGCCTGTTGGCAGCTGCATGTTCGCGATTTATCGTACGTCAGAATATCATATTTCCTAAACAAGTTGTTTGTACCGTTAATGTTCTGCGGATGTTCGACTGGGGTTAAACTGAGAGAAGCACAATTTTTACACAATGAATTAGCAATGTTCATCATTTCCGTATCACCATCACACAGCAAGCACTTTACAGAACTACCTTTTACAATAACTAGGCAATTGTCACACTTTCGAATTCTACGCAAATCAGGAACGCTGGAATTTCGACATATGGAATGTGTTGTTTCAGTGCGAATGTATTTAACTGAAGTGGTACGCTGCAGTAGTAACAAGGAATTGAACACTGTTTGTTTTACCAATGTAGAACAAGCACTTCTCTCTGACTTACTGAAAACAAAAAAAGTCAATGGTAAGCAATTATTGATTTAAGTTGCTGGACAATAGCAGCTAGATACAATGTGCCTACCTGTTTGAATAACAATTGATTGATGATTTCTGACTAGACCTAACTCTCCTTATTACAGTGCAATTAGCGCTGCCACCAAAATTGCTCACAGAGTATGGATTTTCACCGTCATTTTCTTTGTTTGCGTCAAACTGTCGTTTCGTACCACAACGAATACAGTGGATCCTTTCGGTAGGATTAATTAGACTACATTGTAGACAATGCCATTGCAATACTGATGCAATGGCACCCATAATTCACACATGATTAACGAAAAATGTGTCAACAGTTCATAACTGAACAGCTGATACACTTATTTACCTACTTCAAAAAATACGCCATTTTAGGCGCATGTGTAGAATAATTATTAAATTATTGGTTAAAGATAGGCAACTCTTCTTACCTTGTAAAAGAATTACGATGAGATTTTAACGTTTTATATTTAGATTTTAATCGTTTGATGGGAAAATATATCTTTGTCATCGTATTATTAGAAACAGGGAATAAATACAACCAATAACAGTTAAGAAACTACGCCATTTTAGTATGGGTATTAAACATGTATTAAAGGAAAGAAAACAATTTTTTGATTGGTTTATTTGAAACCTGGATAGAATAGTGACCAATAGATGAACTCCTTTTCAAAAATATTTGCTGTCTATTGGCTATCAATTAATTATTATTGTAATCCACAAAGTAGAAGACGATTAACGTTTTCAAAATATAGATATACTTATAATAATATAAATATACTTATAATAATTAAGGTTTTTATATAAATCTTGACAAATATATACATTATTACTATCTGATTCTTTGCTATTTGATTTAAAATTGTACTATGGGACAATCCATTAAACAATTTTTCAAATTTACCGGTTTGTCAGATGGTACTTTACAAAAACTTGTGCTATTTCACTGTGAATCGCTGTTGCTTTCGTAAGAAGTAAATGCTCCTAAATTTGAAAAATTCGTCGCTGGAAGTAAAGTTATTTTTAATTAATTTTGTTCATGTAAATTTGTTAATCTAACTATTGGCAACTTTAGTCACAATCTGCTAATTCAAATATCCGAACGAAAAAAATATATAGCTCAAAACAAATCCTATAAAATATGTAAGTCTTGTATATATAAAAAATATAGACTCAACGAACTTAGTACATAATTTAGGTACTTTAACTTAAAATGTCTGCGAAATTGAAAAATTGTTTAGTAGGATGTGTCAATCTAATATCGTTATTACAAAATTGAAACACTCTAATTATGATTTCTTTATTGCAATTGATAGTAGTCATATATGTTACTTTGTATATCTCACAATTTCAAATATATCCATAATATATATAAAAATTAGAATTTTGTCCATGTTTGCAAAGCACGTTTTCCACTTCGACATTCAGTTCTACGGTCTTAATGCATATATTTCGTATTTTATTTCGCTTATGATCTGTTATGCTCTTTCGTCATTTCATTGCACTTCTGTTTAACTAGAATTTATTAGTAGATTTTATGAAATCAATAAAAGGAGGGAACTTTGTTAAATTTAATATTTTGCATGAGAAAATATAGGCAACCAACATAGCACGGTCACCTCCATAAGGCAAGTTTTTGCATCTTGGGGTTATGCAACCTCTTATACATAACCGTATTAAGAAAATCTAACCAAAAGGCGAATTATGATCCACATGATTGATTCCTCCCGATAACATTTCATTTTGGAATTGATCTTTCAAAAGATATTTAACGTGAGAGTGATCGAAGAAAAAGATTAATTAAAATAAAATTGTATTGCTAGATTGATTCAAACAATGCTTTTTGTTAAAATATACACTTCTTTCAATAACTCCTTTAAGTTAAATGGTACGATGTAGAACTTATTGCATTTTCGAGATATAACTTAAAATTAACCACAACCATTTTAATCGAAAATCTTATATAGGTTACTGATGAAGAAATACTATATAGAAGAAATATTATATAAGTGCAACGTCAAACCTCTAAAACGAGCAATAGTATTCTTTATGCATATTTATGAATATATCCATTTTTATGGATCAAGGTGGAATAAGTCATAATTAGAGAATTGACATCTATTTGATTTCCTGATTCATTTGAAATAATAATAATAAATGAGAAATGGTATAAAAGTATACACATTACCTCAGTATTCGCAAAATTTTTACTTTGTAGTGCGTGCAGAAAATAAGATACGAATGTTTATTTACACAGAAATAGGTAAATGAAATAACGAAAATTGGGATATTACAGTATTCTGTAATCACATAACTCAAAATATTTATTTAGAGATGTCGCCACAAGTACAACTGTTTTTTTTTAATTAGAAATAATATGTTCTTAATTTTAAACTATAAACAGATTTAAAATTTACTTAAATTCAAAAGAGGAAATAAATTTGTTGAATTTAAAACTTAAAATTAATTTATCTTAATTTTAGTGTGTTTCGAAAGCTTTTTCTACGATCTTCGCGAGCTCAAACCCGATCCTACAGGACGTTGTCTTCAGAGTTCTCTTTCAAATAATAGGTGGTCAGTACGCGTTTCAGCAAAGGTATTTGTTGCTCAGCGGTACATTGAGGTCTAAACGCTATTAGAATTTTTTTTTTACGTTCTGGATGGTTATCGTCAAAAAGAGCCTTTGATGCTATCTCTGTGGTTTATATACCTGATCATGTCAATTGTCCTATAATCCTCTAAAATACCGTGGTGATTGTCGATTGTTAACAAGCACCGTTTCGTTAATTTCTACAAAACTACTACTACTACTAAAATCCCCCTAACTGGACTGTTATCTCCGTAGTGGGAGTTAATTTAATTGTGTGAATTTGTTATAAAGTTTAAGTGTGCTTTTGAAGTGTTTTAATTACATAAAATCAATTATCTTAAATACGTATGATTACAATTACACTAGTATATTTGATATCCTTCTGTGATTGTCTTTGGCTGGACTTAGTTTTAAACTACAGCTGGCTCGTACCGTCTTTCTACGTCAGGTACCTAGCTATTAAACAAAATTTCCATATCGTCTCTATAGTTTGGTATCATCTGTTATTTAGTATTTTCAATTTAGTCTATCTTAACGATTATCGTAAATGTTGAAGGCATGGGAGACGGTTTCTATCAATCATTTGGTATAGGTGTGTTATATAAGAAATGATATAACTTTGCCAGTTATAATACATGTTTTATTTCGTCCACAAATAAATTACAGTATTTCACAATGACAGTAAATGTAGTTTACAAATGTTCCCAAAAATACGTAGTTAACACATCTTAGTAATCTTTATTATAATAACATTACAATGCATTATTAAGACGATGATCAATTTGACACAGTTTCATTTAAGTAACAATTAAAAATAAATACTTATATTGAATCGGATGCTCCAGTATTCTACACTATCTGAAACAAGAAAGAAATTTATTGTTAAATACACATTTTTATTTAGAAATTCTAAGGCCATACCTAATTTTTTTAAAATATTTTTTACTGATAGATTCTATCGGAGTAACTGCGTTTACCCCACATTCCCTTCAAATTAGTCCACGCTGGCTCACGCTTGCCCCAGGCTCCTGAAATAAAAAGAAACATTATTGTTACACAACAAAATATATGTAAATAATTTAAATTGAAGATATTTATTTAATAATTGTACGTTTACGTTAGACTAAAATGTTTTGTATACAATATACTTTATGATTTACGACTGCTTTTAAGCGCTGAAACTCCTCATAAAGACCACAAAGACTGAAAACTTTCCGTCAGAAAAATCATAAAAAAGAATTGTTTATTTTAAGCTCCTAGCTTGTTTTGCGTGGATGTTACACCATGACATTAAAATTCATATATATTATGATAAAAACTCGGCCAAGCTTAAACATTTTAACTAAAATGACGGGAATTAGCGTGGAATGAAATAATTTTTTACGAGATTTTATAATGTCCTTTTTTTCCTGTACATAATCAGATTCTCTTTTAGAAGATTTACCAAAGTAAATTCGGAAACGTTTATGAAAATGACTAACAATTTTTAATCGGATAATTTTTGTAAGTACACAAATGGAAGGACAAGTATATTGGGTTACGTCTTGGCGAAATATGTTTTAATTACTACAGAGGGAACTCAGTTGAAATGGTTTGCTTTCTCTTCTGTTAATTAAAACATGCATTTAGGGAAGTGCTTAGAAAGATCGCTTAATTAAAAAGTTACATTTTTGAATTAATTATAACATCGTAAGTGGTAAATATTAGACGAAGTTGTGTACAGAATAAATCAAGGTTTGGACAGTAAAGGCAAACTGTTTATTCTCGAGTTTTATGCTAACGCGGTAAATATAAATGGCATGAAGAAAATTTTGCAAATTATGAAAAATGCCATAATTATGGACGTAACTTCCTTAATTTTTATATTTGTTTTTATGTTAATTTTTTATGCTTATTTAGTGCTTATTTTAATGTGTATTTAATGGATAGAAATATATTTCAGCATTTATTATTGAGAAAAACAATTTTAACCTCAGACCACAACGAACAATATGCAAGACTTTGATAGGAGCGAATGTGTCCATTCATAAATTGTAAAGCAAATACTTTAAAACGTTCTTATTTAGACACTTTTTGATAAGGAATTCAATGCTTTAAAAGTTCTGGGTACCTTATCTGAGATTCATATTGTTACCGACAGAAATAGCTCAATAAAATCCCCTGAGACACATGAATTTATTTTATCTGCTGCAGTGCAGATAATGAATAATAAAACCTAAATGTATCTACAGTCTGTTCTACAAGAAAGGAGGCAAGGTTTTTTTGAACATCATCAAGATATTTATTCCAATTTCTTTTACAGTAATCTACAAATAAAATGCAAAGGTTCCAATGATTAATAAACAGTATAATCCTCGTTAGTATTGGGAATGGTCTGGCCCCTCTGAGGCATACTTTCAACGAGATTTTCAGCAGAACTTGCGGGAAGAGCACGCCAAATCTTTCGAATCACTCTTGAAAGCTACTTCAAATTATGAATAGGCTTGCGTCCAAGCTGGTGTTTCATAATGGCCCATACATTTTCGATAAGGTTTGCGTTGGGAGATTAGGAGAGTGGTGACAGTGTTATTTTCCTCCTTCCAGGAGTGGCAGAGGCGACTCCAATGTTTCATGTTATTGTCCTCTTAAAAAACCCAATTTTTATTATATTGGCTGACTTCACAAGACCACGTTTATAAATTTTAAGCATTTTGACCTAATCTAGATTATGTATGAAGAGGTCCAAGTATCCAAATCTGTGATTCATGCACTGGGATGCATCTCCAGACATTTATTTTTACAGGGAGTTTAACGGTGCGCTGTATGAATTTGGTACTACTTCCTAACGGAGCACGCTTCAACCGAAGCCCAGAAAGTTGCTTCGACTAATTGCGATCTTTGTTCTCCTTCGCCCAGCTCAGGTATTTTTCGATGTGAGTTACACTTAACAGGAGTTTCGAGCTCGTCTTCAGACTATATAATATGAACTGGCAAGTTTAATCTTGGCTTCACACGCAGATGTAGATGCAGAGTGGGATGACTCCTGAACTGCACAATCACTTTTTTGTGCTTCTTGAACGTCACTCTTGTTTTCCCACGTTCTGGAAGCTCATCAACACTTTTTACAGCTCCACCTATTTCTCAACGAATTTCTTTGATTTTTTAATCACTTTGGCTACAGCAGCATATGACCTTTAGTATCCATGCACAAGAACACAGTTTCAAATCGCTTCGCGTATGTGGAACTCATTTTGACAATCGGTTGCTGTCTTGGACGTTTCTTGTAGAACAGACGGTAAGAGCAATATTTAGTCAATCGTGGAATAAACAGTTGCGGAAAGCAAAATCAAAAAGAGAAGTAAAGACCGTAGAGGTTGGGTCAAACTCGAGGTTCATTATTGGGATCTCGAAAACAGTAACAGATGTGATTTTGGTTTTTATTTTTTCTGACATTGTTTACCAAGATATTGAAACATGAAAAGCACTTTCTTAAATCACTTCTTTTAATACTAATATTAGCTTTTATGTATTTATTTTTTGATGAGATATGGACTCTTAATTGGCCAATTATTAGAAGAAGAAATTCCTGATATTTGAAAACAGAATACCGATTTAGCAAATTGTGACCCATTCTATTGCCACCAATTTAGGAACACAAAAACAGGAATGGTATTTTGACTAACGTCTGACAAATCAAAACTGAACAGAAGCTTTTGAAGACCGTTCATATAGATAGACCGTTCAGATAGAAGCAGATTCTATTAAAGAACTATTTGGATAGACCAAAGATACCAAGATGAAATGTTTCTTCGATCTATCGTTAGAGTATTCACCTATAATAGCTTGTATATTTGGCAAGACTACACAACTATAAAAGTAACTGCAATTACTTCGACTTACCTCTGAAATTTGTCCAGTCGGCCCGCTTACCCCATGCACTTCCACTCAAAGACTTCCAAGATCTTTTGTCTTCATCCATTGGTTCAAAGTCGACGTCATTCGAATAATCTGATGATATCTGGGGCTCCTGTTCTTCTTGTTCTGCAAGGGCAGCGGCTAATCTCATGGTGTATGTATCATCGGGTGCGTAACGTTTACCCCAACCACCCTGTAGGTAAAATGAAATTTGTTAGAATTGCAATGGAACTATCTTTTGTTTAATAATGTTTTTTTATTTGTATGAAATGCGTTAATTTCCATATGTGGGAGCTAACCAATACTATCAATATTGTTTCTCTCATATTTTCAATAGTTTCTGTTTATGTTTGTTATCCTATTGTGAGAATAAATCGTAATCAAGAGGTTGATTTTTAAATTTGCATGGAGATTATATAATCTAATTTAGTTGATGTTTTTCCCCTGGTAGATGCTGTTTACACGTATGCATTTTATGATTCGTAGTTTGCATTGCCGGAGGATACTATATTTATATTAACATCTTTTAATAAGCAAAACGAAGTTGGAAAGGAGCGGCTGGTGATGTGCTTTGCTTTTATAACATAATAAATGTGAAAATTATCTAGAAAAGGAAAAATGAGGGTTATAACAAAGAAATAAAATAATTTAGGTTAATGAGTAGCAGCAAATTTATTTTTGTAAATGTAATTAGTTGTCTTTTTTCAACTTCAAGCGGAGAATTAAGTAATTCAGTTAACTTTTTGACTTTCTGGTTTTAATAATTCTATTTTAAACTAGAAAAATTGTTTAATGTTAGAATCGAACAAGATTTTTGGAATAATAGCTGTAACAGAGAGGTCTTCTTTCAGACGACATAAACTTCTTGCAGAGACAGATTTTGTTTTCAGTATCTATGAAGTACATCGCTTCAGGTTTTAAGGATTTTTGTGTAGGCCAGTTTATTCTGAACCAATGTTTCGCAAATCTTTCGTTGGAGCGTGATTACGTCATTTTTCTGATCAAAGAGTATGTATATGACACTTTTAAATCGTCACATATCATGAGTGGAAATTCAGAGTTCCCTAATTTAAGACTACTTCCTAAAAATATCTGAAGCCAAGCAGTTCAGCCATCTTATTCATTAAGACCAAATTGCTGAGTAAATCATTTAATTCGGCTTGGATAAAGCACTCGGGTTCTAATTTTTTTACAGTTTCAAACACATGATCAGCGTTTTCATTTCCATCAGACTAGGCACCATTAAACATTTTTGGGATACCTTATTACTTATTTAACTCAATACGTATTGTTAAAATCTGAAAAAATGGTGGACGATATTTTTTATTATCGTAGTCGATTCCTCACACTAAAATTCAAAAGAATGAAAGTAAGTTCGTTCATAGTTTATAGTTTTTTCATCGTTGACAGAGTCTTTAGAAATATCACTCGTAGTTGATTTCAAAATTGTTTCGGTAAGTGCCTCACCCCCTAAACGTGAACAACATTGTAGAGAAATCACAGAAGGATGTAGAGTTAAGAAACGGTGTTGGGTAGTAGTAATTGCTTCAGTTGCTAAAAAGTTGATGATTTGCAGCGTGGTTCACTAGTGTTCTCAGTTATGTTCTACATTTTTCACTTTACTAAACACAGTGTTTGTCATAAATGTTTTGCTTTTGACTATAGAAGCGATTGAGTCCCTGAAGAAAGTCGGTTCAAGACTGCCTCCGCCATGACATACTCGTCGTTAGACGGCGTGTTTAGGCTCTTGACTGCTGATGTGGATGGTTGTTTAGTGCGACTTATATCTTATTTCAAAAAGAGAGAGACAAAATTCTGAACAGACACAAATGACACTTGTTTTTTATTGGCTGAAAGCAGGGCAAAATCACATTATGCAACGTTTTGTTATTTCTGTTCATTGTCAAACCGTTTCAAACATTCTGAAATTGTTTAGACCACAGATGCATTTAAAGTTTTATTATAATTTTTACATTAGTTTATCTATTTTTCGGTGCAAATTAGTTCTATTTTACCTTACTTATTAAGAGAATGTCACATAAAATTTAATTTGCAAATTATATATTGTAATTTGGGCTGGGGGCCTGTTCAGAATTTTGTCTCTCTCTTTTTGAAACAAGGTATAGAATTAATGGATCCATGACTTATTCTTTTGTTAAAAGTTCTACATGGTGAATTAACTGCTAGTCTTTTTTCGTCCTCTATGAAACCAGTTTTGTTTGTTGCAATTGCTTTTTAAATACAACATTGGAGGTCTATACTAAATATGTTAGTAGTGATCATCGAGAGAATTTTTATGAATCCAATAAGGAAAAATCACTCCATTTGTTTCCACCAACAATAATAGATATAAAATATTTCAAGATGGAGTGAGAGATCATAAAACTTCGAAACATGTCCAAAACTAAGAAACCAAGTCCTGCAAATTCCAAAATCACAGTCGTCCGATGTCTGAGGAAGATAATTAGAAAGTTTAACTGTCAACGTTGTCTCAACAAACAATAAACTTAGTATTTTCAAGCTGGCAATGGCATTTTAGCCCAACACTTCAAAAAGGGCCTCGTTAGAAGACAATATAAGCATATGCAAGCGTCAGCTATAGCTGACGCTTGCAAGAGCGGTTTTACAAAACGTATGTGTCGTCCGATATGAGGCCAAAAAGGAAGTTCAGAAAGGAACTGGTTTTACATCTTGAAAATTTCTAAACGTACTGACTAAATCGAAGCAAATTTAACTAGTCAATATTTTAAAATTCCCAATCCAAAGATCCTAAAACTTTGAGAACTTTAAAACGATCTAAAATCAAGAAATTAAATTGTGCAAATCTCAAAATCGGCCAGGTCAAAATCTTAAATATCCCAATCAGCATTGTTCGAGATCTGTAGAAGATAATTGACTAGCACGTCTACTTGTTAACGTTGTCATTTATGAGTCATGAGTATATAGGATTAATATTATATATTTTGGCTCTTTAAAACTGACTACATTCACAAATAGATATAAATGCGGCGTTCGCTGGTAATCCTGCGTTTGAGCAGTCAAATTATGCTCCGCTTGTTCAAGTGTTTTAAACTCGATCGTCAGCTATCAATTTATTTTGGATTCGACTCAGTCTTCCTTTGGAGATTTTAAATAGTACTTCGGAGTATATTATTTTGCATACGTTAACCAATTGAAAGGATTTGTTACCGGGTTTAAAGTCTAAAAGAAATTGTTTTGTTTGTGTATAGTTGTAATAAATATTAGTCGGTAGAATTCACTACAATTTCTATGTCATATGCGAAAACAACTTCATAGATGCTTGAAAATTATATATAAAACGTAAAGAGTTTATACCAACCTGTAGATTCTGCCAGGCGCGTTTTTCAGCGGCGGGATAGAGAGAATCCCCCCATGAGTCACGTTTTCCCCATCCTCCTTGTAAACTTTGCCAGGCGCGCTTTCCCCAAAGTGGAAGGGTCTTATGCCAGTCCCGTTTATTCATTGCCGATTCCACCTGAAACAGAAGAAAAATCGCTGAAAGAATTACTTGGTAATTGGGTGAATTGATTTTACGTATTTTTTCGAAGCACCTAAGTCGAATCTAAAATAGATTTTTGTCTTAAAAAGCGATAATGTTTAATTCAACAGGGATGGCGAATAAACCAGCGCGTGTGCTTTTGATAAATATTGAGTATTTCGGAGGTGAATTACATCTCTTACGTTTATTTTAACTTTGTAAGCGGATTCTACATAGTACTACGTAACAATACAAGCAAATAATTTCGTGTGCGAAATAGAGACAGCTTTATAAGCCAGTGTCAATATCAAAATTAATATCAAGAGGATATCAATTAATTTAATATCAATAGATGGTGGTTAGTAAATAATGGAAAATAGTGATAGTAACAAATTGAACAAATCTATTTAACTCTCTCAAATAACCTTATTAATTAAAAAGATAGCTAGCATTATTTTTCAGAATGTAAGGAACATTTTAATAATTGAAATCAGATGAATTAGTTGATGCAAAGTTTGAGACGCTAAAAATAATGGTAATGGAAATTAAAGCGTTTTGATCTACGACCAAAAATAATTTGAGTTTTTTAAATACTTTAAACATCAACATATTTCTCTACAAAGTCTTCAATTAATGAAATACATGCTTGGTTTGAGTGAAAAACAAGTCTTCCAGAGTCTTCATTTAACAATTTAGAGTTAAGAAAAAAATGAGTTAATCAAATGAAACACTATTGGAACAATTCATATTTTGTGAATCCAGAAAGTTTGTCTTTGCAATGCCTTTAAACGATCAAGTTCTGGTTTTGAAAAATTGAAAGTCTTGGCAATTGGCACTAACATAATTTTGACTGACAAATAAACACTATTGGCATATTTTGCAAAACTGCGTTACCAAAAAATGAAACTTGGGTTTATTACTTTGACTCAGCGTCAAAAAGGCAAGGCATGAAATGACGGTATTTGATGGAATTTTAAGTGAATATTACACGAACTTAATGCCAAGAGTTCGGGAGCCTATCAAAGAAAAATGAGAAGAAAATTGAGGTGAGGTGTGTTGTTTTACCAAGAAAACGTTCTGGTCAACAAAACCTGCGTTTCAATCGTTGCCATTCACAATACTGGGTTTAACATTTTTGAACAACTCCTCTATTCTTCCAACCTAGCTCCTAGTAATGACCATTTGTTCCCAAAATTAATTGAATAGATAATAGAACAAGATAGAGATATTTTTGGAAAGGAAGTTTGGCAGTCAAAAATCGATATATAAATTGTATTCTTCTCAGTTATTTGCTTCTACGTTGAGATTATTTGCCTTCGTAATGCAGGTCTCTTGGATATGCAACTGTCTTTAATTACGACTTTACTGGCAGAATACGCCAGGACAAATGCAGGCGAAGGCACTGTTATCCGGATCGCCTAAGACATCACAGTCGCTGCTATCTTTCAGCAAAGGGGACCTTAGACTGCTGGCAGGCTTTCTGACAGGTCACGTGGCCCTGAAGTATCACCTACATAAACTCGGAAAAGCTGAAGATCAAATCTGCCGTCTATGTCAAGAAGATCTAGAGACGTCAGAACACATTTTGTGTAACTGTGTTGCTGCTAGTCACAAACGACAACAACACTTCAGTAGGCCATTTCTAACGCCTACTGACATCCGGGACGGAAATCCCAGGCTAATTCTAAGGTTTATCAAAAGCCTCCAATTAGTCTAACAACCAGAAGGGCAATGTTACAATAGATCCATGTAGGTCGCGGTGACTAAGGCAGCGCGCCACTGCCCACAAATCTAATCTAATCTAATTACGACTTTCTGGTTTCCAGATTTTAAAAATATGATATATGGTAATGTTTTTGAACCCAATCTTCGAAGGTGGGTTCTGCTCAATTGATGATTGTTTTAAACTGGCAGTATGTTGTCTGCATGTGTCTGGAGAGTACATTTCTACGTATATTTTTATTTCTTCACGTAATCGTCCTCGATCCTGCTTCTGTCTTGACAACCTCTGAGCAGTGATCTGATGTGTCTCTTGATTAGAAGAAATCCGCACTCATGCTCATCGTGTTGTTGTAATACTGAAACGTTTGGTTTTCAAAATGTTGTTCAGTCTAATTTAAAAACAGTTTCTTCATTTGTATCTTTGCATTATCTTGTATACGAATTCGCCTCGTCTGAGTTATTATAATTTATACAATAATGTTAAAATATTTGCCAGTCATAATTTCGTTTGGTTCTTCAATTCGCTGAGCGAGACATAAACGCTACACAAAAGACGTAAAAAATGCATACCTTACTACTGTAAATAGAAAACAAAAAGGAAAAGTTAAATTCGTGGAATAACGACCAACATCGAAAGAAAGAAAGTGCTTCGAATTTGATATCAACTACTTATCATCAAGAGGTGTTAATAATAGAAAAACTGAAAGGATAAAATCAAATCATCCTGACGAGTATGCATCGTACAAACTGGCGCTATCTCAAGAGATGTTTGCGGTAGCCAAGAAACCTGAATTATAGCCCTCCGGTGTACGACCAAATCGTTTTTTTAAACGAATTTGGAGGAAATAAAATAAACAAGAACGAAAATATAGTTTCTATATTTCTCCAGAATATACAGTGTATATATTTACTAATAAAATACATTATATTATATAACGGCCTGTAACAGCGGCTTATGATACAATTGCAAGAATCACTCTACTAGCAAAACCAACAAAAGAGGTAAGGTTAAGAGCGAAGAGATCGAAACATTTAGCGGGACTGACAATCCACGAATTGTCCGAATTGTTGGAACTAGTTCTGATTGTAGCCGATAGAGGGAATAAGCCTAGAATTAGTTTTTCATCCCAACTATTATATTCTACAAGTTAGCAAGGCATCTACATCTCGTTGAATTTCAATTGTATGGACTACAATCACACAGGTGTTCTTTTTATTGCGAAGCAAGTGCTTTTGCGGATATGAATAGTCTTTACGTAGGCGTTCAAATTAAATTCATACGAATTGGTTGTATAAGCTTTAAACTTCCATTAATTGCAGTGTGTAAATTTTACGGGAAAGTAGTTAAACTAAACATTTCTATGAAATTTATCGCTTTCATAAAAGTTAGTATTTTAAAAATACCTATTAATAAAAGTTACTCCCAGGAACTAATAGATATACATCATAAAAAGTACAAACGGTAAGAACTATAAGTATCCAACTTCCCCTTAGAGTTATAAAGGAAAAGTTTTGAGAGCCAATATCATAAAGACATTTCGAAGGCTGCCATTAATTTAACTATGCTGTAGATTTAATCAATACGAATCGAAATAATTTACGTTTGGTGATAAAATGTTAACCTAATAAAACAAGAACCTATTTATCTCTAGATACACAAGAACTGTAATTTTCTTAATCGAGTTTTAGAAAATTTATTTTGCTACTTTTGGTAAATATCTGAATATTCCTCAGCTGTAAGAGATTGGTCTGTTCACCTTTCTATCGCTAAAAGTAATTAATAATTTATTATTCATAACCTCAATATTATCTATTCTCATTTAAAGTAATTTATCATCCTGACAACTTTGAGTTATGCAAAAATCAATACCAGTAAAAAGAAGAATATATAAATAATGGCTTTTTGATTGGATCTTATAAGAATTTGGCAATTTTAGGTCGTATATTTTAATGTAAATTATTATTGTACTACTAAGGGCGGGTTTATCAATGTGAGGATAAATAAATTAACTTGCAGATAAAATTTTATTCGTAAGATAATTACAATGAAACGTTTATAGTGTTAAATAGAAGTTATCTGCAAGATAAAGCATTGTTAGTTGCTAAATTTTATCTGCCAGTTAGCAATATCTGTCAGTTACTTACCTAACACTTTTATCCTCACATTGATAAAACCACCCTAAGTAGTAAATAAAAGTATGTCCTCTGGATCTATAATTTTTTTTACTTTGTTTTTGAATTAAGTTTCCTGTCACTCATATATGCCAACACTATTTCTTTCCGAGCTACTGTAATCTTCTGATTCTTACAATTTTCCTTCGTATTTTTGTCTCATTTTTTATTGGTTGTCTCAGTCACGTGATGCGTTAATAGTTGAGAGAGACCGTAATCGCGTCCCTAATACTTCTTTTGAAAGCTGTTTGCAGTTGCTGTAATTGTTCGATATTGTTCAAGAGTTTTCCAAAATAATACTCAAAACTGGCCGAAAAACGGTGTAATTTAGATCAACCACCCTCTCCTCTTGATATTGGAAAGTTTAACTATTTCAGGTTAAAATTATTTTCGAAAAATAACATTTTGTCAGCCTCTATTTTGAAATTTAAAATATTTTAGTTGTTCTGAATAAAGTCCAAAGGTTTAGCCTTCTAGTTGACATATTTCATGTAAAACGACACAATGAGATTTTGTTGCCCCTTTCTTGAGAGCTTTTTCCGGTTGCCCTAGCGTAGTTTGACATTATTCTACACTTGCAGATTTATACTGCATTTTTTGTCAACTAATCAACAAAAACAAAATTTTGCTTTCTTCACCTCTTTTGAAAATAGAACATCGTTTGTTAATTCCAGATTGTAGATTTTGAAGATCATTATGGATTGGGTTAACTACTTTAGGGTTACATATGTACAAATTCTACTTATAATGATGTAGGAAAAAATAAAATTAAATTTTTGGGCAGCAGGTATTAAACCTGCATTGCGATTTCTTTTCATAAACATGTCACTGTTACTAGTAAATTAGTGTGAAGATTTCTACGGCCATGATGCCAAATTATGCATCTTGTTACAAGAAATGTTTGATCTTCTGTATTGTAAAAGGGTTTTGATATTGGGAGTCGATTTATGACTCCATATAAGCTATATTATATACAGGGTACCCGGATTTCGCAGGGACAACATGGCAAACTTTTTTATTTGAAGACATAAAGAGACGGCTAAATTAGCAAAAAGGTGTAGATTCAAAAGCTCACTACGAATCTATTTAAAATTTTACTTGTCATGCTTCATTTCTTTTATTTGCCGTAACTTTTTTGTTACTTGAGATATTAAGATGACTTTTGAAGCAATTCAAATGGTAATCTAAATACTTTTATTGGCGCTTAATAAAACAAATTTCTTTTGCGCAAATTTTTAGTAATCTCACCTAACCTCAAAATTTTAAATTGTAACCGTGCAATTTTTGTAGCTCTTTTAAAAAGACATTTTTTCCTGAATACAATCATGTATCGCATGATATGGAAATTTTGTCAAAATTTGGAAAATTAAGTTTATTCTGATTACAGGCAGACATCACAAGGTTTTGTTTATCGCGTTATCTGTGAAAACAACACGATTGTCATGATACGAACCTGTCAGAAGTATCAATGTTATTACTTCAATTTATAACGGATAATTTTGAAAAATACGATGTATTTGGTATGTATATCAAAATTTTCAAAAGCAAACTTTACGAAAATTCGTTCAGTTTGCGCAACTGATTGATCACTTCTTGCTCTGTCAAGGTCTGATATTCGGAGTTTCACTGTGTCACCAACTTTACCAGCAGGAAATTTAAGATTTGAAACCTTCAACATTTACTTTGCATGTAATTCTAAACCTTCTTTAGCCCTCATTCTATGTTTTCTTACTTGCTCTTTCCTTCATAAAATGTCTGCCTGGATTAGAGCGACCGCTGCTTCATTTCCTTCCTGAGTCTTAAAATTAACTTCAGATGGAGGGTCATTTTGAGATAGCTCGTTTATTGTCTATATTAGAAAGATTTTATATTTCGCTATTGGTGTTTTCGGAAGCATTATTAACTCTCTCGCTTAATGCCTGAAGCTCTTCTTCGATAGAATCATTCGGGAAAGGAGATGTTTTCAATCCAAATTTTGCATGACGAGAACACTTGATGCCTTCATGAAATGTTCTATTTTTCATAAGTTGCACAAAACGTAATCATTCGGACAATTTACTGGTGTGATTGCTTTCCAACGAAGAACTTAGCATATTTTCAATATCCTGGTTTGCACGTTCAACCGAACGTTGAGTCTGACTGTGCCTAGGTTTTCCGTGCACAATTTTCAGATCCGGGCACATTGCACAAGCTACTTCTACGATTTTGTTACTAAACTCACGACCGTTGTCACTTTGCAGTACACTGGGGATTCCAAATATAGTAAAAATATCAATTAGGTGATATGCAACCTCTTCTGCACGTTTGCTTTTTAGGGCACGCAACTGTACAAACTTTATCAAGTAGTCTTGATAGACGAATATAAAAACTCTTGAGTTCATCACTTAAAAGCTAACAAGTCCTTTCTTAGGTACCTTGTTTTTTTTTGACAACTTTCACACAAATTCAAGTAAATCATGACTTCTTAGGTAGTAATGTTTTCGTACTTTTTTTGAAGTTCTTTTAAGATCTTGTTTCTACCACCATAGCCTATTGATAAGTGTATCTCATGAATTATGGTAAAAGGTTCTTCAAAGTACACGTAAAATCTAACATTGGTGGTGTGTTTACTCGCGGGAAAAATAAGTTTTTCAACATCACGTGGTTCTCACGTGTTGATAGAAGCTAAGTAGTTGGGCGAACTGAACGAATTTTCGTAAAGTTAGGAACTTTTATCACATTTACGAGTTAGAAAGTATGCAAACAAACCGACCAATTTGACATATTTAACAAATTTGGTGGTGATTATGCATAATTATCGGATATTATATAATAATAATCACTGGATTAATCACATTATTATCGTAACATATACATTAAACGCATATCGGTCACCTCTTCGAAAGAATGTATTGCTACTTTATAGATAACTAAACTCGCAGACATTAAAACTGTCCTTCTCATTTTTTATATTATAAAATGGTTCTCGATCCGTAATATGGATTCTCAATCATCGCTCCTAATCTCCAAAACCTAAAGACTGGTTCATGATGTATAAATTCAATTCAAATTTTCTTTAAACGTCAAAATGAGGGGACAACTTTTTTGACCGCGACTTTACAGGTTTATCTGTAGTTGTTTTGTATTTTCATTCGTGCCTAACATATTTTATTTTCTGAATGTAACTATTGTAGAATAAAACGACGCTATTGATAACATCTAACGTTATCTATTTTATCTAAAAATTGATCAACGACGTGTTTGTTATGCTTTTAAATTAGCTTATATAAACACGCGTCGTCTACTAAAATGGCTTTAGATTCTACCGTCAGCACTACTGATAACGTCAGCTTCAATTTGGGGTCTCATACAGAACACATATGCAATAACTACGGAGGAATTTTTCGCACGATACCTGATACGTAAGCTCGTGTTACGTAAATTGGGGTCTTTATTTGTTCAGGACTAATTTTCCTGTTGTTGCGTTTCACATCGGCGGTGTCCTAACGATGAATTACAAATTTTGTACATTTCATCAAAACGAGTTTACTAAAGGCGAAAAAAAAACTGGCATCGTATTTTACGTGTTCGGTCTGATGAACGCAATTAGATTTTAAAAGACGGGAAATTTGTTATTTCGGTCAACGCATTGTCGGCCTACCTGTTCACTGCCCTCACGACGTGTGGGTAAAAGGTAAAACGGAAAATTCAATTTCAAAAAAGGTATCCCAGACTTGAAATAATTTTGATGAGGCTCATTATGCGAGATTTATCACTATAATCACGGCTGGAATGTTAACGCCTTCGAGCGGATTATTATAGAAGGTAAAATTGAAGAGAAAAATTAAATCCAACATGAAATTAATTCAATTTGATGTAAAAGCGTGTAAAACGTGTAACATGAATGTAAAATATTGTGAGCGAGCAAGATAATTTGTATACTACCGCACCTGTTTGGTTAGAACACGTAAATTATTGCTCATCTTTATATGTATAAATGTATGGGCGGCGTAAGAGAAATGGATCTCATTTCCAAAATGTTAAAAAAATGTGTATAAAACTTCGTAGAAAAGCGAGTATTGTTATTATTACACAACAGTAAATTGTGTTTGAAATGAAAACAGTAACCAGAGAAGTATATAGTATACAGATAAATAATCTTGTATTGTTTGCCCAGAATATTGTTAGGAAAACTTCAACCTCTTGTTCTTTATAAATAAATATTATATTCTACCGTTATTTATCTATATCTGTAAACATAATCTGTAATACGGATCGAATTACATGTATTTAACAGGATGGATCATCATACCACCCGACAAACGAAACTTCACGAGTCGATTCCATGCATAGACACATAGTTTTAAATAAAAATATTTTATACTGACTAACCCACTGAATTATCAGCAATTTTTGCTTTTTTGTAGTGCAAAAACTGACTAGCCATCTCTTCGTATACTCTAATAATTGCTAAGAAGGCGTTCCTCACGAATTCATCTTGAACCCATTGTTGTTTGACATTTACATAAATGATCTACCAAACAATGTCGCTAGTTCGCTTACACTTTACGATCACGATTCAAGTATTGTGTTAACTGGTGCTGATATAATTAAATTAATAAGAAAATTTGTAACTGCCAGAATAATGGGTTCAGAAATGGGTCTTACTTTTGGCATCTGTCATATCTGTTGTATGTACATATATTACACAACCATGACAAGGTCAAAACTTGTAAGATCTTATAATAGAGACTTCGACCGTGGTAGTATTGGGTATATGTTTAATTTTTATGGCAAACTTCTTCCACGTGCACATCATTAATCCTTGGCCTTCTTAAAAATCCTGTTCTTTCAAATTTAATAATTACATTATAACACACTTTCCTCAAATCCATTGTGGTACGAAATTTTCCTAAACCAACAGTGTAACTTCTACCATATTTATCACATTTTCATAACATTGTACTAAACTTATTCTTGTTTGATAATGTATTTTTCAAGTCTTCAAGTGGTTAACAAATTTTTCCCAAAACCAAGCAAAAGTCCTTAGAAGCGTTTCTATCGTCTGGGGCGCAATCTATGTTAATGTAAACGTAAATTTATTTGTTCTGACCAAAGTACAAATGGTATCAACATAGTCAAGTACACATATCGAAACAAAACATAATTACAGCAGTAAATATAACACAGATGCAAAGATACATCACAACAAATTAAAATAATCGTATAAAAAATACATTTGTCATCAGAGATAATTTGAAATGAAGTATTAAATTAAAATAGAACTAGACAAACGCGTCGCAAAATCAGACCGCCACTAGTTCCTCGACAGCATACAGGACGCGATCAACCAGATATTTTTTCAATTTTACTTTAAAATTATTTAAAGTTTTACAAGTCCTAATTTCTTCTGGCAGTTCGTTAAAAATTTTTGAATCCACATAGTTCGGAGAATTGCGTACGGAGTCACATCTTCCGTAAAGTACTTAAAATTTACTTTTCTGCCTAGTTGCAACACTATGAATAAACTAAATGAACTAAAGTGATACTTATTGGTGTAAATTTATATCGACAGCTGATAGACGAAAGGACCGGCCAGAGTCAAGATACGAAACAAATCCCGACAGTGTGAAAAGGCTGCTACACCAGCAATAACCCTAAGTATCCGTTTCTGTGCAATAAAAACTTGATCAGTCCCAGTGGACAAGCCCCATAAACAAATACCGTAGGCCAATCTAAAAGCAACCAAGGCATGATAAATTGCAATTAATTGACTTGAGAACAAATAGCAAATAGAATGTAGTTTAGTGACCAATATACCACAATAACTCTTCCAATTCAAATGTTTATCTATCGTCAAACCCAGAAACTGACAACTGTCAATATCATTCAACACTTGAGAACCCACTGTCAGTTCCACGCCAGTACAGTGCTTGTATCTATTGTGAAAACGGACTACTTGAGTTTTACCTGCGTTCAAATGCAACAAGTTTTCGCTACACTAATCGTTCATCGAATTCAGTGCCAATTGACATTTTGAAAGCAAATCATTCTCGTTTACATCAGAAATAAGAATCGTGTTATCATTTGCATACATGACCAGAGAAGTATCCAGAAAAATGTTACTTAAATCATTAAAATAAAGCAAAAACAACGTTAGATCCAAAACAGAGACCCGCGGGACACCTAGATTGACCTCCCGACGGACCGATTCAAAATGTGATAAATGACCATTCTGCTTACTACAAGTTACGCTAACATACTGACATCTATTACTTAAATAGGACTTCATCTAGTCATAGGCTACACCCCGAACACCGTAAGAATATAATTTTGACAATAGTCTGCAATGATCCACACAGTCAAACGCCTTAGAAAGGTCGCAGAAAATCCCCATGTCAGGTAAATCCTGTAGGTGTTTAAGATCTGGTAAAAAATAAAAAGGTTTGCAAGTCGAGGAGCTTGTTTTCTTTGAAATTCAGTCTCTATCTATCGCACACCTGTATGTTACTACGAGAAGATGTAGAAACAGCGGTGTTATCGCTAATTCAGTTGCAGGTGTTCTAGAGAGGTCAAATATGTAGATTAAAAACAAACTTTGGACGAGCAAGGAATCTAGAAGGAGTTCGGTATCAAACAGGCTAGAAGAAGGGAGTGGTTTACTATGTCTACTTTAAGAAGTTCTACCTTCTAGATGAGAAGACAGAAATCTTACAAGGCGTGATGTATGACCAAACTGAACCACCTTGTAAATCAAGTTGTGGTGCGATGCATCATTTGATTGATCAAATCACTTGCATATCTTTGACTTCAATCATCCACACAGCGTCAAAGTTGTATTAACTGAACATTAATCACTTGACAGACATGTTTAAAATATTTACTGGAATTAGTAAGGATAGGAGATTTATCTGATGAGGGCCCAAATGAAAGACAGTAGTTAACTACGTTTCAGAGACTGTATTTACTAGTTCTTCAGAAATTTAAAAACATATGTAAATCATTTCTCATCATTTTATATATTTCATCGAGACACACAGGACAATGCTACTTTGACTCCAACTATTTACACAATGTCAGAGTTGGAATGGCTGGACATTGCTTAAAAAATATTTAATGACGTCAATTGAAAATTGCAAGATAATGACTAGAATGTAATTAAATCAAAAATCTTCCTAGCTATTTTTGTAGAAAACAAAAGAGGAATAATTTTCTAAACCAAGTCCTGGCGTAAAACAATGCTAAAGACACTGGCACACTCAAGGAGAATCGCTGCTATTGTACCGCGGTGGTCAAGAGCATCCTTGATGGCTTCAGTAACACAAAACTTTATCGCTAATTTGTGTTAAAATGCAAATTGTTGAGCCTAAGTCTCAAATTATTGAGAAAAAGTTCCTCTCTGAAGATGGTTAGTAAATTTATAGATTAGTAATTTTGTGGAAATTGGGGATTCTGATCTTTTCTTGGAAATTGTTATTGTCTATAGTACTGAAGTTCTAAGGTAGTGTCTACTATTATGAGAATCTTATCAACAATACTATCAGGAAGTTTTTAGAATATGACGCTAAAGGGTCTTTTGGGCGTTTGCAAGATGGAATGAGTGAGAAACCCGTATTTTCACTCAAATGAAAGACAGTAGTTTCTTACGTGACATTGCGGAGACTATATTTGTTTCTTCTTCAGACATAAAGTTAAATATAATAATAATAATAATAATTCATGCCTTAGCATCCCCCAACAGCTTGCGCCAATTACAGGGGGCATCGGCTGGCCATGAGTTATTATTACGCCTGCGGCTGTAGACCGACTTAAGATGTTACCTTTCCGCATTTGCCGTGGAATTTGGAAAACTACAGAAAACCAAACTCAGAAAGGAAGCACCGGGGTTCGAACCCGGTACTGTCGGACTACGAGGCAAGTGCACAAGCCACTAGACCACTAGCCCGACACTAGACCACTAGCCCGATACTAGACCACTAGCCCGACAGATATATATAAATATATATTTAATTATTATTATTATTAATATTTAAAAAGGTATTTTTAGAAATGTTAAATCTTTCATCATTGCCTATGTTCTACTGACAAAAAAGACAATATCTGCACTTTGATTTCAACCATTCACACAACGTCAAAGTTGACGTGGTTGGACATTGCTTACTTGACAGAGATGTTTAATGTATTTGAAGATGTTAATTTAAAATTATAAGATAATGACTACAATTTGATTAACATAAAAACATTTCTAGCTATTTTTTGCAGAATAAGTGTAACCAAAACAAAACTGTGTATAGAGATGGATAATCTTCACTGTATTGTTTCTCGATAAATCTTGAAGATTATAAGAGACGACTGGATTTGGCAAAGTCGATAAAAATCGCACCTTTTTGTGTCTCGATGATCAAGAGCATCCCGGATGGCTTCAGTAACTCTAAACTTTATCGACAGTTCGTGTTGAAAGTCAAATTGCTGATATTGACCTTAATTATTGACAAAAATTCCCTCCCTTAATATGGTCAGCATTACCAATTGGGGTACAATTTCCACAAGCAGGCAATTAATCTCATAGGCCAGTAATTTTGTGGAAATCGAGGCTGTTTATCACTCTTTGGAAATCATTATTAGGTTTGCTTTCATCAAAACTATAGGAAAGGTCTGAAGATCTAGGATAATGCCTATTATTATGAAGATCGTATCAACAACATTATCAGGATTTTAGACTGCAACGTTGGTACTGCCATCTGAGAGATCTTAGATCTGCGGATTGTTGACAAGAATCCAGATATTTTTAATTGCTTGTTCTTTTGACATATTCGGTCGAGCGTGGTTCAATGCAACAAATAATTTACTGTCCAAGAAAATTCGAACCCGACATTACCAAATTGTTAAACTTCACCATCTTCAATTGCATTAATTTGTTTTGCTGAATTTGGTGGTCATTCTATTTAATTTCTACTTTATAGAAATATCTTATTCTTTTTCAACATTGTTCAGTTTATTGCCGCATCGTATTCTCTAAGAAAGCTATTTTTTATAATAAAAAGTTGCGAATAAACAAACAAACGATGAAAATACAATCAATATTAATTAATATTGAATTTTAATTAAACGCAGAAATAAAACCAAGGTTGAGTTTATTTAGTATATAATATGAATACCATGAAAACGGGAATCAACAAAACGTAAATATTATTTTTAGAAGTAGAAGAAAACAATAAGCAAAAAATAAGAAAACAGCAATATACAAAATATGGGAAACAGGGCGTAGTAATGTAATAACAATAAAAGGCAAATCAATAAATGGTAATAAAACAGACATAAGGATAATATGGAGCGAAAATGAATAAAAGAACTAGGTTAACTCACTCATCCACATATCTTATAATAACGAGAACGAAGAAATACATATACTAATAAAGATGAAATTAAAAAATATATTATATTTTTTTAAATTTAAGTTTTAGAGTTCTTTTATGTGAAACTGAAATATACAGGATGTATCAAAAAGCGGATATGATGTAATCGCTATTTTTTTAACGTAATCTCTAATTTTTTATTGTAGAACTTGAAAGGACAGATTTTTTTACATACGACAAGATAAATATTTTTTTTCGTAAAACTACAAACTTTGTCGGTTTTTAACTGTTGTAAAGTTTAAACTTTGATCTAAAACATTACCTGCATTATAAAAAATATATAAATAAATAGAATAGAACAGTTGAAACGAAAATAAACTAAATTTACTGCATTATCACCCTGTAAATATACTAATATCACCAAAAATTTATAATGAAATTTAGAAGCGTCCCCTATAATTGTTTGAACATCCGTAATATAATTATGTACAAATAACTTGTGTAATAATTAGGTTAGAAATTTCCCGTTAGACATGAAATGGTTTTGTTTTGCGAATATGTGGGGATAATCATCGGTCTGGAAAGTAATTAACACTAACACCTCGAATTCTGCTAGCTCCACAACAACGCTGTTTCCTTAACTGAATAAACAAGATATCGAATATCTCAATTTACGTCGTTTCATTGATTATAATGTTAAAATTATTGGACAGGCATGTGATAGGGGTAAAACATCGATGGAATTTTTGTTTTTAATCTTATCAAGTGCCGTTGAAAGAGGCTGCTTGTAATTTTTATTTTTGTTTAATAAAAATCTAATTAATTTTTTAAAGAAAAATTATATTATAGATATATTTTCAAAACAAAAATGGTACAGAAAGTAAAGAGATGACTACTGACTAAGTAAATTATCACTGTTATTTTCTAGATCTTACACAGTTCTATTGCCTGGCATTTAGGGCCCCATAATCAGATCGGATCAGTTAACGGCGAATCATACTGCTCTGACTAACTATCTACCAAGGCTATCTAAAGGCTGAACAAGAGTTTTAGGAATGTCATTGTGTGCTGGGTTAGCAACCCCAAAAAGATCCCTGGGCCGGGTGATACTACCAACGTCGCCAAACTTTCTGATAATGTTGTTGATAAGATTCCCATAATAGTAGGCATCCATAATCTAAATATAGTACCGATTTCCAAAGACAGATCAGAATTCCCACTTTCTCCCAAAAATATCGGCTTACTACAGTACCTGTTTGTCAAAATTTACTGCCCATGTTAAGAGAGGTTTTTGTTAATATAATTTGGCTTAGGTTCAGCAATTTGCTTTTTAACACAAACTATCGATATTGTTTAGAGTTAGTGAAGCCATCAGGGATGCTCTCGACCACCGTGACAAAGTGGGCGTGGTTTCGACCTTCTAGGCCTCGCCAGCGCAACTACGAATGCAAGATCTAATTTTATTGCCCTTCATATTACAACTTTAACTGTATAATACCTCCGACAATGGACTAATTCCCACCCAATGCTCTCTACTGGGCAGGGTGAGAAGTAGCACACTGCAAGGCACTATACAACACATGTCGGTACAGCACATACTGATCTGTGATGTGAACGGTGATGAAATTATAGATTTTTTCTATTATTACCTTTTATTTATTTAAATTATATTTTTATAATTAGATAGTATTATCTAATTATAGTATCTCATTAGTATTTGAGCTAGATACTTGAGCTTGCATGCTCTGTACCAGTTGGTCGATTCTGTATTCAGTATTTGCTATTTGTATGGTTAAATCGCTATCGACAGCAAGGCGATTTTGCTGTTTAGTTTTTATTAAAACTAGAGCTGAAAACCTGTCTCGCATAAATATGTGGAAGAAAATGGAATAAAGCAAGAGAAGCAACTTTTGGATTAACAAAGAATCGTTTAATTCAAAATTTCTCTAATGTCGAGAGATGAAAGTCATCTCTCATGATAGAGTCAGCCTTCATTTCTACAAATTTCTCCTGAACTTCTTAAGGTAATTGTGAGACATCGACAACAAATGGGTTTCTGGTCATGTGTCATATTGGTGACTCGGGATTAACATCTCGATAGTATCGGTAAAATTTGTTTTCCAACGCTTGTAAATGAGTTTCTATTTCAGATTTCAAATTTTTATACAGATTTTGATGATTAATTGCTTCGGATAGCCGTAAAAAAGAAAATACATTTTCAGGAGATACCTTATTTTTGCAAAGTTGAGGTTTTCATATGAAACCTTGAATATGATCATAGTTACTAATCAAAGTGCAATTTCTGCCAGTTTCAAGTTTCAAGTTTAGCTGATTCAGAGCTTCAAATATATCAGCCAAATAGGCCAGCTTCCACTGAGATTTTTCATCTTTGAATAGTTGCATAAAATGATTATTTTCTTTGAATTCAAGTGTGTACTTTGTGATCAAAATCAAGATCATCGCAAAGTAAAGTAAATAACCGACTGTTCAATGCACTACTTTTGATGTAGTTTATGATCTTTATAGTCGAGTTCAAAATCTGGCACAAATTCTGTGGCAAAGTTTTTGAGGCGACAGCTTGCCGGTGAATGACATAATGTGTACCAACTAACACGGGGTTCTTTCCCTTAAGTTTTTGAGGCAAGCCTGATCGTACGCCTATCATTGCTGGGGTGCTGTCAGTGTAGAGTCCAATGAGTTTATTCGAATCCAAGTCATTTATTTCGATGAAGTCCGAGTTCGTGCCTGCTGATAATGATTCTGAGTGGAAAATCTTTTCATCAATGTGATCTCCGCTGACATATCTAACATAAATGATTAGTTGTTGACAATTAGCGATGTCTGTGGACTCATCACAACTAATGGCAAGAAATGGTGATAGTTTGACTTTATTTATAATTTGTAATTTTATGTCTTATTCTCCTCCTAATATTATTTTCGTGGCTTTAAGGATACATGGTTTGATTAAATCCTCCCCGATAGTGTGTGTGTGTGGGAGGAGGGGAGAGGGAGGAGGGGGGGGAGTGTTGTTTTGGTATTAAAAACGCTATTTCAAATGAAGCTTTGAAGCTTTTGAAGCACTTAACGATTTGAAACGCAACTTGGCTTTTTATGCGAACGAATTATTGACAGAAACGGGTACGGACCCCAATTGTTTTATGAGTCATAGATGGATGCAAGCGGGAGGGTGGGGCGGAGGTGTGCGTCTCATGTCGTGTTGTGACTTGTCGAAACTTATATAGCAGCGATTGAATGGCAATTCGGAACAGTTAATTTACCTACGCGTTATTCGGAAATGTAGACGTACCGATTTTGCCCCCCTTGATGATCTCTACGCCCTCCTTGGGGGGCGTGCCCCCCTGGTTCGGAAGTCCTGAGCTAGAAGGTCGAAACCACGTGGTTCGCTTCTAATGCTTGATCTATTTTTATTGCATTCAGTCGCAGGGTGAATATACCATGAGAGCCTATTATAGGCATTTTTTGGTTTTTTACATGCTTGAATGTTTACTAAACAACTGGATTATAAATGTACTTTTCTGAGAAAAAATAGATCCTCAAAAACACTACTCTTACCGTGACACATATTAACAGCAAGTTATTTTGAATTTAACGCTTTTTTATATGAATTGGCTATGATATTTTAAGCGACATATGTTTTAGCTCGAGGATGTCTTCAAAGTCAACAAAGTTTATTTTAAATAATAGTTGCTAGATAATAAAAAATAAAAGGCTGCCTAAATAGTTATTAGCGAACCAACTTAATTTTCTTCATTTCAAGCGTAGACACATAAAAAAGTTAACTATCGTTTGACGTTAATGAAAAAAATTGAAAACAAATAAAACACTACTATTTTATAGTATTTTTGATGCTGTTAAAATTACTTTTTGTTTAAATAAAATCGGACAATCAATAACGGAATTATCATTGTTAGCGTTTGTTACAGGACAGTCTGTATATTGCAAAGTCTATTCAATTTACAGAGAAAGATTATCGTTTGCGAACCTATGCTCTAGGCAATAGTTTGTATTTAGAGACAGTGTTCTGACCTATAAAACACGCACACAATATTGATGTCTTTTACAACCGCTTCGAAATTCGTAACAAATCTATTGAATAAGTTAGTAAAAAGAGATAAAGGTAGAAGGAAGTTTCTACAAAACTCTTTTAGAGCTATTGTAACATATGTGTCTGGATGTATTCGCTAATTGTACATGTATATTTCGTTTTATACTATTAAAGAGAATTCAAATTAATTTTGCTTGTCGCGTGATATTATCTTATATTTTGTTTCACGTTAGTTTACACTCCAGAAGATTTACCATTGAACGTACTTCATCCCCTGCTATATTTAAATCCAATCAACACAGTGCCATTATTCTACCTACAAACATTTAGGTTATACCTGTAAAATATAATAAGACATCATTTAGACAAAATCTACGAAACTCTGCTTTTCAAAATTTATTAAAACTAAGTTTGTTCACCGTAGGCCATGCGAAATATAGCGAAACAGGGCGTGAAGTGAATAACGCACATCTCACACGTTCTGCGTTAATTCAATCAATTAAGAGAAGTTATTCCTTGCAAGAGACGCTAAATTTAACGCAATTATTACCCGTTCGCATCTTCTCATTAATAATTAACGAAATTTGTTTCTCGGAACCGCGGAAGCAAACTGTTCTTTTCTGTACCGTCTAACGGTAATTCGATAGGAAATTTTTACTTTACCTGTTGGTTGGCTTCGTCGCCGGATTTCGAGAGCGACGCCTCGTCGGAAACGGCTATGGAATATCCGGCGTGTAAGTAACAGGCTATCAGAGCGGCCCACAATAGTGTACTGGCGCTACATGACATCATGGTATGGCGCATGTTTAACTGAAAACAAAGAAATAAATAGATTATTTTATTTTAAGAACGTAATTTCTAAGTAAATGTTACTTTTTGTAGTAAAGCATCTTTTACTTCTATTATCATAAAGGATTCGCGGTATTTCCGCATAGTTTACTAGAGCTATGTTCGAATTTAATTAATACTCCGATTCCAAGAGTAAACTATCTGCAACCGAAGGTATTTGGAGAAGTTTATAAGCAAGTTATTTCAGAAACTATAAAGTATGGATACGCTTAGTTATTAGCAGGTAAATGTGATTTAACGAAAGTCTACAGGGTAGGGTTATTATCGCATTTATTTCTGACAAATAAATATTACAAATGACGTGATACAGTGCTCAAAAAAACGCGCTAAATTCCATTTGACCTTGTACAGTTTTGCCATGTCCACATTCTTTCTACTTCAAATGAAAATCTAGAATTTGCACTCTAAGAAATACATTCCAGGTTGCTTTATGGTTTCGAAAATACTTGTAAAAATGTGTGACGTGGATACTTTCAATTTTTTTAATTTTCTGTGGTTTGATTTGGTTACAAATTTGCTAAAACTTACTATTTTTCGTGACTAAGGTCCAATAAGAACACCCTCTCCCTTAGTTTTGCTTTTGCTTGAAATTTTCTGCCCTAGTTTTATGTGAAGAATAGATATTAGAATCTTTTCTTTTTCGACTGAAAGTTAAGCTGATTATTATTTCCTGATATGAACTTATTTGTCACGAAGACTCAAGCTCATAATATTTGCAATAACATTATTTCTGAAATACGAAGGGGATTCCTGAAAATTTTCGGAAATAATGAAGATGGCCTTTGCTGTATACTTCAGTATGATTGTCTTAAACAGTATGATAAACACAGTCGGCTGCCTAATTTTGCTTCAATAGCGTTTGAATGATTTCTTACGATTTTAAATATGACCTAACTCAACAACAATGCATTGATAGACTTCATTTTGCCTTTAGTGATGAAGTACCATCCAAAACCACAATTTGTGACTGTTTTACAGAATTTAAGCGTGAACGTAATAGTGAGGGAACGTAATAGGATCGTTGTGTGATATGTCGAGAGATAGAAGCATCTTTGGGCATTGATAAGAATTAGATACAAATGATTTTACATGAGCATTTAGTACTGAAGACACTTTATAGTCGTTGAATTCCACACAAGTTAATTAAAGCTCAAAAAATGGTTCGTGTCAGTTGGTATAAAAGAAATGTTTTAAGAATGCAATCATGCCAACGTATACAATATCGTAACAGGTGATGAAACATGAGCATATTCATACGAACCAGAAACAAAAGAACAATCGACTGTTTGGGTATTCCAACTAAACCAAAACCAATAAAAATTGAGTTTTGCTGTCATGGTCATTTTGTTATCTTCATAGAAATGCTGCAATAGCAAGAATGACGCTGTCCAAATAACTAATCTCTCAAATATCTAACCCATCCAGTACATTTTATTGGTGGAACCTATGATTTGTCTTGATGGTCATATCGAAGTCAAGTTTATAGGCCCAACACATCCTGAATAAACATTATTAGGACGACCTGCACACGAACAAGATACGGTTGTATTTACAAAGAATTACAATAGTCTTGTTAGTAAAACTTTTGATTTCTTTACTGATGGAATGGAAAAATGTTACCACCTTCATTAATTTTAATTAACATTAATATACACCGCGAGAGTTGCAGTGATTGCCAGACAAGCGATACAGCTTACGGAGTCACTGCAACTAAGCACCCACCACATAAAAAAAAACTAAGCACCCACCACATAAAAAAAATATATATATCTCTTCAAGGATTGCTAGGTGGTCTTAAATATGACTCAGAATTTGTGGTACGTTCTTCAACGTGTTCCACGACAATCTTTTAAAGCTTTGTTAATTTTATAAACTTATCATGTAAAAAATAAAACCGAAATATTGTTAGTGTTTTCAAATCCAATGTCAGAGCAAGTTTTGATAGGTTTAAATTTTCAGAAATTTTTGGTTAAAAAATATTAGATACACAATTGATTAATTTCGTTGTATCATTCGTAAAGATGTAACTTTTGCCTTAACGCCAGTACTTTGAATAGAATCACGAACATAACAATTTTTTTGTAATCAGTTACATACGAGTATGATCTGTACCATCAGCTCATTTTTTTATCTAATGAATTCTAAAATATTTCTTAAAAGAAAATGAAACGTGAAGTGTATTCTGTACATTCATCAAAAATTGGACACCTGTAGAGCTAGTCCATAGCTAGTTACTCCAAATTTACTTGCAGAAGGTACCATCCATATAGCATTTACAAAATGTATAGCAACCAGGTGGTTCAATTTTAACATTTATTGTAATTAATTTTTAATGTTTAATAGTTTTTACAGTAGCGTTACAATAAAGTAATATTATACTAGGTTTCTTATTGTTCCAGGACTCAAAAATGTTAACTACGGAAGAGCGGATAGAGATTATTCTTCTCTGCGAAAGAGAGGGAATCTCGAACAGAGGAGTTGCAGATGAATTTCATAGGAAGCATGGTGAACGAGAGCAAATGTTGCATACAACGCTTGGAAGATTGCTAGTCAAGTTCAAAGCTACAGGTAGTGTAGCTGATGTTAAAAGAAGTGACCGTTCGAGCACTTTAGAAGCGGTTGTGGAAAGGAGTTTTTGGCAAAGGTTATTGCAAGTCACAAAATCAATGCGCTCTGTCGAAGCACAGTATGAGATATGTTGCAAAAGAACAAGTTTCATTCGTAAGTTACAATTGTTCCACCACTTTTCAGAAGACGATCCTGATTGCCTTATGGAAATGTCCTATTGGTTTGTGACAAAGTTGTTTAAAGTTATGTCTTCACGAAGTTAATTTTAATGTAAATGGAGAAGTCAACTGACATAACTTGCAGTATTTATCTGACAATCCTCACTGGTGCATTTATAGTGAGTTCCCCCACACTATGGTGGGTGATTGGCTAGATGAAAATTTCCCCTCAGTGTATAGGTCGTAGAGGACGAGCAGGATTTCCGGACTTAAAACCGATGGATAGTGCTATGTGAGGTTACCAAATTTTGCAAAAATTGTAAATAAATGTGTTATTAACTTGTACTGTACTTATATTACCTACTTATAATTCTAATGGTGTGGGACTTTGGGACATTCTGTAGTATATTAAACAAACAAATTTGAAACAATAGTTTGTCGCGCGAGTTCAAGTTTGAGTCCGATAAAGGGCTTTCCGAAATGAGTTTTTTATACTATTTTATTTCATTGAAAAGTTCAATTTTAATTTTATATGCAGAAGTTGGTCACATTAAAATTTGACAATTTGTATGTAAAGTAAGGATATCCACCAATTAAACTAATTAGACATAAATATCTATTCTTAAAAAACTATTATTAATAAAAATATGTGATGTAATAAAGAACATGTCTTGTACTCCACCTGAATTACATGGAAGGAGCAAAGAAAGGAAAATATGCTGTCTTGCGATAAAGAAATTCGAAAGTTGTATAATAAAGTAATTGCCAAAAACAAGAGTCCGATATAATACGACAGCAAAACTATTATCAACATTTTATACAAACGATAATTGTATAGTACTTTTGTTAAATGTGTACATGATTATATTAAATGACAGATGAGGTTAGGTCCATGTTAGGTCTGGCCTATGGGCTTATGTCCTGCTTATGTCTGTATTTAACACTACCACCCTACAGAAATTAAAAAGCCTTCTCGAAATGGATTACTTTTCGACACGCAACTCTACGTGTAGATTATCCGTCAGCATCCACACCATCTGTATTAATAAATTTAAGTGTATTAATATTATTTAAAACCACATAAATAACACCACTAAACATTATGTTGAATGGATGATAAACTGAGCTGTTATGCTAAAAAAATCATGAAATCAGAATGAGGTCTCACATAATCAGTTTTATTGATCACTTTTATCTTTTTTTAAAATAAAGTTAACGTTTTCAATTCTATTTACAATCTTAAGTTAATTATACGGTTGTATAACACACAGAAAGTTGTACTATAAACGGTGTAATTTCTTAATGCATTTATTTGTACGAGTCATTGCGGTAAATATTTTAAAACGATTCACAATATTGTGTACTTATTGTTAAAAGACCAATAAATAATTAATCTATATCAGACTATTTCTGCGAGAAAAATAATCTATTTTGATTGGTGATGCAAGTCTTTTCTGTCTGTCTTTCTGAGGGGTTGTTATAGGATGAAGGAATGTAAATGCGATGAGTTTTTTTGTTGATGATAAATTAAAAAGTGATGAATGAGGGTAACAGCTTTTATATAATTTAATCAACTATGAAAGTAAATCTCCTCTGAATTCTAATGGTTTTTTCATTACTGCTGAACTGAGTTAGCGTATATTTGCAGGGTAGTAAGTAAAAATATGGTTCCTCTTAAAAACTAGATCGAAACGTTGACATTACGAAAAAAATATCATTAGTGAGATGGTTGTGACTACAGGCGATTACAGAGGACATTGCTTGGAATCCTAATTAGAATGATGAATAATAATAGTAGAGATTGGTTCTGAAAGTCTGAAAAAAATTGTCATGGTGCGTTAATTTGAGGGCTTGATTATTTCCGTTTGTCTTTTTCGATAGAATATATATTGAACACCCAAATTTTACACTAATTTACTTTTAATTGCGGATTTACGTAATCGTTTCTGCTTTTATTTTCGCATTCTTCAAATAATTCTAGTACGAGGCCTACATAAACACAATCATAATAATAACAATCGAGATTAAGCGTTTCATTAATTTAGATTTAATAATCTGTACCAAATCGAGGTTATTAATCTCTCACATCATACTTCTTCAAATTTTGAGGAAATTTAGTTTCATGGATATGTACCATGCATAATGTATATTGCTCGATTTAATTGTGGTTATATTAAATAGATTCTCGATTTTATCACCCGATTAACGTGATCTGAAGTAATCGTATCGAATGGAGAAATTAATGGCAGTACAGACACATCACATTAGGAAAACGTTTACAGTCACTTACCGAGGATTGAAAATCAACAATCTCAGTGCAGTACTTCGTACGATATTGA